>NW_021027479.1:2010607-2056334 GCF_004153795.1 Camellia sinensis | reverse complement strand
GAAATGGGTTCGTACCAAGACTGAGGTGGTAATCTTTCATGAGTCTGATTACTGGTTTGACCATTGGAATGTCCATTAGCTTGCATAGGCTGTTTGTCTCTAGCCAATCTTTGCTGAGGGACATTTACTTCCTCCATGTGTCTTACATTTGTTGGTTGGTGGTTATTCATTCGATCCAAAAAGGATACTGCCCACCTTTCCATTGTGTTTATTAATTGTTGTCCCATGGCATCTACCAAGCCGCCCCACGGATTGACTGACTGAGTAGATGGGACACTGGATGGTCCAATTCGTTGGTCTCGTCCACTATTACGAACAAATGGTATTTGCTCTGAAGTATTGGTCTGTTCGACCATAGGTTCCGATAGGATAGGAGTCTCCACAGGATGTGTTATCACATTATCCTCTGGATTGGATGTCTCCACCTCTCCTTCCACGCCTTCTTCCAAACGTTCATTTTCTCCTTGTTTCCTATGTCTAGCCATTTTTTAAAGGGTCCCACTGGGCGTGCCAAAAATATATGTTGGCTTTTTGGCTTTCGAAGGTTACTTTTGTAATTATGAGTGTGCCAGTAAGGATCAATCAGTCTTTACAGAATTGTAATTGCCAAACAATTATTCAGACGATTATGTTATGGTTCTTTCGGCCTCAATAAAGAGGACTTTTACTGGTGGCTTACTAGTAATTTGACTTCAGAGAACTTGAGCATAAGAACAGTTAAATAAACTGAAGCATTTTATTAGTATGAAAAACTTACAATGATCTTAGTTCCGTAGAGAATTACAGCGGCAATATACTCGAAAACTACTCCTACAAATGAAGTGCAGTGCAGGAACTTAAAGTACAGAAATATAAAGGACAGGAAATAACACTGGAATATGTAAAGTAATTCTTTTGATCTTTTCTTCGTTTCCTTTTCTGAAGTCCTTCCTGCTATTTATACTTTCCGAAGATAACCATCGAATTGTACTTCAAACCGTCGAACTGCTCCTCCGTAGTCGCTGATCATGCTACCTTATAAGTAGCTCCACTACGCCTTCACTTGCAGTTAGGCTTCCCCCTTATATTCGAATTTGAATGTGAGCAACCGTTGAAGCCACGTCACTATACGTCTCTTTGTTGATCCGCTACTACTCAGATCTTATAACAACCAATATTAATTGCCACGTGTATGATCAGGATCGAAGACCTACCTGGTCTCCCCATATTACCCTCACTTTGCCACGCGTCGAATTGTCACTGGCTAGCACAAAATGTGTAGCCAACACCCATGCATGTAATGTAATAGAAGAGTTTGACTTAAATTAAACATATTTTGAAATATCTATGATTATGAATTAAATTGAGGTTAAAATAAATTGAGCTAAGCTTGAGATTAAGGAAATGAGTTTGGGAAAATTTATCAAGTAAGTTTAATTTGTGTTATTCCTCATGAATTTGGGCTTCATCTTTACATGCATCAATGAATCTTTGAGAAAGTTGGGGAATTAATTTCATGCTTGGGTACAAGGAGAGCAAGTTTTGGGAAATTATGAATTCATGAACATTTTGAACTTAATATTGAATTAAAGGAATTTTGGATGTAATTGGTTTGAATTTTGACCCTAATTTCGCACATGCAAATATTTTTCTAAGAGTTTTATGACTTTAATTTCATGTTTTAGATAATCCTCCATGCATCATGAATTAAGAAAGTTATGGAATTAGTCACATGGATTTTGTAAAAAATAAGGTTTTAAGTGAGAAATTAAGTAGACTCATAGTTGTGGAAATTAATTTGGAAAATTAATTGTTTTGATTTGATTTTGTAATATTTTCTTGTAATACATGAGTTTTAAGGGAATTGAGCCATTCAAGTTCATATTTTGAGGGGACAAAGGAAATGTTTTAAGAAAATCAAGTTTATGGAAATTTGAAATTAATCCTAAAGTTTAGATTTTATAATTAGATTTTTATTTAATCCATGCATGTGATGTAATTTAAGAATTTTATTCAATTTAAACACATTTTAGAACACCCATGATTATAAATTAAGTTTTTGGTTAAAAATTAAGTTAAGTTGAATTTCTAAGAAATTGATTTGTGTAATTCATAGTTAAGTTGATTTTGTTATTAATAATAAAATTGGATCTATTGGTATTACATACGTCATGGAATTTCAAGAGATTGGGAAGTCTAATTTATATTTTAGAATTGTGGGTTGATATAAAGAAGATGAGTTAAAACTAAATTTGGACAATTGGAGCATGATTTTGAATTAATGATTTGTAATTGAAAGTGTTTACTAAATTATACAATGGTTTTCCATTTTTGTGTACCAAAAATACATGTTTTGAGGCTTTGAATATCAAATTTGAACTTCAATTGCAATTCTGGAAATTCCAGAATTTACGCTGTTCGCTTGAGCGAGCAAAGTCTCATTCGAGCGTGAAAATCGAGCTCCCAGAAGTTTTCAAATTTTACAGTCCACTCAAGCGACCGAAGTGGCGCTCGAGTGAAGACCCTATTTTCAGCATATTTTGGAAAATTACATTTAGTTCACATTTTTATTCTCATCTCTTTCCAAGGCATTCTAGACGTGATTTATGACTCAATAAAGATTAATAAGCTACCAATCAACATAAATTAGTTAGTTAAAGAATGAATCATTAATCTAGTGGTAATTGTTTAAGAAGCCAAGTAAAAGATCAATCTATTTGGAAAAGAAGGACTTAGTAATGGAAGAATATGTGAAATAAGAACCTGGTTTATTTGAATGAGAAAGAATAAGCGTAGTAGAACTCCGAACTATTTAGACAGAAAAAGACTAGAAAAGTCAAGTTTGATCAAGGAAGTAATATGGTATTTCAATGTGTATATATTATGTGCTTGTGTAGGTTACGCGCCATTGTCTGTCTGATTTACCTGATATGTCCAGTCTGTCTGATTTGCTTCTGCAGCTACCTGTGAGTAATAACTTAGTAAAGCTATGTTCAGCTTTATTTATTTTCTGTATGATGAATTAAGATCTGCTTTCTGAAATGATATGTTCAGTATAATGAATGATTGTCCAATTTGTAATAATGTATTCGTGGCATCCTTAGCATCATGTGATATCTGTTAGCTGTTACCCGGTATCGGAGGTTCTATCATGGAACTTAATATGTCTGCACTCTATTACCCGTACTGGAGGCTCCATCATGGGGCTCAGCATGTTTATTCTCTGTTACTCGAATCCGGAGGTTCCTTTATGGAACTGGTTATTCATAACCACCATTTGTCTATATATGTTCTGTATCTGCTCTGTTAGCGCTAATGGATGTATCACGTATGATTAAGCATGGACTCTGATTTCTGTGTTTACTTTAAGCTAGAATATGAATATGAATCTGTTATGAATCTGAATTATGATTTTTGAATCTGGTATGGATATCATTCATTAAAACCCTTTACTCTGTTATTATTCACTGGACTCTAGCTCACTCTATTATTTATGTATGTAGGTGATCAGGCGCGTGACCAGGCTTAGAGGCATCTGCCTAGAATCTGTTTTTGTCAGCCAACCTATGTGCCTCCCGTGGAGGTTCTGGATATGTGAAGTGATTATGGCAATGTGATTTAAAGTTTAAGTTTTGTTTTCGTGTTTGGTTGAATAAGTCTTGTGTATTTTGTAAATAAGGCTAAGTCTCTTTTTGTCTAATCTGTACATATAGAATGACTTAAAGATGATGTGTATATATGTATATAAAAAGTTAAAAAAAAAATAAAAAAATTTATGTCTCATATAAGTCTGCACAGCTCAATGGACGTTGTATATTGTTATTTGCTTCCGCTAGCCCCTAATATTATGTTAATCTGTCTCAGAGGCCTTCGATAATCCCAGGATTACTGGCCGGTTACGATGCTAAACATATAGGGACGGGTTTGGGTCGTGACAGAGTGGTATCAGAGCACGAGTTAATACCTCACACACGTGTCCATTGAGCATTAGAATGTCTACAACGGATTTAAGTTTCATGCATCTAGTAAGTAAGTAAGAAGTTGTGCATTCAAGAATATGTATATACGTTTGTGTAATACGTTTAAGTACTAAAGCTAAGAATTAAGAACTATTGTGGACTTTTGATAATTATAAGGAAACTGGAATGTGTTGAATCAGTTTAGCAATGAGGCTGAAAGCTAAGAATTATGGTGAAATTTCTGAAATTTTTACTGTTATAAGGAAATCAGAATATTTGACTTGTACATTGGTGAGAATAAGTATGTTGATTTGTGGAAACATAGTATTATGCAGAATTAGAATCTTTAATGAAAGTCATGAAAGCTATATGGGTTATATGTTAAATTGGACTATGAGAATATTTGGAAATTGAGGAATTTGATGGTCAATGAAATATGTGGAACTATGGTAATTGAGGACGAGAAAAGTCATTTGATATGTAAGATAGTATATTTTGGTGGGAACCTATTATGTGGAATGTCAAACCGTAGAGTCTCATGCCTTTGCCGAATGACCTCGAAAGTCCGATTGGAATCACGTTTGGCCAGCGTAGCTTCGAATCGAAAATTCTTGGTAAATTCCTTGGGAATGAATAGGTTACCCTACCAATGTCCTTATATGCCTATATGTGTATGTCTACTTGTATATGATATGTGCTTTGTGTTATAATTTGAGTCAATTAATTAACCCAAGTGTTATCAACCATCTTCTTGTGTTTAACCCTTCTTTTCTGTCATTAGGGGAAGATGGTGAAAAAGTATGAATGGAGTGCCTTGGGAATGAATAGGTTACCCTACCAGTGTCCTTATATGCCTATATGTGTATGACTACTTGTATATATATGTGCTTTGTGTTGTAATTCAAGTTAATTAAATTAACCCAAGTGTTGTCAACCATCTTCTTGTGTTTAACCCTTCTTTTCCGTCATTAGGAGAAGATGGTGAAAAAGTATGAATGGAGTGGAAATTGAGTCTTTATCAGAGTGATTAGGTAAAGTAGAAGAAGTACTAGGGAACGTGGTGAAAGCTGTGAATCCTACCATACATGGCAAGATCAAAAGAAAGAGTTAAGTGTGGAAGTGAAAAGTGAATCAAAGAAGAAAACTAAGAATTTTGTGGTAGGAAAGACGAGTAATTCTAGGCAAGGTTGTAAGAGAAGTAAGTTATCCTAGTATGTCAATATGTCACAAGATCCATTGGAGGACTATGCCATCGAATTACTGGAAATGTGAGAAGTTGGGGCATCAAATAAAAGATTGTCCCAAATCTAAGAGAAAGCTCAAATAATTTAATTGGTTAAGGAGAGTACTTAACTACAAGTAGGACTACTTAAAGTTAACAGTTTATGTGCGAGTGATATTTTTAATAAAGCTATGTTATAATGTTTTGATAAAGCTTTGCTTTGTTTTGTTTTGGAAAAGTATTTGATCAAGCATGAATGATTATCCATTAGTTTCTGTATCAAGTATTAGCTTTCTTTTGATGACATTCTTGAAAGGTCCTTTCGTGGTAAGGGACGTTAAGCTTATGTAGCATCCTTGTTGAGATATCTCTTTGCCATCGACGGTCATGTACGGATGGTACCACCGACGGTCTTGTACGGGTGGGTTACGTTTTTCCACCGACGGTTTTCCGGGTGAATTGTCTAACCGATTTCGGGTCGGCCACCGACGGTCATGAACGGTGTGCTTCGATCCGGGACGGTTATTCCTTTGTTTTGTCACGGGAATGCCATCTTTGTATTAGGTAGATGTTAGTAAACATCCTAAGAAGCTTTGAAAGAATTCGATTGATGAACTGAATTCATCCCATATTTCGTTACAAGCTATGTTATGTATTGCTTGATAAAGATGGAACTCATTCGTTGGACCATTTAGAACTCAACCTGAAATTGCCAAAAAAAAAAAAAAAAATGATTAAAACATTGCTAAGACTTGAGCTAAATAAAAGACTAAATGATTTAAGCCAATGAAAATTTTTCTACTTGATGACCGAATAAGTAACACTTAATTTACTGGAATCATATTGTTTGGAACCTTTAAAAACATTGAAAGTGACCGATTATGATATATTGAATTACAAATCTGAAAGAATTATTCCCCTTCAAAAAAAAAAAAAAAAGGACGTAATGGGAAATAAGAGATTAAATTTCATTAGAATGACAAACATATATTTCTTAAAGAACATTTGGGAACATAAGAATTTCGGTCTGCTAATTGTTATGGTTTGAGAAAGCTTAAAATTTAGCCCTAAGATACCATGTGTCAAGTTATCAAAATCAATATATATATATAGGTCTAAGATTTAGAATAAGTATGAAGACAATGTAATTTGAATTACTTATGTAAATGTAACCTTAAGTAGATAAGAAACCTAATAAGGAAGCTAATGACAGCGTAAAACATAGACCTGTTGTGAATCGAATCACCACTTTGAAATGTTAGTGTGAGTTAGATTGTCAAAACGGTAATTTTAATTGCACAGAAGTATGTAAAGTTCTGCTCTGATCTGTATGACTGTCTGCTTTTATATGAGAGCAAGCCAACATCTGTTACTCAATAGGCTCAATGAATTTCTATGAAATATGCTTCTGTTATGACTCTGATATGCTTCTGTTTGGAATCCAATGTGCTCCTCTGTTTTGAACTTAGCATCATATTGGTACCCAAGATGTTTGTTTGAAACTGAGACCATTAATATGTGATTACAATTCTATATAATTCAAAAAATTTCGTTATAGATCAACCAGTGAAACCTTATTTGAAGGATTTAACATGTCAATAGCGAAATATTTTGATCTGTTTGAAAAATAAGGAGAATCATGAACATTCCTTAAAAGAAATCTCCTACTATTGGAAGTATATGAACTATAGATTGATGAGTTAAAGTATATGAGTTATGTGATTGATGTCAATAGAAACGATAGTGAATCGCCAATTTGGGTTATTAACCACTAAGTGATTGGGAATAAGTTCAACTTGTGTGGAGAAAGTCCAATGAAAAGAAGTTACCTAGGGGAGGAAATGAAGTGAGACCAAGTTATATAACTGATTTTCTGTACAATTATCTTAAGTTTGGAGGACCAAACTTCCTAAGGGGGGAAGGCTGTAACGACCCCATCACGTATAATGATTAGCACTTAATTAATTAAGGAGATTTGAAATTTTATCGCCAATTATTATAATTTAATCTGGGATTCACGAAAATTATGGAGATTGATTTATATATGGTTTTATCGAGGATTTATTTTAGAATTAGAAATTGAAAGCCTAAATGGCTCAAAAAAGTGCAAATAGTGATTTGAATTATTTAAATTTTGAGTCTCGGGTCATATGGGAGTTTAATTAAATATTCGATTCAGGTTTATAAAATTGATATTTGATTAATTGGGTTCGAATTGGAGTTAATTAAGTTAAGAGGATTGGGAATTAAGATTAATATAAATTAAATTCATTATGTGGTGCCTAATTTGAATATGTAATGTATTGACGAAATTTTGAGTTTAATCAGAAATTGAAGGATTAAATGATCTAAGAAACCAAAATTAAGGATGGAAATGAGTTTAATTTAATATTTGGAGCTTGATTAAAAATCTGATTCGGATTGATAAATTTAAATATATTTAATTAGGCTCTAATGGAAGTCAATTAGATTAATTAAATTATGGGAGATTTATGATTAGTTATGGTTAATTTAATTATATGTTAATAAAAACTTATTAAGAATAAGTGTTATTTAATTGAATTAATCTTAATCGTAAATTTAATTGCAGAATAATTTAGAGTTTGAGGATATATGTGGGTGTGTGTGCGCGTTAAGAAATCTGGGTGTGTAGAGAAATTCTGTGTGTGTGTGCGCGCGCGCGCATGTGAGTGTTGTGCTGGAGACTTCAAGGAGTGTGCACGTGTGTATTGTAAAGAAGGGAGTGTGAATACATGAGGAGAGAGAGAGTAGGTAACTCTTGGTTTTATTATTTTATCTTGCTGGGTGCATTCTTATGCTAGAGGGATTTGAGAGCAAAAAAAAAAAAAAAAAAAAAAAAAAAAAAAGAGGAACTTCACATTGCTTTTGGGCAACCCGTGAGTGAGAGAGAAAACCAAGAGAGGGATGGAAGCAATTTCAGCTCAAGAAGAAGGAAAACTAAGGGAAGAAAAGCTAGGAGGAACAAGGGTATTAGAAGGGAATCAATTAAACTTCTTGAGATTAAAGTTTAAGGTATGAAATCAAACTTAAATTTTTTGTAGAATCTTTACATTACACTTGAAATTAAGAGGAGTTTAAGATCAATTTCATGGAAATTGTAAGGACATGGGTTTGAACAAGAAAATAAAGCTAGGATTCATAGTTATGGGAATAAACTTGGAAATTAATCATTTTTGGTTTGATGTTGAATATCTTGCATGAATTTGGGGCTTATTTCTACATGCATGTAATTGGAAGAATTAAAGAATGAATATGGGTTTTGATTTTAATTATTAACCCATGCATGTAATGTAATCTAAGAGTTTGACTCAAATTAAACATATTTTGGAACATCTATGATTATGAATTAAATTGAGGTTAAAATAAATTGAGTTAAGCTTGAGATTAAGGAAATAAGTTTGGGAAAATTTATCAAGTAAGTTTAATTTGTGTTATTCCTCAATGAATTTGGGCTTCATCTTTACATACATCAATGAATCTTTGTGAAAGTTGGAGAATTAATTTCATGTTTGGGTACAAGGTGAGTAAGTTTTGGGAAATTACGAATTCATGAACATTTTGAACTTAATATTGAATTAAAGGAATTTTGGATGTAGTTGGTTTGAATTTTGACCCTAATTTCACACATGCAAATATTTTTCTAAGAGTTTTATAACTTTAATTTCATGTTTTAGATAATCCTCCATGCATCATGAATTAAGAAAGTTATGGAATTAGTCTCATGGATTTTGTAAGAAATAAGGCTTTAAGTAAGAAATTAAGTAGACTCATTAATTTGGAAAATTAATTGTTTTGATTTGATTTTGTAGTATTTTCTTGTAATACATGAGTTTTAAGGGAATTGAGCCATTCAAGTTCATATTTTGAGGAGACAAAGGAAATGTTTTAAGAAAATCAAGTTTATGGAAATTTGGAATTAATCCTAAATTTTTAATTTTATAATTAGATTTTTATTTAATCCATGCATGTGATGTAATTTAAGAATTTTATTCAATTTAGATACATTTTAGAACACCTATGGTTATAAATTAAGTTTTTGGTTAAAATGGAGTTAAGTTGAATTTCTAAGAAATTGATTTGTGTAATTCATAGTTAAGTTGATTTTGTTATTAATAATAAAATTGGATCTATTTGTATTACATACGTCATGGAATTTCAAAAGGTTGGAAAGTCTAATTTATATTTTAGAATTGTGGGTTGATATAAAGAAGATGAGTTAAAGCTAAATTTGGACAATTGGAGCATGATTTTGATTTAATGATTTCTAATTGAAAGTGTTTACTAAATTATACAACGGTTCTCCATTTTTGTGTACCAAAAATACATGTTTTGAGGCTTTGAATATCAAATTTGAACTTCAATTGCAATTTTGAAAATTCCAGAATTTACGCTGTCCGCTCGAGCGAGCACGTGAAAATCGAGCTCCTAGAATTTTTCAAATTTTACAGTCCGCTCGAGCGACCGAAGTGGCGCTCGAGCGAAGACCCTATTTTCAGCATATTTTGGAAAATTACATTTAGTTCACATTTTTATTCTCATCTCTTTCCAAGGCATTCTAGACGTGATTTATGACTCAATAAAGATTAATAAGCTACCAATTAACATAAATTAGTTAGTTAAAGAATGAATCGTTGATCTAGTGGTAATTGTTTAAGAAACCAAGTAAAAGATCAATCTATTTCGAAAAGAAGGACTTAGTAATGGAAAAATATGTGAAATAAGAACCCGGTTTATTTGAATGAGAAAGAATAAGCGTAGTAGAACTCCGGACTATTTAGACGGAAAAGGATTAGAAAAGTCAAGTTTGATCAAGGAAGTAATATGGTATTTCAATATGTATATGTTATGTGCTTGTGTAGATCACGCGCCATTGTCTGCCTGATTTACCTGATATGTCTAGTCTATCTGATTTGCTTCTGCAGCTATCTGTGAGTAATAACTTAGTAAAGTTATGTTCAACTTTATTTATTTTTTGTATGATGAATTAAGATCTATTTTCTGAAATGATATGTTCTGTATAATGAATGATTGTCCAATTTGTAATAATGTATTCGTGGCATCCTTAGCATCATGTGATATCTGTTAGCTGTTACCCGGTATCGGAGGTTCTATCATGGAATTTAATATGTCTGCACTCTATTACCCGTACCGGAGGCTCCATCATGGGGCTCAGCATGTTTATTCTCTGTTACCCGGATCCGGAGGTTCCTTTATGGAACTGGTTATTCATAACCACCATATGTCTACATCTGTTCTGTATCTGCTCTGTTAGCGCTAATGGATGTACCATGTATGATTAAGCATGGACTCTGATTTCTGTATTTGCTTTAAGCTAGAATATGAATATGAATCTGTTATGAATCTGAATTATGATTTTTGAATCTGGTACGGATATCATTCATTAAAACCCTTTACTCTACTATTATTCACTGGGCTCTAGCTCACTGTATTATTTATGTATGTAGGTGATCAGGCGCGTGACCAGGCTTAGAGGCATCTGCCTAGAATCTGTTTTTGTCAACCAACCTATGTGCCTCTCGTGGAGGTTCTGGATATGTGAAGTGATTATGGCTATGTAATTTAAAGTTTAAGTTTTGTTTTCGTGTTTGGTTGAACAAGTCTTGTGTATTTTGTAAATACGGCTAAGTCTCTTTTTGTCTAATCTGTACATATATAATGACTTAAAGATGATGTGTATATATGTATATAAAAAGTTTAAAAAAAACAAAAAAAATTATGTCTCATATAAGTCTGCACAGCTCAATGGACGTTGTATATTGTTATTTGCTTCCGCTAGCCCCTAATATTATGTTAATCTGTCTTAGAGGCCTTCAGTAATCCCAAGATTACTGGCCGGTTACAATGCTAAACCTATAGGAGCGGGTTTGGGTCGTGACAGCCGTGAAGCAGGACCGGCTCAAGGTTCCTAGTTCGGTCAAGTGCAAGCCTGAAAGTAGCAAACAGGTTCCTAGTTGTAACAACCCTCATACTGTTTACTGATTAATGACTGATTGATTACCGATAATCACCGATTACTGTTAAACGGAACTGATAATGACTGATAACTGACTGATAATTGAACTGATTAAAGTACTAATGAGACTGAACGAAATTGGAACTGAATTGAATGAGTACATCTGTTTGAATTGCATTCTATCTGCTTGACCGTATGATTATCTGTTCATGCTTATATGTTTAAACTGCTAATTGAAGGCCATATCGGCGGCCGAATCCATCAAATTCAAATTTCTCTGGGTTCATTTTGACCAATTTTCTCTGGTTTCAAAATCAAATTCAAATTTCTCTGGGTTCATTTTGACCAATTTTCTCTGGTTTCAAAATCAAATTCAAATTTCTCTGGGTTCATTTTGACCAATTTTCTCTGGTTTCAAAATCAAATTCAAATTTCTCTGGGTTCATTTTGACCAATTTTCTCTGGTTTCAAATTCAAATTCAAATTTCTTTGGGTTCATTTATAAACCAGATAAAATTCAAATTTTTCTAGATTCATTTTAACCAATTTTCTTTGGATCACAATATCATTTTATTAAATCATTTTGACAGACCTTAGACCAATTTCTCTGAGTTCAAATTCAAATTCTTCCTCAAGAGAAATTCTTTGATAGCCTTTATCATCATCATCATCATCTTCTTCTTCTTCCTACATCAAATAAGTAGCTGTAGTAGCACCATGAAAGCCATATAAGCAAGAGCACTTTGATAACATCAACACAAATACACAACATGACAAATGATTAACTAGAGGTAGCATGAGGCAATAACAAAGTTTCCAAAGAAATTTGAACAACTCAAAGACCTATCAGAGAAATTTGAACAACCAAAGAAATTTCAACAACCAAATAAATTTGAACAATCCAAAGAAATTTTCTGATCCAAACCATTGCAAGGTTTATGTTCTTAAATCTGTTGTTTAATTAATAGTTGGAGTTGATTTATTCAAATAGTTGTTGTTGTTGAAGGCAGAGAAAATGGTAAACAAATCAAAGAAAATTTTAAGTAAACTAGAGAGAATTTTTTTAGTTTGGAGAGAATTTCTCTGGTTTGGACTAGAGAAATTCAAAGCTAGATGGTTGTTGTTGTTGTTGAAGGTAGAGAAAATGATAAGGAATTTCTCTGGATATCTACAAAGCTGTGTCCTCATGGGAAGCCACTGATCTTTCTCTCATATTTGGATTTTTGATTTCTAAATTCTTACACTAACAAACACACTGCAGACACATCCATTGGAATGAAAAAAATTCCTTTTTTCTATTAACCTTTTACACTTGAATGCAAACACTAAGAATCAATTTTGAAAGCTTTTAGTGATTTGTCTTTTGCAACCCATTAGACCAAATTAAGCAAGCACTGAACAACCTTTCAAAGGGAGAAGAAGAACTGTTTGAAAGCCAGCTATTGAACCAGTCATCATCATTCTATGGTGGAGATTTTGTAATGGCGAAGATCTATTGCGTACAGAATATCTGGAGTAGCCCAGAACTCTGTGAGTAACAATTGTGTAAAGATATGTTCAACTGATTATCTTTTGAATACTGAACTGAACTGTTTACTGAACTGGTATTATTGAATGAATGTATGTCCTTTATTTCTGAACTGTACTGTGGCATCCTTAGTATCTACTGTTTACTGTTACTGTTACTGTTACAGAGATCTCTGTCGGTTTCCTTGTGGAACCACTACTGTTTACTGACTGATGGCCATCATTACTGTTCGGTCTTTTAAGACCTACTGTTACTGTTATGCTAATGGATGTACCACATATGACTGTTTACTGTACTGAGCAACTGAAATACTGATTGAAATGAACTGTTTTCATTACTGTAAGGACATTCATTCTAAACCCCTTTACGCTTTATGTTATTCACTGGGCTTTAGCTCACTGCTCATATATATATGTAGGTGTACAGGCACCGGATTGAAGCTAGAGGCGTCAGGGTTACTCCAGTTTTGTCAAGCCAGCCTATGTGCCTCACTGCGAGGTTCCGAGCCTAACTATTAAGTCTTAGGGGTGTTTTAGAGTTCCCCCTTCTGTACTGTCTCACTGTTCTGTATTGACTGAATGTTTACCGTACTGTTATCTAGGGTTGAGTCCCTAGTCTGAATGATTGTAAATATTGTGCATACCGTTCTGTACTGTTTACGTATAAATGTATGAAAAATCTTTTCATATAGACTGTCGCAGCTCATTGGGCATTGTTTATTTACTGTTTTGGCTTCCGCCAGGCCCTGTACTCTGTTTTACTGTATTACTGTCCTGCAGGCCTTCGGTAATCTCGGATTACTGGCCGGTTACGGTGCTAAACCCATAGGGCCGGGTTTGGGTCGTGACACTAGTTCAGTCAAGTGCAAGCCTGAAGGTAGCAAATAGGTTCCTAGTTCGGTTATAGCACGACTTTGGATCAAAACTTGTGTTCTAGACTGATTCAAAGTCTAGCTAGTATGTTTTTAGGTTTGACCGTGTGGTTTTGGGTTTCTGGTATTTTCTCAAACTTTGGTGGTCATAACACGCATATATAGAGCTAAAGTACTGCATTTTAGAAAAAGAATAAAAAGGAGAAAGAGGCATAAGCAACTTACGAATTTAGAACGAGAAGTCGAAATCCAATCAATAAGAGTGCTGGCCAGAAAACAAGCGGAGCAGCTGCTATAGTTATTTGGGTTGAGACTGGAGGTGCAGATGTGGAAACTCAAGTGGCAAGGGAGAGAAGATGAACAGTGAGGATGTTTGATTCGAAAAATGGGTTTTTGTATAGGTGCAAAAATGGCAGGACTTTTCAAAACCTTCTGATAAATGAGAGACGGTTGTCACAGAACGAATGAGCAATGAACACATGCCACGTGTCCCAATAAGGACACGATGTAAGGTACGTGAAATGATGAGTTGCATGATATGCACGGTCCTA
Organism: Camellia sinensis; assembly: GCF_004153795.1. NCBI lineage: Eukaryota > Viridiplantae > Streptophyta > Magnoliopsida > Ericales > Theaceae > Camellia > Camellia sinensis. The sequence goes on along the minus strand of NW_021027479.1, from coordinate 2,042,229 downwards.
GAAAGACCAGGATACCTAGAAACGAGCATATCTGTAGTTTGGACGGGGGGAGTATTTCAGCTCGGCTAGGTTGCTTTTTGTTAAGTTGGTTTAAGTATGTTAGCACGGCTTGAGAGGACTAATCTCAATCATGTTGCGCAGATAAAATTAAGGGGCAATTAAGAGGGTAATTTATATATAAATTGGGCCGAGCTAAATACATATGTTGGAATGGACCGAGATAGATATAGTCTCTTAGATATTAGGCCGAGCTACAAGTCGAGGTAATTATCTCTGTAACTTGGTCCTTGGTCGCGTTAGACCGGTCAGAGGTGGGCTACCAGTGGCCTGGTCTGGCGGTCATAGACCGAGGTATCAGTGGAAATTGGACCGAGCTAAAGGATAACTCGGCAGGGTGTCATTTCAAAGACAAGGTTGACTGAATTAACTTAATTAGCACCGAGCTATGTAAGCACGGTTATGTCTTGTGCCAACCGAGGTAAGAGTTGCAACTATCTCACTTAGGTAAGCAATGAGTAAGGAGTTATCAGGATAGGCTTTATCCTTGGGAGTGTGATTCCTAAGAGGACTCTTATAAGGAGAGTTGGAGTCTTCATAAGATTGTGCCAGGTGGAATCTATAAAAGCTCATAGCAGGATCTATGTACAGGTATCACAATTCTTACTCTAAAATACACAGAGCTTTTGTGTCTATTGTCTATTGTCTATTGTACTGACTTAGGTATCGGAGAGGTTTCCGGCATACTCTCGCCGATTAGCTCACGTTTGTGTTTTCAGGTAGTAAAGTGAAGACGTTTGGAGAAGTGCAAACTTGATCAACAGGATTATACGAGAAGATTATTTCTGTGCTCGTACAAATACTATGTTGGATCATGAATTTAACTAGGAATTATATATAATAAAAAAAATGTGAAAGAAAAATGTGAAAGAAAAATGTGAAATAAATATTTGGGAAGATAATGAAAGATGAAATAATTTTTTTCTTCATTTCTTTCACATTTTCTCTTACATTTTCAAATCTCTATCTAAATTTAAGATTCAAAGGAATCAGAATGTGATGATTTTTTAGTGAAAGCTATTCTATTAACGTTTTTAATAAAGGAAAAACAACCTACACAAAATTACATAAATTTTCATGAATTTATATAAGTGATTTTACAAAAATGCACAAGTTCAACATAAATTTATGTAATGACATAAGTTTTCATGAACTTATGGAAATTTTGTGTTTAACTTATATATTTTTATGTGATTATTTATATAAATTTGTGAAAAATTTTATAATTTTGTATAAAATTACATACAGTGTGTGTTAGTAATGGGCGCCCATGTGGCATGACCATTTAAATTTAACATTTGATCCTTATCCAAATAGGTTTTGATTTTGAAATCAAACCTATTTAGGATAACCACTCTTGAAACAGACGTTATCAGTTTGAACTAATATAGATAGATATAATATATATTAGATATTATCTGTATCTTAACTGATATGGATAGATATTATAATATATTAAATATCTGATATGGTTATGGGTAATCTGTGAAAAAAGAAAAAAACAACGTAGTCTGTTTTTCTACCCACATTCTGACTCTCTCCCAAAAACACAACGATCAAGTCTTTGACACTGTGGTTAGTGTGGGTGATATTCCATCTGTGATATCACTCCACTGCTGGGTTGGTTCATCAAGAAGTTTCCTGGAAGCACGTGATTTATCCAAGAAGGTTCTATCATCAAGAAGGTATGATCTGATCATTTTAATCCGCTGCACATTCCGTGTTTTTTTTTAGTCTACAGTGTGTATTGCGCACGGTAGCATTTTCTAAATTTTTGACCAGTTTACATTCTTACCAACCAACCACCCAAAACAATAAAATATGTATTTAATATTTGTCTTGTAACTATATTGCCTGCTATATCTAATTCTAAGGGCTGTTTTATTTTATTTTAATAATTGATAGGATTCAAGTCCTAACATTTGCTTCACAAAACCTCTCATATTATTATTGGGTCTAAATTATAAGTATTAATTGCAATACCAAATTACTTCAAGGGGCACATAAGCAAAGTGGGAAGTTGCATATTTGGAGAGGGGGGTGGGGGAAGAGAGATGGCCAAAAAATAAAGACAAGAAACAAATTTAATTATAAAAAATAATGTTAGAATAATCAACATTTTACTCTAAAATCATTTAATCTAACATGACACCTTACATATCATTTATGTTGGGCGGACGGTAAGAAAAGGAAGGAATTGTGCCAAAAAACGAAAAATGCAAGGCAACGGGGTGCGGGTAGAGGGGGTGAGTGAGTGTAAAGCAAAGGAGGTAATTGGCAGGGTCATGACCATAAAGTCCTTTTAATTTCTAATTTTTTTTTTATTTTATATATGTTTGGTGAGATTAAAATAAAGGAATTCCACTAAAATTGTTGTGTCTGAAAGCTCATTTTCAAAAAGTTTTGGAATTTCTTCTAATTTGTGTTCTTCTGAAGTCTTTCATTTAATTTAAGTGAAACTTTGTATTTCTATATGTTATCTTATTGTATGTAATAAACTGCTCATAATATCCCTAATATCATTATTGTTAATTTCAAATATATTTTTTGGATAATATATATTTTAAACTTCTTTCTATACATTTTTTTAAATATTTTTGTTGAATTTGAATATACACCCTCCAAAGAGTGTGTATCATATACACCGGTGTGTATCATATACAAGTTATGACATTTATAGTGTTGATTATTACAAATGTCATAAAGAAATTTTTTTTCAATCATAAAAAAATTTTAGATCAAATCACAAATGTCATAATTGGGGCATATGGTGTATTATAAAATTTTCCTATATTTATATTTAAAAAGACAATAAGGTTATTTTGATATTTATTTTTATAATTAATAACAATTAATTATTAATGATTAGATTAACACTTTAAGAATTAAACTCCTAATCTCTACATTCGAAGCATTTAAGTGTTACACCACGCCACGAGGCCACAAGACCGCATGTTTCATATCCATTATAACAGTGTTGGAATTAAATTATCAATCATGTGAGTCTCACAAATTTGATATTTAGTTATTTTAAATTGGACTGACATCAAAAGATTTCTGAACAAACAATTCACCAGAAATACGCGTTCTCATAAAAGTCCTAATGAATTTCCCCTTAGAAAGTCATTTTTCATGAAGGACTTTATAGCATGTTCGTTTGGTGGGATTAAAATGTGATATTGGACTAATAATCTATCTAGATTAATAATTTATTATTTGATTTAAACTTTTTGTATCGGATTATTAATCTCAAATCTGTTGGACTATTGTATTCCATGGAGGGTGGGGCACAAATCATGAGATAACTCATCTTATAGGATTAGGTTGTCAAATTACATTGTTGTTCTTCTAGTATTAAGGCCAAGTTTGGCACCCTCTAAAAAATCCAAAAGTCAAAAAGTCACTATCCTATTTAAGTCAGATCATCTTATTTAAGTCACATCACTTCTCTAACACATCACTTCAAACCCAACTCAAATCCAACCCATATTTCATAAAAAATCAAAAAGTGCACTTATTTAGTCTTTCCAAACTTCGTCTAAATATCTTTTTCCTCATGGTATTAATTATACTTAATAAAGTAGTCTCAATTTAAAAATAAAATAATTTTATTTAATTTTTATTGATGTTTTATTTATTTAATTTTTTAAAATTATTTTTTATAAATATTTTATTGATGTTTTATTTTAAAATTTTGTTCATATTTTATTTAATTTCATTATTTAAATTTTAGTAGATGTTTTATTTAATTATTATTATTTTTTAAAATAAATTTATTTAAAATTTTAATTAAAAAAATAGCATATATTTTTATTGATATTTTATTTATTTAATTTAAAAAAAAATTATTTAATTGTGTAAAAAATAAAATAAAATAAATTTTTATTTAATCTAGCTAAAAATAATTAAAATATTAAAGATATGTTTAATATTGTTATTATTTAGTAAATAATTGAAAATGATAAAATAGTCATTTGAGCATTTATTCTTCTCCATAATATCCCAAACAAACATAGAGTTCATTTCCTATCCAACCAAATAGTCCTTTTCTAACATCTAATCTCATGATTAAACAAATATGAGATACATATCATATCCAACTAAATAGTCTCAAGACTATGAATCCTATGATTACAATCTGATAAATTTCAATTCCTCTTATTTAATCCGTCCGAACAAACATGACCTTAAAGGATAAGAAATTATGCCAAACGGGCATAGAGAAAAATTGTGGGTGTAAATAAAAGTATCCATGCCAAAATAATTTGTTTGTTACAAAGAACCCCACAATTTTAAAAAATTACCTTGTTCGAATGGGTTCCCTTATAAGAAATTCCAAAATTCATAATTTTAGCCATATCAATCAACTATTGCATGCAATTATAATAATAGCTGTGAATTTAGTAGGGTTCCACATGAAAATTTTTATAATTATAACTAATTTGTTGCCACGTCACCAAATACAAATGGAATATATATTGTTAACAAGAAGACAACTTGGGAAGGCCAAAAAAAAAATTAGGGCAGAATGTGACAAAGGGAGATGGGATTTTTGTTTTATGTTATTTTGGAGCAAACATAATAGCCATGGTATTAAGATTGACAAGAAAATTTCACCTGATGAGTGATTGTCCTCTTGCTTGTACATGAAATGTATTAAGATTGACAAGAAAATTTCACCTGATGAGTGATTGTCTTCTTGCTTGTACATGAAATGTTAATTAAATCTTGCTCACTTAATTTATGTAGATTACTCACACATGTAAGATTGAAACTACTGTTGGGGAATTTCAAAATGGTTTTCAAAATGTATAGTTTAATTTTTGAGTGTTTTAAAACCTTCCATGTTTTTCTTGAAAAGCATGAAATAAGCTTGGAGATTTTGTCCTACATTGGAAAGAGAGCAAAACATGGAGCACTTAATAAAGTGTTACATAGAGTATTCTTTTGAATATGAAATTATGGGATGAAAGCTAGTGTACATGCACCCACACCGCACGCGCGCACGGGGTGGGCTGTGTGGCGTTTGATGGCGCACTTTGCATTTAGCACGGACACATCGATGCCATGAGGGCGATGACATGGAATACAGTCAGCTCCATGTGGCAGTGACGTGTTGTCCGTTAGCGATGAGTCAACCAACCGATCAAACGGTTGTGTGTCCGATCTGGAGCTGGTTAATCATAGTCGTTGATTGGAGATGCGCGCGATCGTACGGATGAGATGGCACCCGATCGTGATCAGGTGTGATTAGTCAATGCATCTATTTAGTGTCAGAATGATCTGCACCATAGATCATCAATCCAACGGTCATATCTGATCGGACGCGATTAAGGGACATGACCATTCGATCAGATCCATCAAGGCTTGTAAATAGGCTACGAAATCAGCCATTTCATTCCATCCAAAAATTCAAAATTCATTCCTGCAATTCTCTCTCTCTCTCCTTCTTGATTTTGAATTTTCGATCAAGAGTTTCTTAAGCAAATTTCTGTTTTTCTTATTGATAATCAAGTTCTACATATTTGATTATCAGTGTCTTGGTTTCTTAATTATATCAAGAGTGTTCTGATTTATTGTTGTTAGTGCAGACGCCGATAAACTAGATCTTTAGATCATGCTTCATTGTATCTTGGAGGCAAATTTGTTGTAACCCCCTGCACAAAATTTGGTGGGTACAAATATTTTCTGTAAGAAAGCGATTTAGTAACGCGACTTGAAGCACTAATTTTCTGTTCTATATAGACAAGATCATTGCCAAATTTTGAAGACCTGAAGACCACCATTTAAAGAATTCAAGACTGTGGAGAAGTGGTTTTGGAAATACTCTTCAGATCCTGGGAGACACTAGTGATCCTCAGCTAGTCACCTGAAAAGACACAAATACCCTGGTCGGGGGTGCCAGAATTAGCACTCCGACGGACAAGTTAGTTCAAACACTCAGTACAGCTTGTTTACCAAATTTAGTGAAATGATTCTTACATACCTTTCTAAATCTATGGTTCTTGTATTTATACTTGCTTTTTGGGCCTCGGGGCCTGAGCCTACTTTTATCCTATTCCCCTTTTATTCATTCGGAGCCACTAACCTCCGTCTATTCGGCTTTCCTAACGTATTCGGCGTCCTAGTCACGCAATATGAAGCTAGATAGTATCTAATTTCTGGAGTACGCATCTTCCGACCCTTCTACTTATTCGGCTCCCACAATTGCCGCCCAAGCACTTCACCGACGACAGTTGGCCGAAGTGCTTGGTTTTGAATTCCTAAAAGTCGGAGCCAAAATTCGCCGATTGGCCTCATCCTCATGCGGATATCTAAGCGCACTCCTTTCGGTTGTCGTGTCGACTTCCCGCCCCCCTCGTACGTGTCTATTTATTGCGATTTAAAATTTTGACGTCCTTTCAAGTATGTATTTTATGATGCTCATCGCTGAATTTCCTTTTGGATCGTCCCTGAAACTCTTTTCTCCGATATCCTCTTCGTCCTTTGTAAGTTCTCTCCTCCCTTGCTTCGAGTACTCTTTTTGGTTTATTCCTTCCTTGGCATATTCTCATAGACTGTAGGGTATGGCGAAACATTTAAAAGACCTCCTCTCGTCAGATCGTATTGCTAGCTTTAAACGCCATTTCTCCATTCCTGATGATGTCCGTCTGTCGCTTGTGGCAGACGGCACTCTTGATATGGCAAGGGAGGACGAAACCATGATTGTCTTTCCTCTTTTGTCAATTGCAGAAGGTGGAGTCCGTTTCCCCCTTCACCCATTTCTTAGGGCTGTGCTTCGCCATTGGGGTTTAATCCCTTCCCAACCTAATGTGAATTTCTTTAGAATCATAATGGGGGTTATAGCGCTCAATCGTCGCCTAAGAATTAACCTTGGCATTCCAGCCATCTGGCATTGTTATGCCTTGGCTAAGTCTTCTGGTCGGCACGGGCGTTTCTTCCTTAGGGCCAAGGATATCGACCATCAGCTTATTACTATGCTTTCCAGTTCTGGAAAACAAGTTGATGATGTTATGGTCGTTGTCCAGGGTAACTGGGAATTTGGCGAAGGAGAGGATCACGTCGACCCTATTCCTAGACGGAGGGGCGAGCTAGGTAGCTGATTGCTTTCTCGCTTTTATTATTTGTTCGTCTTTGTTGTAAAGCCTCTTCTTTGAAATGTTACGGCTTGGTTTGTGCAGGGAGAAATTTGAAGAAAGTTCTGTCTTCAACTGACGGAGCCGTTCTTTCGGATATCGAAGTCGCGCTCAAATATTTCGGCCGTCGAAGTCTTTAGAAACAAGGCAGGGCGGCCCACATTCTACTTCGTTACGAGCTAACATAGACGACCTTCTCGACGGCGGAAAATATCCCGGTTCCGGAGGGTGAAGACTCTCTCATCGCTCTTATTTTGTCCGACTTCAAAAACTTGAGGCAGGTTAGTTTTGAAGGGTCGGATTCGGAACGGGGTGTAGCTAATGTTACTGAATCAGATCAGTCCGAAACCGAGTCTGACGCGGTATTGAATTCGGCCGATCCCCCATCCGCTTTGGGCCGAGGGGATCTTTAGCTTGACGGCGTTTTTCACGGCTTAGACGATATTTCCGCCGCAAACCCCGAAAATATGGCCGGGTTAAGCTTGACAAAACTTGCCAGGAAGGCGAATGCGGAAAGGTTGGCCACGCGGCAAAGAGCGGAAGCCCTTCCGTCTGAAGTACCACCCGCCACCGAATCTCAATTCTCCCTGCCTGTTAGCGAATCAGAGTCCTTGCGCGTTATTGAGGTAGAGACGGCGGAAAATCAGGATGCCGAATTTACTTTGATCGTGCAGGCCGACCAAGAAGTTGAAGCAGAGAAACGACCTGCCGAGTTTGAAGCCGGCGTAGAAGAACATGGCAGCAAACGTCCTCGATTAAACGAATAGCGGAGACCCTTCCGTCTGAAGTCCCACCCGCCACCGAATCTCAATTCTCTCTGCCTATTAGTGAATCAGAGTCCTTGCGCGTTATTGAGGTGGAGACGGCGGAAAATCAGGATGCCGAATTTACTTTGATCGTGCAGGCCGACCAAGAAGTTGAGGCAGAGAAACGACCTGCCGAGTTTGAAGCCGGTGTAGAAGAACATGGCAGCAAACGTCCTCGATTAGAGGGATCGGACGTGATCATTCCTTTTGTCATTCAGCCAATGATAAAAAACATGCCGGTTTCTTCTGATGCTTCGGCGCTTAAAGATCCAGAAGTCGCATTCAGCTTGGCTACGTCCGTGTTGTTGCCGTCTGACAAGAAGGCTTTCCGGGTGGAAACGGATATGAATGCAACAGCACTAGCCGCCCAATCGGCACTTTTGGTACATATTCGAACTTAGCTTCACTTAATCCAAATTGTGTTGAAGTTATGGTTTTAAATTCTTATTTTACAAACTGTCGGATGGATAGCCGATATGGGCCGTCGCCATCGCGACGCCGTCAAACAGATTGGTCATTTACGTGAGGAAGTTGAAGGCCAGAGGAGAAGGGCCAAGGTCAAAGCCTTGAGGGCGAACAAGGAAGCCTCAAGGGCCGATGCCGAGATGGAGAAGGCTCGTTGCGCGGATCAATTGAGGTCGGATGCCGAGAAGAAGGCGGATGCGAGCGAAGATGCACTTAAGTTGGCCCAGAAGGCGATCTCCAAGCTGGAGGCTGAGTTAGCTGAAATGAAGGCGGTGAAGGAATCAGCTGACTCGGAGTCTTCCAAAGTATTCAAGGTCGGGAAAAATAATGGACTCGCCGAGTACGTGGACCAAGTCCCCAAGTTCGAAAATCAGGGGTTCAAACACGGCTGGCACAAAGCCCTTGCTGCTGCTAATGCTTCATTAATTATGCCAATACCATATGAGCAAGTGGATGTTGAGCCATTGGAGTCTGATCCCGATGGCTGATCCGACCGACTGACAGTTTTTAGGATGTCGAATGTATTTTTACGATTTTTAATTTAGTATTTTTCATTTTTTGCTACAGTCATAGTGTTTATTTTTTGCTAGGCATTTTTATGCGGGCTTGTATCTTTTTGTTTGGTAACTTGAGTATATAAAATTTTATGAGTTGTGCTCAACTGGCTAAGGAAAATGTTGTTGATGAATGTTATTGCTTTCGGTTATGGTTAGATCGGCTGCTTAGTTTAGGTATTTGGCCGATCAGATCTGCCTTTGCCTTAGCCAGGGCGTGAGCTTGGGAAGCCGGATAGGCGTAACTCGTGGGCTGGCTGAGGCACACATTAACCGGCCCTTGCGCTTGAAAACATGGCCGACCAAATTAGTAAATCTGCCCTTGCCTTAGCCAGGGCGCGAGCTGCGAAGCCGAATGGGCGTGACTCATGGGCTGGCTGAGGCACACATTGATCGGCGCTTGCACTTGAAAACATGGCCAACCAGATTAGTAAAGTAAATCTGCCCTTGCCTTAGCCAGGGCGTGAGCTGGGAAGCCGAATGGGCGTGACTCGTGGGCTGGCTGAGGCTACATTGATCGGCGCTTGCCCTTGAAAACATGGCCGACCAGATTAGTAAAGTAAATCTGCCCTTGCCTTAGCCAGGGCGCGAGCTGGGAAGCTGAATAGACGTAACTCGTGGACTGGCTGAGGCACACATTGATCGGGGCTTGCGCTTGAAAACATGGCCGACCAGATTAGTAGATCTGCCCTTGCCTTAGCCAAGGCATGAGCTGGCCTAGCTCGTGGGTTGACGTTTGGGATTATTGACGTTGCCTTGGGAGAGCTGCAAACATTGAAAGATAAATGAGACGGGTGCATGCCAGAGGCCCTACTTATTTCCATTCAAGCAACTTGGGAGGGACGAAGATTGACTGAATCAGACGCCGCAATGAGTCGTAGTAGCGAGCCTACGCGCAAAGGAAGAAGAACGTCTAAGGATCGGGAAGAAGAACGTCATCGAAGCAGATCGCCCCAAAAGGATAGGCAACAATGGGGAAATTCTCCGCGCCGGCTACCGAAAATTGAGCCTGATGCGATGCCACGACCGTTGAGTTTTGCAGTTTTTGTGAGGAATAGACCAATGATGGAGGGGGATTCTATCATTAAAGACTCAGATGTGGCAGTCGAGTTCGCTCGACAGATATTCCCGCTGGAAGTCCAACAATCGATGGTCGGACGTCAAGATTTCGAAGTATTTCGAGACGGCATACATGGGGCCGTAAAAGGGCTATATACTGCTTACGAAGTCGGCATGTGTCTGCGGGAAACGCGACGTGAGAGCGAGAAAAAGGACGAAAGGAATCGCAGTCTGGAGATTCGCGCGGAAAAGGCTGAGCGTGAGCTTTGGGAGCTGAAGAATGTTCAAACGAGTGCGTCGGTGGCGGCTGGTCAATCTAAATTGGTTGTTGTGAAGAGAGTGACCCAACGGACCTCGAGTTATGAAAAGGGGTTTCAGGACGGCCTGAAGGTCGGGATAGAGAAGACCAAACAGGACCTTGCCAAAGAGGTCTGCCGATGTGAAAATCGTGGATTCAAGCACGACTGGATCAAGGCCCTTCAAACCGAGGAAGCTCTCGAAGCCGTGGGCATTGATTCGGCCTCACCCCTCTATCATCACCACTACTTTCCTTATTCCAATTTCAAAATTGAGAAGAGCGACGATGAGGGTGTCGAATGAATATACTTCGCGCCGAATGAATAGAATTTCTTTTATTTTCAACGTTTGTATTTGGTTTTGAAATGTTGTGTTTAATTAATCGTATTATTTCAACTTTCTGGCAAGTTTTGTGTTGCGTGGCGTAAATGTTTAAACATGTATTGACCGGCTTGAATTAAGAACGATTCTCAGTGAATATTTATTCGGCCAATGAAGTGGTGCGAATGCATCTCAAAAAAGGCCAATCCGGATTCAGAGCCTTAATCGGCCCTAAGGTGTCATGCACCAAAAGGGGCTTCAAATTCGGAGGCTTTATTTGGGCCAATCGTGAGATCCACGAAGGGCGCTCCGAATTTGGAGTCTTAATCGGCCTTAATAGGCTTAATCGGCCCTAAAGTGTCATGCACCAAAAGGGGCTCCGAATCCGGAGGCTTTATTTTGGCCAATCGTGATATCCACGAAGGGCGCTCCGAATTCGGAGTCTTAATCGGTCGTAATAGGCTTAATCGGCCCTAAAGTGTCATACACCAAAAGGGGCTCCAAATCCGGAGGCTTTATTTTGGCCAATCGTGATATCTATGAAGGACGCTCCGAATTCGGAGTCTTAATCGGCCTTAATAGGCTTAATCGGCCCTAAAGTGTCATGCACCAAAAGGGGTTTCGAATCCGGAGGCTTTATTTTGGCCAATCGTGATATCCACGACGGGCGCTCCGAATCCAGAGTCTTAATCGGCCTTAATAGACTTAATCAACCCTAACGTGTCATGCACCAAAAGGGGCTCCGAATCCGGAGGCTTTATTTTGGCCAATCGTGATATCCACGAAGGGCGCTCCGAATTCGGAGTCGTAATCGACCTTAATAGGCTTAAACGGCCCTAAGGTGTCATGCACCAAAAGGGGCTCCGAATCCGGAGGCTTTATTTTGGCCAATCGTGATATCCACGACGGGCGCTCTGAATCCGAAGTCTTAATCGGCCTTAATAGGCTTAATCGGCCCTAAGGTGTCATGCACCGAAAGGGGGCTCCGAATCCGGAGACTTAATCGGCCCTAAGGTGACATGCACCAAAGGGGGCTCTGAATTCGGAGGCTTTATCGGCCCTAAGGTGACATGTACCAAAAGGGGCTCCGAATTCAGAGACTTTAGTTTGGCTAATCGTGCTATCTACGAAGGGCACTCCGAATCTGGAGACTTAATCGGCCCTAAGGTGACCTGCACCAAAGGGGGCTCTAAATCCGGAGGCTTTATCGGCCCTGAGGTGACATGCACCAAAGAGGGCTCCGAATCCGGAGGCTTTAGTTTGGCCAATCGTGCTATCTACGAAGGGCGCTTCGAATCCGGAGACTTAATCGGCCCTAAGGTGACCTGCACCAAAGGGGGCTCCGAATCCGGAGGCTTATTTTGGCCTTAGAAGGCTTAATCGGCCCTTAAAGGCTTGGGGGCGAGCTTGAGAAAATGAGAAGCTTTGTATTGCAACGGTAGAATATGTACAAGTATCAAGCCCATATGTCGGGTCAATGATAGAATTTACGTAAATGTGTTGAATTCCAAAGCCGTGGCAGGCTTCTTCCTGACATATCTGAGAGCTGATATGCCCCTGTTCCTGCAATGGATTCTATCTGATAGGGGTCGTCCCAGTTTGGACCCAATTTTCCATCGGCCGGTCTCCGGTCGACTGGAAGTACCTTCTTCAGGACAAGCTCTCCTGGCGTGTATCGGTGCAACTGAACTCGCTGATTATACGATTTAGCGAGCTGCTGCTGATACCGTGCCATGGATGCCAAGGCGCGGTCTCTTCGTTCTTCGATCAGAATCAGATCCAGGGCAAACATCATGTCGTTTCGGCCCATATCAAAAACTTGCGATTTCAGAGTTGGGAGGCCGATTTCCAGGGGTAAGATTGCCTGGGTTCCGAAGCATAGAGCAAACGGCGTTTCTCCTGTGGCTCTCCTCGGCGTAGTACGATGAGCCCATAATACACTTGGCAATTCTTTGACCCATTTGCCTTTAGCTTTTTCCAGTCTCTTTTTGATGCCGTCCAAGATGGATTTGTTAGAGGCTTTGGCTTGACCATTGCTTTGGGGGTAGGCTGGTGTCGAGAAGTAAGGCCAAATGCCATATTTGCTGCATAACTCTCGATATACGCCACAATCGAACTGGGTGCCATTGTCTGAGATGAGAGCTCTCGGAATACCGAATCGTGTTATAATGTTTCTCCATACAAAGTGTTTAATGTCCGCATCTTGTATATGTGCCAAAGCCTCCGCTTCGACCCATTTTGTGAAGTAGTCTGTCGCGACAATTAAGAATCGCTTGTTCCCTGGGCCCTGGGCAATGGTCCTACGATATCAAGTCCTCACTGAGCAAACGGGCAGGGGCTGGTGATAAAATTCAACTCTTCGGCAGGAGATGGGTTAATGGGGAGAACTTTTGGCACTGTTCGCATTTTTTTACATAACTCTCCGCGTCAGCTCTCATTGTCGGCCAATAGTATCCCGGCGTTATAGCTCGATGGGCCAGGGAGCGTCCGCCAGAATGGGCACCACAGCTGCCCTCATGTATCTGTGTCAGAAGCTCCTCCACTTTGTCGGGTGCACGCATTCTAAATATGGACTAGAGAGGGACTTTTTGTAAAGCCCTCCTTGCGGATCCAGATAGTATCGCAGGGCTTTATTTCGCAACTTGTGTGCTTCTTTTTTGTCCTCTGGGAGTTATTCAGAAGAGAGGAATGCAGCAATGGGGTCCATCCAGCTTGGTGCGGATTCTATAACGTTGACGTGGATTTCCTCCGAAGGGCCAATACTCGGCTCCGGGACGAAACCTACTTCGATGGTCCGTTCGATCTCAAAATTGATGGCGGAGGCTAGGCATGCCAAGGCATCCGCGTGTGTGTTCTGGTTGCGTGTTATTTGGTTCAGTTCGTGATAGTCAAATTTTTCCAGTAAGGAATTGGTCGTTTTCATGTAGGCCGCCATACGGTCGTTTCTTGCCGGGTACTCCCCCTTTAGCTGATTGATTACCAATTTTGAATCACAAACACAAGCAGACGCCGAGCGCCGAAAAGGTGCGCATTCCGCAGATCGGCTAGAAGGGCTTCGTATTCGGCTTCGTTATTTGATGCTTCGAAGCCAAGCTTGACGGCCTGCTCAATTACTGCGCCGTCTGGAGACATGATTACAACTCCAGCGCCACTGCCCCTTTGGTTAGATGATCCATCACAGTATAATTGCCAAATATCCCCGACATAAATTCTCCAGTTCGACTTTGGTAGAACTTCAGCCTTTGGTCGAACTTCATCAGGTTTGAGGCTGGCAAGCTCGCCGGTGAATTCGGCAACAAAGTCGGCCAACACCTGCCCCTTGATTGCAGTTTTAGGTAAAAATTGAATGTCGTATTGGCCGAGTTCAAGAGCCCATTTTGAAACACGTCCTGATGCTTCTGCACTCCGTAGAACTGATCGGAGGGGATAATCTGTTAGCACCCCAATGCTATGTCCCTGGAAGTAATGCATTAGTTTTCTTGACGCCATAACTGGGGCTAAGATGAGTTTTTCCAGCGGAAAGTAGCGTGTTTCGGCGTCAACCATTGCCTTGCTCACATAATACACTGGCCGTTGCTCCCCCTCCTCCTCTTTTAACAGTACGGCGCTGACGGCCCTATCGGAAACTGCCAGATATAGGATGAGCGGGTCACCAGCAGCGGGTGTTGTCAAGAGAGGTACTGAGCGAAGGTAGGTCTTGAGTCCGTTGAAGGCTGATTTGCATTTGGCAGACCATTCAAAAGCCTTACCCTACCGTAGTGTCTGAAAGAATTGTCGGCAGCGATCTATAGACCGGCTGATGAACCTGTTGAGTGCAACGGCCATCCCCATCAACTTTTGGACTTTTTTTACTGAACGAGGGGAGCTGAGTTCCAAGATTGTTGTGACTTGCCTCGGGTTGGCTTCAATTCCTCGGTGACTGACGATGTAACCCAGGAATTTGCCAAAGCCAATTCCGAACGCACACTTGGAAGCGTTCAGTTTCATTCTGTATTTACGTAAGATGCTTAATGTCTTTTCTAAATCGGCTATATGACTTTGTTCTTCTTTGGACCTGACCACCATATCGTCGATGTATACTTCCATAGTGTGGCCGAGTTGCTCTTTGAACATGGTGGTGACCAATCTTTGGTAGGTTACCCTGCATTCTTCAGCCTAAAGGGTACAACTTTGTAGCAATAGGTTCCTCTTGGGGTGAGGAAGACAGTTTTGTCCTGGTCATCTGGATGTATGGCGATTTGATGGTAGCCTCTGTAAGCATCGAGGAAGCTCATGCGTTGATGACGTGCCGTCGCATCAACGAGCAGGTCAATTCTAGGTAGAGGAAAACAGTCTTTGGGGCAAGCTTTGTTCAAATCCGTGAAGTCGACGCGCACTCGCCAAGTCCCATTTTTCTTCTTCACCGCCACTGTATTGGAGAGCCACGTAGGGTAAGTGACTTCTCTAATTGTCCCAGCGTCAAGCAGTCTATCTACCTCCTCAACAACAGCGACAGTGTGTTCCGCGGCTGACCGTCGGCCTTTCTGAATGATCGGCTTACATTTCGGATCGACATTCAGATGGTGCTGTGAAACTAACGGGTCTATTCCCGGCATTTCGTACGGAGTCCACGCAAAGACATCAAGGTTGTTGAGCAAGAAAGAGATCAGCTGCTGCATGTCGGCCTGATTCAGGGAGGTACCGATCATGAAGAACTTTTCTGGGCTGCCATCAATGTCAACTCAGTCTAAATCTTCCATGGCCTTCTCATTTGGATACCGCCCAACATCGTCCAGGATCTCCCTATTCGGCACCTCAATGGAGTTTACTTGCAGTTCCTTTGGCGTTCTGGCGGCAAGGAGATAACATGCTTGTGCCGATTTCTGGGATCTGCGGATTTGCTCAATGCCGTGTTCTGTTGGGAAACGTAACAGTTGATGATAGGTGCTTGGGATGGTCTGCAAGGTATGCAACCACGATCGCCCCATGATGAGATTGTACGGCGATGGTAGCCTGACGACCAAGAATTCCACGTCCACCGTTCTAGAGCCTGCTCGAACGGGTAAGCTGATCTTTCCCAATGGGTACTCTGGAGTGGCATTGAAGCCGAATAGTGGGTAAGGAGACGGAGTTAGGTCTGACTCGGTGAATCCGAGTTTGGTGAAGGTTTTATAATACATAACCTCCGAGGTACTGCCCTAGTCGATAAGAACGCGTTCGACGGTGAACCAATTTACGCGCAGCTCAACAACCAATGGATCGATGTGAGGGAGTGTTACACCGATCAAATCAGAATCGTCAAAGGTGATACTTGGCGTTTCTCGGGGCCGCTTTGCTGGCGTGAGTTGCTGTTGGGGGCCTGGATGTGATTGGATCACATGCACGACCGGGGCTGCTGGCAGGCTGTATATCATGTGGACGGTGTCAAGCGGAAATGCATCCTTCAAACGGGCAGGTGTTTCGACCACACTCCTCCGGACGCATTGGTGGAGACGTTCGTCCTTTGCCAACTCCTCAAGATAATCTGTTGAAGCATGGCGGCCGTCAGTTTCTTGTTGTCGGGTCCGAGATTGTCGATTATCTGCCCTCAAGGGTCGCTCAGAAGCCTGGCGCACCGTTTGTTTGGATTTTGCTATTTCCGAGGCTAGATCACGACGAAGGCGTTCGTTCTCAGCGATGATGTTGTCCAACCTCTGTTTGGTTTGCCTAGCTTGTGCCATGGTCGCTTGCATTGTCTTTTGCATTGGGTTTGAAGATAAGCAGAGGTCCAAGGCAAGTCTTGCTGCGATGGTTTTTGGTCCAAGCGAGTTTGCTGGAATGAGGTCACCTCTCTGTGCGATCTCGCTCTCTGTGCGGTCTCGTCAGTGGCTATCGGAGGATCTTCAGTCACGCCTGCCATGGATGTATTTGAGTATTCCCACAGACGGCGCCAGTTGTGGAGAAGTGGTTTTGGAAATACTCTTCAGATCCTGGGAGACGCTAGTGATCCTCAGCTAGTCACCTGAAAAGACACAAACACTCCGGTCGGGGGTACCGGAATTAGCACTCCGACGGACAAGTTAGTTCAGACACTTAGTACAACTTGTTTATCAAATTTAGTGAAATGATTCTTACATACCTTTCTAAATCTATGGTTCTTGTATTTATACTTATTTTTTGGCCCTCTGGGCCTGAGCCTACTTTTATCATACTCCCCTTTTATTCATTTGGAGCCACTAACCTCCGTCTATTCGGCTTTCCTAACGTATTCGGCGTCCTAGTCACGCAATATGAAGCCGGATAGTATCTAATTTCTGGAGTACGCATCTTTCGACTCTTCTACTTATTCGGCTCCCACAAAGACCATTTGCTCCAACAATCTAAAGACAATATTTGGATATGGCGATGTCTATTCAGAAAATGACTCAAGATTTCATGAAGCTTGACCGTTTTGATAGAGGAAATTTCCGACGCTAACAAAAGAAGATGCACTTTTTGCTCACCACTCTCAAAGTGGTCTATGTGCTAACTACCCCCTATCCGATGGAGCAAGAAAACGAGACTGTGGAGCAAACTCGTGCCAGAACCAAATGGGAGAATGACGACTACATTTGCCGAGGACACATTCTTAGTGTGCTGTCAGACTCTCTATTCGATGTGTATCAACATCTAGAAACAGCAAAGAAACTCTCGGACTTATTACAGTCAAAGTACCTCACCGAGGGTGCCACCAGTAAAAAATTTCTTGTTAGTAATTTTATGCATTTTACAATGATTGATACAAAGCCCATTATGGAACAATTCCATGAGATCCAACATATTCTGAGTCAATTTCGACAAAAGAATATGAACATGAATGATTCTATTGTAGTTTCATCTATAATTAAAAAACTGTCATCTTCTTTGAAGGACTTTAAGAAAACTCTGAAACACAAAAAGAAAGATCTTACTTTAGAGGAATTAGCTCAACACCTCTGAGTTGAGAAAGAGTCAAGGTTACTTGAAAGTAAAGATAACCAATTGGCTCAGACGTCCAAGATCCACATGGTGGATAATGGTAAGAGGTTCAACAAAAAGAAGCGTAAGCATGAATCCCAATCCAAGAAAAATGCTAAGAAGCCGAAAGGCGCTTGCCGGCACTGTGGCAAGCTAGGGCACTTCAGAAATGAATGCCGGTCATACAAGAAGAAACCAGAAGCATCAAATGCGAGGAACAAGTTTGTGGCTGTTGTATTCGAGGTGAACATGCTCGAAGATGCTGGTGACTGGTGGATTGACTCAAGAGCAACAAGGCACGTCTGGAACGACAAGAGCTGTTTCACTACTTATGAGCAAGTGAGTGATGGAACAGTTCTCTACATGGGCAGCTCTTCAACTGCTGCTATCAAATGCAAAGGAACAGCGGATCTAGAGTTTACATCTGGAAAAGTCCTAAGTCTTAATGATGTTTATCATGTACCTAATGTCAGGAAAAACCTTGTATCTGGAAGCCTGCTTAATAAGCATTGTTTCAAGTTAGTATTTGAGTCGGACAAATTTGTCCTGTCTATGGGTGGGATTTTTGTTGGGAAGGGCTACATGTATCAAGGAATGTTCAAACTTAACGTTGTCAATAATACATCTGTTTCTGCTTATATTGTTGATTCTCTTTCTTTATGGCATGCTCGTTTAGGTCATGTTAATACTAGGAAAAGGCATGTTATGGTTAATTTAGATTTAATGTCTGTTAGACTTATTTATTTTGATAATTTATTTAATTATGTTTTAATTTATTTGAAAGAGAAAAATAGAATCCAAAATTTATTTTGATGATTTATTTAATTATATTTTAATCAAAATTTATTTTGTCCCATTATTTCTCACCTAAACCTTTATCCTAAATGTTGTTAGAATGTATTTAATATTTGATTAAATCAGGAGTTCAAACAGCCCAAAACAAAGGTTCAAACAGCCTAGCGCAGCAGCAGGCCAAAAGGTTCAAAAGGTTCAAGTGAAAGATATTCAAATTAGTAATTGTTATCCCAGATAGGCAACCCAAGAGGGGGGTGAATTGGTTATTAAAAATTTCACAATATTAAAAATAACACAATATTCAAAATTTTAATAAATAAAAAAAAACGGAATAATAATTATCAATATAAAAGTAGGAAAGATAGAGAGAGAAAATCAAACACTGCGATTTATAGTGGTTTGGCACGCCAGGCCTGAGTCCACTCCCTAAGGAACCTCCTTGAGAATTTCTTTACTATCAATTGAATAAAAATACCACAAGCTTGTGGATTTGGCACATGACTTACTCTTATCTATTGAGCCTCACTCAACAATAAATGCCTTACCCTTACAAAATTTCTCACAAAAATAAGGAATAAGAATAAGTAGTACTTGAACCCACTTTTATAATAATTCTTTCACAAAGAGTAGATATGAAAGTGTAAAAACAAAAGTTAGAGTTAGATCTGAAAGTGAAAGAGCAGAATACAATTTGGAGCTCACAGAAAATTTTCTCTTCAAGTTCTTGATTTTTCTCCACACACAACACTTCTATTTATACATAAAAATATACCCGTTGGACGCTCCTTGCTGACGTCATGGATGACATCTATTTGTTTCAACTTCTCATCATGAGGCATCCTTTGTTTCAACTTTTCATCATGAGGCATCTTTTCTTTTTGTCAAACATAGTGGCTGAATTTGAACAAAACTCACAAACATGTGGGTTTTGATTAATATATATAGTATATATATATATATATATATGAAAAAAAATCCTGCAAAGTCCACATTATAAAGATATAACTTTAACATTTAAATTCAAACTTCAACATGTGAATTAAAATTCAATATGCTGCAATTTTGCAACCATTTCTTTGTGTATTATATCATGTATGATTTTTCACATGCTAATAATTAATGTTTCCACACACTAATATATATGATTGCTTCCGTGATGTATGCTATTATATGCATTGTATATATAATGTTATATATATAAAGTTCTAATCAAATATTTGCATACATAGAAAAAATCTCTTTAATAATATTTATGATGGATCTGAAAATATATGCTATCTTTAAAATATTGTATATGATATAGAGATTTTAAACTAAATATATCCTACCACTACATTTGGATACATCACTTTTGTCAAAAGAAGACAACTCATTAATATCATATTTGTCAAGATAATACAACCAATCAATTATTTTTGTCAAAATAATATAATTAATCAATTTTTAATTTTGTCAAAAAATGAATAGTGATTAGCCTAAATTTTCAAAAAGTGAATAGTAAAGATTTCAAAAATATTTTTATTTAACTAATATTTAACAAATATATATATTTTAAAAAGATAATATTTTGTGTCAAATAAATATGTACATTAAAAAAAATCCAAATTGTTACAAATAATATTTTAGACATTATCAAAGGTAAATAATACAAATAATATTTTAAACATCATCAAAATTAAATAATATGATTAACAATCTCCCCCTTTTTGATGATAGCAATATTTGTATGGATTTGACACAATAAAATTGACAAAACCCTGCAAAGCAAAAATCATATTTTTTTTATCATCTCCCCCTCTGACATCATCAAAATAAAAAATGAAGAGATGAAACAAACACATTTGATAAAATAATCTGAGCGGCCAAAAATAAAATAATTGGCCTTCTGTCTTGTCGGAATCATTGTGGGGATTTTGGAGCATCTCGAGCGCAAAAAATATTGACAAACAAAAGATTTGAGCAGATATGGATTGATGGAGTGTATAAAAAGTGATACAGATCATAGGCAAAGATACGAAATCATCAAGTGTGGGAGTGAAAAATTTGTTTCAGCTTCTTGTGTAATCATGTCATTCTTTACCTTGTCTATCAATGAGTCGGATCTGTATGAGGTGCCTGTAATGCAGGCAAATAAGAGAGTACCAGTGACGCAGGCACATGCTATGCCTGTAAATGAGGGTTCTAGTGTTATTGGTAATCGAAATGATTTCGATACTATTAATAACACTATGCCTATTAGTACACAGGCCATGACTGCAGTTTCCAATATGGCGCGACGATTACAAGCAAGAGTACAAAAAAATCAGCAATGGAGAGATGAGGTGTGCTTGTTAAAACAACAAGTAGTTAATATGTGTAAAGAGAAGAAAGAGTTAAAAACGAAAAATGCACAGTTAGAGAATGCAGTGCATTATTATGCAACGGTGATAATGCCAAGACTCACAGAAAATCGAAAATAGAGATAGGCATGTAAAAGAGGCTCATGAAAAATTGTTGAGAGAAGTGAAAAAAAAAAATCTGTGAAGCCTTCTGAAAATTTACATGTAATCGAGTAATATTTTCTTTTTCTGAAATAAAATTTCTAGAATTTCTTCCTTTATTTATTTATTTCCAAGAGAATTTGGAGCACATACAACAAGTAAAAAAATATAACACAGTGCAACAAGAATTTTAACATGTTGATCGGTGATAACCTTGATGAACGGAAGAAATTGAGACGATTGGGTAGATCGGTGACGAATTTGTGTAGATCGGCAATGGATCTTGATGGATCAGTCACGAATCTTGTTGGATCGGTGATAGAACTTGATGAATCGGTAAAGATGGTGATGTAGATTTCGGGTGGAGAAGTGATGGAGTTCGGTGGATTGGTGAGGGATTTGGGTGGATGATGGTAGAGATGAATGTGATAGATGATTTTGTGGATGGTGAAGATGGTTGTAGACGATGGTGAGCATGGAGATGGAGTCGGCTGAGGATGTGAGGAAGAAAGGGAAAGCAAGAGACCAAGAGAAAGAGAAAAAGAGAGAGTAAGGGAGAGAGTGGGTGAGAGATAGAGACGAAACGGGAGAGAGAGAGAGAGACAAAAATTGTATATATAAATATATGTATATTATTATTATTGTTATTATTTTTTATAATAATTATTATTATTACAATATTTATTTTATTTAATTATTTAAAAAAAATCATTTTTTAACATAAACATTATATTGGAGTATTCATCATACCAAGTTCTGTTCTAATATAACAAAATTGTTCTTCATTTAGAGGCTTGGTAAATATGTCAGCTAATTGACAATTTGTAGGCACAAATTCGAGTTCAATGTCACCTTTGAGTACATGATCTCTTAGAAAATGATGCCTTATCTCAATGTGTTTAGTGCGTGAGTGCTGAATAGGATTTTTTGAAAGATTAATGGCACTTGTGTTGTCACATTTTATAGGAATATGATCATAATGAAGTCCAAAATCTCGAAGTTGTTTCATCCAAAGCAATTGTGCACAATACCCAGCGGCGACAATGTATTCTGCTTCAGTAGTTGACAGAGCCACTGAGTTTTGTTTTTTGCAAAACCAAGAAATGAGTGAGTGTCCAAGAAAATGACAAGTGCCACTAGTGCTTTTTCGCTCAAGTCTACATCCCGCAAAGTCGGCATCTGAGTAACCAAAAAGTTCAAAGGTGGTTCCCTTAGGATACCATAATCCCAAATTTGGAGTGCCAACAAGATATCTGAAAATGCGTTTGACTGCGGTGATGTGTGACTCTTTCAGTGCAGATTAAAAACATGCACACATACAAACACTAAACATTATGTCGGGCCTACTTGCAGTAAGATAGAGTAAAAAACCAATCATACCTCGATGTTTCTTTTCATCTACAAGTTTACCTTACTCATCTTTGTCGACTTTTATCGATGTGCTCATTGGAGTTGTTGCAGGCTTTGAAGATTCCATTTCAAACCTTTTGAGTAGATCTTTGATATATTTCATTTGATTTAAATGGATTCCATCATTAGTTTGTTTAATTTGTAGACCAAGAAAGTAATTTAATTCCCTCATCATACTCATTTCAAACTCACCCTGCATGTCCTTAGCAAACTCTTTGCACAAATTTTCATTAGTAGCACCAAAAATGATATCATCAACATAAATTTGAACAATTAGCATATCTTCTTTTTTGATTTTTATAAAAAGTGTTGTATCAATTTTTCCTCTACAAAAACCTTTGTCAAGTAGAAAATTGCTCAATCTTTCATACCATGCTCTAGAAGCTTGTTTCAAGCCGTATAAAGCTTTTGAAAGTTTGAAAATATGATCTAGGTATTTATGATTTTCAAAACCAGGAGGTTGTTCGACATAGACCTCCTCTGAAATATACCCATTCAAAAAAGCACTTTCAACATCCATTTGATATAATTTAAAATCTTTAGAACACGCAAAAGTAAGTAACATTCTAACAGCTTCAAGTCTAGCAACTGGTGCAAAAGTTTCATCAAAATCAATTCCCTCTTCTTGATTATAGCCTTGAGCTACTAATCTAGCTTTATTTCTAGTAACAACTCCAGATTCGTCCATTTTATTTCGAAACACCCATTTTGTACCAATAACGGGATGATCCTTAGGTCGAGGGGTCAAAAACCAAACTTCATTTCTTTCAAATTGATTTAATTCTTCTTGCATTGCTAAAATCCAGTTTTCATCATTTTCAGCTTCTAAAAATGATTTTGGTTCAATTTGTGAAACAAATGCTAAGTTACCACAAATATTTCTAACAGAGGAACGAGTTTTTATACCTTTCGCCACATCACCTATGATGAGGTCTTTGGGGTGGTCATGAGCATACTTCCATTCTTTTGGTAGATTTGAGTCATTTTCTGGAAGAGCATATATTTCTTGAAGTTTCTCCATTGTCATTTCTTCGTCATGTTCGCATAATGGATTTTCTTCATTTTCCTTTTTGTAAATGCTCTCCATACTTAGTTGATTTTCTACAATATCATTACTTACAAGATTCTTAGAAATAATATCGTTAGATTCATCAAAAACAACATGCACAGATTCTTCAACAAGTAGAATTCTTTTATTGAATACTCTATAAGCTTTACTAGACATAGAATAACCAAGAAATATAGCTTCATCCGATTTAGTATCAAATTTTCCTAAGTTATTTTTATTGTTATTTAATACAAAGCATTTACAACCAAAAACACGCAAGTGACTAATATTAGATTTTCTACCTTTCCAAAGTTCGTAAGGAGTTTCTTAAGAATAGGTCTAATCATGGCACGATTTATAACATAGCATGCAGTGTTTACAGCTTCCGCCAAAAAATATTTAGGCAAATTATTTTCACAAAGCATAGTGCGAGCCATTTCATCAAGAGCTCTATTTTTTCTTTCAACCACACTGTTTTGTTGAGGAGTCCTAGGGGCTGAAAAATTATGATCTATTCCTAAGTCATCACAAAACTTAATAAAATTATCATTTTCAAATTCTCTACCATGGTCACTTCTAATACTACAAATATTAAGATTTTTCTCATTTTGAATTCTTTTACAAAGTTTTGAGAAATTATAAAAAGCTTCATTTTTGTGTGCTAAAAATAATACCCATGTATATCTAGTATAATCATCAACACAAACAAGGGCATAAGATTTTCCTCCTAAACTTAATGTTCTAGATGGTCCGAATAGATCAATATGCAAGAGTTGAAGCGGTTTAGTAGTTGAAACGTTATTTTTAGACTTAAAAGAAATTCTAGTTTGTTTTCCAAATTGACATACATTACAAAGTTTATCTTTTTCAAAAATAATTTTTGGTAAACCTATGACTAACTCATTTTTTGAAAGTTTGGAAATTAAATCAAAATGAGCATGTCCTAATCTTCTATGCCAAAGCCAAATATTATCATTTATAGCAGATAAACATTTAATGTTAAAATGAGAAGATAAATCATGTTTAAATCAACACATATACATTCTCATGTCTATAACCTACAAATAAAGTTTTATTTTCTAGGGTATTTTCAATAGTGCAATGAGTTTTCTCAAAAATACTCTATAACCTTTATCACATAATTGACTAATGCTAAGCAAGTTATGTTTTAAACTTTAACAAATAAAACATTTTCAATAATAGGAGAGGGATTTTTACCAATACTTCCTACACCAATGATTTTACCCTTGCTTTGTCGCCAAAAGTCACAATCCGCCATCCTTTGTTGAAGTGTGGCGAACATAGCTTTATTTCCATCATGTGCCTTGAACATGCACTGTCGAGATACCATCTATCGTTACTGGATTTTGTCTTGAAACATACCTACAAAAATTTGATTTTTCTATTGGTATCCATTTTTTTTTGGGTCCATAAAAGTTAGAATTTGATACTCTTGAAATGTCCTTAAGGACCCATATCTTTTTTATTTTAGCAAAATGATTTCTTTTAACAGGACATGAAGGTGAAATATGACTTTTTGTACCACAAAAATGACATGTGAGATGAGAGTGATTAGAAGATGCGTACACAAAGCCATTTTTGACAGTTTTTACTTTTGAAAAAGGTTTATATCCAATTCCAGCCCTACCAAAAGTACGATTTTGATTTTTAAGAATTTTATCTAAAGTTTCTCTGCCTTGAGTGAATTTTGAAAGAGTTTTTTTCAAGTCTTCAATATTTTCTTTCAAAATAATTTGCTCATTTTTTAAAGACTCATTTTTTTTTTTTTTGCAATACAACTAAATGTTTTTCAGAAATTGAAGACTCTTTTCGAGTTAAAATCTCATTTTCCTTTTTCATTTTCATGACTTCATTTTCTAGAACATTTATCTTGGAAGTCAATGATTTATTTTCTTTTGATAAACTTGAAATTACTTTCTTTTGACAATTACTTTTCAAACTAAGTTTCTTAAATTCAACAAGTAATTCATCAAAAGCTAATTGTAATTCATCAAATGTAAAGGATTCGTCATTTACCTCATTTTCATTTCCAAGTGCCATTAAGCATAGGTTAGTAACCTCATTTTTGCAAGCTTCGGTTTCTGTGTCGCTTACATCACTATCTTCTCCCCATGCTGCAATCATAGCTTTCTTCTTATCCTTCTTGAATTTTTTCTTAAGTTCTGGACATTCTGATTTGTAATGTCCAGGCTTGTTGCATTCGTAGCAGGTTACTTCAGATTTTTTGTGATTTTCTCCTCTTTGAAAATCCCTGTTGTTGAAGTCTTTTTTGAAAAAATTTCGTACGCCTTGTTTCTTTCTCACAAACCTTTGGAAATTTCTAATGATGAATGCCATTTACTCATCCTCATCTAAATCATCCTCCTTATCCTCTTGATATTTCAAGGTGGATTTGAAGGCTATTCCTTTCTTCTTCTTGTTGTCCTCCTCTTCTTTTCCTTCTTGCATTATGAGCTCATGAGTTAAGAGAGATCCCATTAACTCATCTAAACTTAGCTTTGATAAATCCTTGGCCTCGGTAATGGCAATGACTTTTGTCTCCCAACTTTTTGGCAATGACCTAAGCACTTATCTTACAATTTCAGCATTAGTATATATTTTTTCAAGAGAAGTTAAACCATTAATAATATCAGTAAAACAAGTAAGCATTTGAGGAATAGTCTCATCAGGCTTCATTTTAAAGAGTTCATAATTATGGACTAGCAAACTAACTCTAGATTCTTTAACTTGTTCGGTTTCTTTATGAGTCACTATAAGCTTGTCCCAAATTTCTTTTGCGGTTTTACATGTGGAAATTCTGTTGAACTCGTTGGCATCTAAGGCACAGTACAACATGTTTGTGGCTTTAACATTAATTTGAGCCATTCTAGTATCTGATTCATCCCACTCATCTTCAGGTTTTGGTACCCTAAGTCCATCTACGGTTTTGGTAGGAATTTTTGGACCATTGCAAATAATTTTCTAGCACTCATAATCATTAGATTGAACATGTATGGTCATCCTAGTTTTCCAATAACTAAAATTTGTACCGCTAAATAGTGATGGCCTATTGGATGCTTGTCCCTCGGGTAAAGAATAACTAGGGATTGCCATGATCTACTCTAAGACGGTTAGGTCACACAAACTAGAGTTTAGGCTCTGATACCAATTGTTATCCCAGATAGGCAATCCAAGATGGGGGGTGAATTGGGTTATTAAAAATTTCACAATATTAAAAATAACACAATATTCAGAATTTTAATAAATAAAAAAACACAGAATAATAATTATTAATATAAAAGTAGAACAGATAGAGAGAGAAAATCAAACACTGCGATTTATAGTGGTTCGGCACGCCAGGCCTACGTCCACTTCCCGAGGAACCTCCTTGAGAATTTCTTTACTATTAATTGAATAAATACACCACCAAGCTTGTGGATTTGGCACAGGACTTACACTTATCTATTGAGCCTCACTCAACAATAAATGCCTTACCCTTACAAAATTTCTCACAAAAATAAAGAATAAGAATAAGTGGTACTTAAACCCACTTTTACAATAATTCTCTCACAAAGAGTAGATATGAAAGTGTAAGAACAAAAGCTAGACTTAGATCTGCAAGTGAAAGAGCAGAATACAATTTGGAACTCACAGAAAATTTTCTCTTCAAGTTCTTGATTTTTCTCCACACACAACACTTCTATTTATATACAAAAATATACCCGTTGGACGCTCCTTGCTGACGTCATGGATGACATCTACTTGTTTCAACTTTTCATCCTGAGGCATCCTTTGTTTCAACTTTTCATCATGAGGCATCTTTTCTTTTTGTCAAACATAGTGGCCGAATTTGAACAAAACTCACAAACATGTGGGTTTTGATTAATATATATAGTATAAATATATATATATATATATATGAAAAAAAATCCTGCAAAGTCCACATTATAAAGATATAACTTTAACATTTAAATTCAAACTTCAACATGTGAATTAAAATTCAATATGCTGCAATTTTGCAACCATTTCTTTGTGTATTATATCATGTATGATTTTTCACATGCTAATAATTAATGTTTCCACACACTAATATATATGATTGCTTCCGTGATGTATGCTATTATATGCATTGTATATATAATTTTATATATATAAAGTTCTAATCAAATATTTGCATACATAGAAAAAATCTCTTTAATAATATTTATGATGGATCTGAAAATATATGCCATCTTTAAAATATTGTATATGATATAGAGCTTTTAAACTAAATATATCCTACCACTACATTTGGATATATCACTTTTGTCAAAAGAAGACAACTCATTAATATCATATTTGTCAAGATAATACAACCAATCAATCATTTTTGTCAAAATAATATAATTAATCAATTTTTAATTTTGTCAAAAAATGAATAGTGATCAGCCTAAATTTTCAAAAAATGAATAGTAAAGTTTTCAAAAATATTTTTATTTAACAAATATATATATTTTAAAAAGATAATATTTTGTGTCAAATAAATATGTACATTAAAAAAAATCCAAATTGTTACAAATAATATTTTAGACATTATCAAAGGTAAATAATACAAATAATATTTTAGACATCATCAAAATTAAATAATATGATTAACAGTAATGATGGAAGTACAACGGCTATAAACGGCTATAAAGGTTCAAAAGGCCAAAAAGTTCAAAAGGTTCAAGTGGAAGATATTCAAATTGGTAATGATGAAAGTACAACGGCTATAAATTCAAATGACTACGACGGCTATAAATTCAAATGAATACGACGGCTATAAACGACTATAAACGGCTATAATTTTCATTATATATACCAAAGCCTCTAATGTAAACAAGTTACAAAAAACCTGAAAATATTCTTTAATCTATAATCACTCACATCTATTCTCAGAAGTTATACACTGAGCCTTATAGCTTTAAGCCCATCTTTCCTGTGTGAGATTTACAGAAAAATCAAAGCTTCATTTTATATATCTATCTTTGAGAGATATTTATTGTAAACTTTCTTTAAAAGCAAAAATACCATTTCATCTTGTAAAAGTGTTGCAAACACTGTGTTCTTGAAATCTTGAGAGTGATTGTGAATCACCTAAGATTTGCAAGGGCTTGGACTTGTGAAGTCTATGTAAAATCCGTGGAGGATTGCTCCATTTGTAAAGAGGTTGCTAGCACCCTTGTGAAGCTAGAAGATAGTAGAAAATCTCAAGTGAAGCTTGAGGAGTAGATGTAGACTTAGTTGAAACCGAACCACTATAAATCTGTTTGTCTCCTCTTCGCTAATCTCTTTACTTTCTTACTACTGTTATAGCTATCTAATATTCATGTGTTAATCATTTAATTTACCCTGTATGTTAGTTATACTTCATTGTTATTTTGCTTGATCATTTAATGCTGTAACACCCTCAAAATAATAACATTAAACCCAACAAATAAAACATTCATAGACATACGAAATATCCACATTCTTCTATTCATCAGAGTTTCATTACAAAAGTATTACATGTTAACAACAAAAGCAAAATGCCCTACGGGCTTACAGCTTTCCAAGTTAACACTTGGTTACAACAAAAGAGTGCTAACTCATCTACACATTAAGCCCTCGGCTTGAATATACATGTAATACATCAAAAAGAAACTAAACACCAAAAATCAACTCGCATCTAGCCTCCTAAGCTATGTCCTTGGAGGTGGCATGCTACCTGTACCTGAAAATGAAATTCCCATATAGGGTGAGCCACAGCCCAGTAGAAATACACTAAACCAACCATGAACAATGACTAAAAGATTAGCAATTGATAGATGGCCAACACTGATACATCCACATAAATCACATATTTATGTCATACGACTTATGAGTCCAAGTTACTTTTCATTTTCAAGTAGAAAATCAGTGTAATGTCAAAATAAAGAGACTTAGGTCTGATAGAAGCGGTGAATACCATTTTCCAGAATATCGTGAAAATGTTGGTATTATTCATGAGAAGTCTGCACCCTACAAACCACAACAAAATGGAGTAGCTGAAAGAAAGAAAGGACATTAACAGAAATGATTAATGCTACGCTTTCTTATTCCAGTTTAAGTTCTGGTTTTTGGGGTGAAGCCTTACTCACTGCCTATCACATACTCAATAGAATTCCTCTTAAGGGAAGAAATGTTACTTCTTCTGAACTTTGGAAAAACAAGAAACCTAATCTTGGTTACTTGAAAACATGGGGCCGTAGAGCAATAGTCAGATTGCCTGAACCTAAAGGAAGAAATTAGGTGAAAAAGGAATTGAATGCATATTCCTTGGCTATGCTATACATAGCAAAGCATATAGGTTTCTGGTAGTAGAGCCCAATGGTTCAATGGAAACAAATACCATCATTGAATCACGTGATGCTGTATTTTATGAGAATCGTTTCACAACCATTCCAAAGTTGGATTCTAATCAAGAAAATGAATCAACTCCTTTGATGTCTACAGAGGAAAGTGAACGACATGAACCTATTGAGCCTAATGAACCTAATGAGCTTATTGAGCTAAGGAGGAGCAAGAGGGCTAGGACTGAGAAGTCATTTGGCCCTGATTTCATTGTTTACCTTGTAGAAGGAACTAGAAAAGCTTATTGTAAGCAAACAATGATTTCTTTGAATAGGGGTTCAGATCCATTAACCTTTGAGGAAACTATGAAGTCTCAAGATGTTGCTTTCTGGAAAGAAGCAATAAACTATGAGATGGATTCTATCATGGGTAACAATACTTGGATACTTGTTGATTTGCCACATGGATCCAAACCCATTGGTTGTAAATGAATTTTCAAAAGAAAAATGAAAGTTGATAGCACAATTGATAAGTTCAAAGCAAGATTAGTTGCTAAGGGTTTTACTTAAAAGGAGGGTATTGATTATTTTGATACATATGCTCCAGTGGCTAGAATCGCCACCATTCGAGTGTTGATTGCCTTAGCCTCAATCTGCAAGCTTGAAATCCATCAATTTGATGTTAGGACCGCTTCCCTAAATGAAGTTAGATGAGGAAATCTACATGTAACAACCGGAAGGATTTGTTGTACAAGGTCAAGAGCACAAAGTGTGTAAACTCATGAAGTCACTATATGGACTGAAACAAGCTCCAAAACAGTGGCATGAGAAATTTGACAAAGTAATAGTGTCAAATGGTTTTAGGATACATGAATTTGATAAGTGTGTGTACAGTAAGTTTACTGGAAATAGAGGTGTAATCATATGTCTATATATAGATGACATGCTTATTTTTGGTCCTGACAATGATGTCATTGAAAGTACTAAAAGTTTCTTGTCGTCTAGCTTTAGTATGAAAGACATGGGCTTGGCTGATGTAATTTTGGGTATTAAGATCAAACGAGAGGACAATAATTTGATTCTAACCCAGTCGCACTATATTGAGAAAATTCTTAAGAAATTTAATCAACATAATTGTACACCCATGTCTACACTTTTTTATTCAAATTTGAAATTGTATCCTAATACTGGAAGAGTTGTTGATCAGCTAGAATACTCAAGAGTAATAGGTAGCCTGATGTATGCCATGACTTGCACTAGACCTGATATTGCTTTTGCAGTGGGAAAACTTAGTAGATACACTAGTATTCCCAATAGTGTGCATTGGCATGCTGTTAACTGAGTACTTAGGTACTTAAGGAAAACAATAGACAATGGAATAGTCTATAATGGCTATCCAGCAGTGCTGGACGGATTCACGGATGCTAGTTGGATAACTGACCGCGAAGATCACTCGTCCACGAGTGGTTGGATTTTTACTCTTGGAGGAGGAGCTATCTCCTGGGGTTCTAAGAAGCAAACATGCATAACAGACTCAACCATGGCGTCAGAGCTTGTAGCGTTGGCTTCGTGTAGCAAAGAGGCAGAATGGCTAAGGAATCTCCTGTTAGAGATTAAGATATGGCCAAAACCTATGCCACCAATATCTTTGCATTGTGATAGTGAAGCAATTCTATCACGAGCCTGTAGCCATGTCTATAATGGAAAGTCCAGGCATATGGACTAACACATAGCTGTGTCAAGCAGTTAATCACAAAAGGTATGATTACCATTAGTTATGTAAAGTCAAGTGAAAACTTGGATGACCCTTAACAAAGGGACTTGCAAGGGATTTGGTGTGGAACACATCAAAGGGGATAGGTCTTAAGCCCACTTAACATAATCACTCCTGGTGGAAACTCGACTCAACAC
>NW_021027479.1:1984114-2008161 GCF_004153795.1 Camellia sinensis | reverse complement strand
TTATAAATCTCCCTCTCAATTGCCCCTTAATTCCGTCCGCGCAAGCGTGACTGGGATTACATGATCCGACCGGGGTCGATTCTCAGCCCGACTTAAATCCGCAAGACGTTGACCGAGCTAACCCCCATGCTCGGTTTCTTGACTTGCTCGGTCGACGCCTCAGCTCGCCATCCTGTCTCTTCAGTACTGACGCCGCCGTCATCATGGACATCGTCCTTTGCTCATTGGTCTTGAGCAGCCAACCCCGCCGCCTCTTCATTTTTCGAATTTTTTGGCGCTTCTTTTCCTCCTATAAGTACGTCGTTTGCCCCTTCCTGTTTCTTCCTTATTGCTCATCCTCCTCCTCAGACAACCCAAAGACTCGAACCTACAGTGTAACCTCCTTTATCGAACATTATCTTTGAGAACAGTCGCAAATTCGCAAGGCAGTAACCAAACTATTAAGGAGTTGAAGTAAGAAGTAAGGCAATGGCAACAGTGAGCTGGAGATGGTGAGCAATTGCCCTGAACTAGCTGTGGTGGTGGTGGTGGTGGTGGTGGTGGTTTGATCCATATATTGGGAAGGCCAGGAAAGCCAGAGGGAGGAGACCAGACTCCAGTTCGGTTGAAATCATTAGCTCGGTCAGAGGTTCATAATCCCAATCATGCTTCGTAAGATGGGATTAAGGGGCAATTCAGAGGGTAATTTATGCATAAATTTGGCCAAGGTAAGTAAGCCCGTGTGAATGGGCCGAGATAGATCTAGTCTTGGGCCAAGCTACAGACCAAAGTAATTATCTCGGAAGCCTTGGTCGCGGTAGTCTGATCAAAGCTGGGCTATCAGTGTATGGTCTAGCGGTCGCGGCCAAGGTACCTGTTTGAATTGAACCGAGCTAAAGGATAGCTCGGCAGAGGCAACTCCAGAGACTAGGCTGATTGAATTCAGTACCGAGCTGTGTGAGCACGATTATGTTTTGTGCCAACCGAAGCAAGAGTTGCAATTATCTCACTTTGATAAGCAGTGAGTAAAGAGTTATCAGGATAAGCTTTATCCTTGGGTGTGTTTCCTAGGAAGACTCTACTAGGAAGAGTTGAAGTCTTACTAGGATTGCGCCAGGTAGAATATATAAAAGCTTATAGCAAGACCTATGTACAGGTATCACAATTTCTACTCTCTAAAACACAGAGTTTTTTGTCTATTGTCTATTTGCTAACTTAGGCATGGGAGAGGTATCTGGCACACACCCGCCGGCTAGCTCACGTTTGTGTTTTCAAATGGCAAAGCGACGACGTTTGGAGGAGTGCAAACTTGATCAACAGTATTATACGAGAATATTATTTCGTCCTCATACATTTGGGTTGTGTTTTAAATTATGTTTTTGGAAGAAAATTTTTAAAAATATGGTTGGTTATAACTTTTCTCAAAAAAAAAATTAAAATTATTTCTCTATTACTCATTAATTAATTATTTTTTCTCTCTCCTCTCTTTCTTATTCATTTTTTTTCTCTCACACATGTATCCAATTACAATAAAATATCAAATTATTCTAAACTCTTAACCTCCATAGTTATTTTCAAAATATACAACCAAACAAATTAAAAAAAATTCTAAATTATCTCCCTAAAATCTTTTTGTTAAAAAATTATCTCAAAACATAAACCAAACACACTCCTAGTGTTTAGTTTAGAAATTTTTTAAAAAAACTAATTATTTTTGAATTTATGGTTTTAAAAAATTTAGAGCTTGTTTGGAAAGAATATTTGGGTTAAAATAGTAGAAACAAAATAGGTTATTTTAATTAAATAAGATAAAATGTCTCATCTAATCTATAATTATTTTATTTTTTTTCTCACAAAAATTAAAAAAATCAAAAAATTTATTCTAAACGATATTTTTTAGTCTCAAATTAACTTTTTTTTTTTGTAAAAAAAAAAAAGTTAAAAAAATCAAATTTTAATCTACTTCTCAAAATAGGCTGTATATGAAAAAGGGTAAATTACATTGACACCCCCTTAATAAATATGGAATCACACTGATGGGATAATTTACGGATAAATTATGAACAGGTCTTAATAGTTGGACTTAATTTCTATCAAATCTTATTGAAAATAAGTCATAATAAAATCACCGTTAAAAATAATTTTTGGTAACGATCTTTTGCATGTCATTAAAAATTGACAATTAGTAATTTTTTATTTTTTTTTTTGAGTTTATAGGATTCACAAATTTATATTAGGTGATTAAGAAATATGAAAGAATATGAGAAAGTTTGATAAATTATAATTGGTAAGAGACATAATCACATAGTATCTCTAGACCAATCAATAATTTTTCCATGACATTATCCCAAAAGGAGAAAGTACTATCAATCAATCAATGTCTTTTGTACAGTTGAATTGAAATGAAAAAATTTGTAGAAACTAGGCAGGCCCCGTCTATTAATATTAATTGTAGAGGGTATCCAATGAAAACTATATGTACATATATACACATGAAAAATGGTATATTACACCTACACGCCCCCTTAAATGCGATAATTTAAATAAGTATATTTTTAAAAAAAAAAAAATTTTTATAAAAATATCTGTAGAAAAATAAAAATGTGATATAACCTAAATAAGTTGACTTATTTAAGAGATGCCAAACAAATTCTAAATCCAAAAAATACTAGAAATACTAAATTTATAAAGTAAAATCTAAGTTGTATGCGTAGGATCATATCATCACTAAATTTGCCCCTTTGATTTCAAGTTTAGGTAATTTTTGATTTTTTATGTATAGGTTCATAGAACTGCTCTATATACATACATATATATCACTTTACAAGTAGCGTCATCATGTTGAGGCCTTGCATGGAATCTATTTTTTAGTTAAAATAGTAAATAAAGATAATAAGAAAAAAGTTAAAATAGTGAATAAAATAAAATAAAATATCACATTCTACATATGAATAAATTATTTTTTCTCTCATAACTATCAATTAAATTATAATTATTTTTTATTTTATTTATTTATTTATTTTGTAACGAATCATCTTAATATAAAAGTTAAAAAACTACCTAAGATAGGTAACGTTACGAACGAGGCCTCACGTGATTTCATTCGTGCCTCATATATACTCTGCACTCGTTTGACCTAAAGAGTTGGGAGACTTTTTGGTTATTTTAGTCAAATAAATAAATAAATAAAATAGGTTAAAAAGTTAATAAGACAAAAGTTCATGTCCAAACCATAATCATTTTTTTTTTCCCTAAAAGTCAAAAAAAGCAAAAAAATCCATTTCAAACGAGATTTTTTAATAGTTAAAAAAATCAATCCAATCCCAAACGAATTCTATTACAAATATGCATACAATAATCCCTCAAATTTTGCCAAATAATTCTTCTCCTTGTTTACCTATTTCACACTCACTCACTCACGCCCTCTTTCTCTCTCAATCATGGAGAAACTAAAAGAAACATGGCAAACTTGTGGAGATAAAGAGAGAATGGGTAAGGAGGTGATAGATGAAATGCTCAAAACCCTTCCCATGGAGAAAATCCCATAAGGTTTTGATCTCTGTTTCTATGAAGGGTATTGGTATCCATCTGTGTTCTTCCATGGCATCATCGCATCTCAGCAACGCTTCAAAGGACAAGACAGTGATCTGATACTAATCACCTTACCAAAATCGTGCACAACATGGTTGAAAGCTCTCGCATTCACCATAGCAAACCGTAACAACAGCCCTGCTAGTGAAAGCCCATTGCTCACCACAAACCCTCACGGCCTCGTCCCTTTCCTCGAAGTTGACGTCTACGGCAAGAACCCAATTCTCAAGGTTGAAGACTTGCCTAGCCCTAGAGTCTTAGGAACCCATATGCCACACTCTGCATTGCCTACTTCCATTAAAGACTCTGATTGTCGTGTTGTCTATCTCTGTCGAAACCCTCTAGACTTGTTCATCTCATACAGACACTTTGCTGCTAAGCTTTCAAATACACCTTTCGATCCAAGCTTGATAGAGGAAAGTTTTGACATGTTTTGTCGTGGTGTCTCTTCATATGGGCCGTTCTGGGATCATGTGTTGGAGTACTGGAATGCAAGCCAAGAGAGACCAGACAAGGTATTGTTTTTGAAATATGAAGATATGAAAGAAGATCCCATTTCTCACTTCAAAGTGTTGGCTAAGTTCATGGGTTTACCTTTCTCTGCCGAAGAAGAGAGCCAAGGGGTGATTGAGGAAGTATTAAAGTTGTGTAGTTTTAACAACTTGAGAGGTAAACAAGAATGAAAAAAAATAGAAGGGGACGTCTGTATAATATGTTCTTTAGGAAAGGTGAGGTGGGAGATTGGGCTAATTATCTTACTCCTTACATGCTTGAATGCATGAACAAGCTCATGGAAGAAAAATTTGCTGGCTCTGGTTTGAATTTCAAATTCACTTAAGTATTTGAGTTGTTTTCATAATGTAGTATAATTGATTTACTATCTCATGTATTGTAATCTCTTTAGCTTAATGCAACATTGACCTAAAGTTTTTGGTTTTTTTTTTTTTTTTTTTTTTATGAGCAAAAATGTGATTGTATTTTTTTATTCTCCGTTTGATTGATGATGATTGGATTGTATTTTGTGAAAATGATTGGATTGTATTTTGTGATTGTGATTGGACTAAACTTATTTTTTAACACGGTGATTGTATTTTTAATCTATAATTTTTGAAATAAAAAAAAAAGATTGTATTCATTAGGTTCACATAAAGTACGCACTATTGATGGTAATAATTAGATTAGATTATATTTTGTAATTTAATTTTTTAACTCACTGTATTTTTTTTATAAAAAAAATAATTGTGCTTTTTAACTATTAATTAACTTAATTCGTGATTGAGTTTTTAACTCATTATGTTTTTTGAAAAAAAATAATTGTATTTTTTAATTACCAATTGACTTCATTACTTTTTTTTTTTAATTTATTATTATATATATATATATATATATGAACAAAAATGTGATTGTGTGTTTTTGCACTCTGTTTTGATCACACGGTGTTTTTAAAATAATTGTGATTTTTTACATTTCATTTAATCTGTGTTTTTTGAAAAAAAAATATTATATTTATATTTTTTGAATACAATCACATGGTGATTCTATTTCAAATAATAAATGATTTGACATTATATATTTTATTCATGCAAATTTAAATAAAGGGATTGTTGTGTTCCCGATATCTGAGGATGTTCACATACATCAAGATGTTTCAGAAGTTACAAAGATGGTAAATAATAATATTGTCCTACCAAAAGGTAAATCGTAATATATATAGATATTAATATTTGAAATTCATGAACCTTTAAATTAAATATTAATTTATAAATTAATTATTTTTCAATTAAATTTTAGATGATGGAATAGTCATGCCTCCCATATCTGAGGATATTTAGTTGCATGGTGATGTTTCAAAAATCACAATGATAACAAATATTAATATTCATCCACCACAAGGAATGAATAAACTATTATGTTATTCATTTTTACGTATTATTTGTACATGACTCACAATTTTATAATTATCTCATTATATTTCGTTGTATTATTTCACATAAGTTTGTTTTGGAATTGTAATTTTTTATATTTTATTATGATTTTTTAATGATAAAATAGTCATAAATCCCATATCCGAGGGCGTTCAATTGCATGAAGATGTGCCACAAGCCGCAATGACGATAAATAATAATATTGTTCCACAACAAGGTAAGAATTATTTTATAATAATTTAGCTTGAAAAAATAATGTCAATTTCTGCAATTTAAATATACATTATCTCATTACATATATAATAATCACTTTAAAAAATTTGCACTTGTGTTTTTTTAATTGATTGTATTTTTTTGAAAAAAAATGATTGTATCTTTCTACTTAAAAATAACGTTAGATTTTAAACTTTTTTCTCATTGTCATTATGATTGTAATATTTCAAATTACTTTGCGCTTTCTGTATTTTTTTAAAAACTCATAAACAAACCATTATGACAAGAACTTTTAAGTATAGTACATGGGTTTAAAATAGATAACTGTTAATTGCTTTATGTGTTGATGGCCTCATTGCAACCACTTTAAATTATTATTATTTTTTTTATTTATTTGTTTTTTTAAGTTTTGAAGGAAAACAATTATATTTTAGGAAAAAATATTTAGTAACAACGAATGGTCTTAGATTAAGAAATTATTGGCATAATCAATAATTAAAGGTTTAATGGAATTATTTTCTATAAAAGGATATACCAACATTATTATCAATTCATTGACTTATTGGCATATTTATTATATGGCACATGTAATTATGTTACATATGTTATATTTGTTAGATGTTGCAGTTGTTGCACGTCGCAGAAAACAACGCGTAATGAGTAGATGGAACTTTAGTAACAAAACATTCATATATCCTCAATGTCATGTCATCATGTAGCTAGATGAGAAAACAAAGGATAGTTCTAAAACTAATCCAAAATTCACATTATGTTGTCAAGCCGGGGAGGTCCTTTTGCCTCTATTGTTACACGCTCCTGACTTCTTAGATGCACAATTGAGGATGCAAGTTTTATGGAAAATATTAGAATATATAATTCAATGTTGTCTTTCACATCAATGGATGGAAAAGTAGATCGTTCAGTTTCAAATAGAAAAGGTCCATATGCATTTCAGATTAGCGGGGAAAATTTTCATAAAATAGAGTCACTGTTACCAACTCCTTGTTAGAAACCTAAGTTTGCCCAACTGTATATATATAATACAGAACATGAATTACAAAATCATCTTGATGTGATGGGTCAAACCAATACAAATATTTCGGACGTTAATTTGTCAATATTGGAAGGTTTACAAGAAATGTTAAATGCAGTTAATCCCTATGTGAAAATATTCCGAAGTACCAGAGATTTGTTGTGGGATCGTAATGTATTGAATCTACATATGTGTATTTTAAACTCCAGAGTTGAACGACAATATATTAGGCCAACTGCAAAGAAGTTGCAGCGATAATCATTGGTGATGATACTGGAACTGAAACAGAAACACATCGTGGCATTATTGTTCAAAAAAATTGAAACGCACTGTCTTTTATTACCCAAATCCATTACCAAATCCTTTCATTATTACCATTTTAAAAGATTGCATCCATTCAGGAACAGGTACAAAATAAGTACTAACATTCTCTTACGACAATGATGATAATACATAAATAAGACATGGTACAATGTCCTTAGACTTACATTGAATAACAATAAAAATAAACAAAAGGGATTTACCCTTATACAATACGTGGCACTTGGCCAACAAATAAAGGGCCCCGGGGCCAACAATTAATAGATTTCAAGTCATGAACAATCCGCCAGCCTTGTACCTGAAAAGTTTGTCTACACGTGGGATAAGTACTAAGCCCAGTAGAAATCCCAAAGATCCTAACCAATCACAACATATAGATTAAAATGATCATGCATGCACCATGATATACCATATAAGTATGTGATAGTTAATATCCAAAAGTACACTTATACAAATGTGTTTTACCCAAAAAATTCCTCTAAACACAACACAGTATGGAAACTATTTCTCCTCTTTTTACATTCTCATTATTACTTCTAAAAGATAACATTTCAAAAACCCATTCTTTCTTTGATAAAACTTTCCACGTTAATATAAGGAAAATCTCACTTAAGCATCTGTTCTGAATCACAACCCCATATACAAGTTATAACCAAACTCTACATCTTACTACACCATACTCGTCTACACACCAATACATCAACCATCTTACCTAGCCATAGGCCCAAGGACCAAAAGACAACCACAACACACATACACACACACACAAAAAAAAAAAAAAAAAAAAAAAAATACAACAATGCACATATCTAAAAATAATTAACCGAGAATAATACATATGACCAATTTTATCTCCACCGGCATACATCACGGATGGCAGATTCCACAACACAGGTAAACACATAACACTTTACCGGCCTCACCCGGATAGGGGTGCCCCGTAGGATATACTTTACTAGGCGCAAACCAAAAGGAAAGAAGAACCTATCACAAGGTGTCACATTTTGTCGGCTTAGATATAGCGGGAAACGGACCGCCTTTCACATTTTATGAGGCAAGGAAACCTCTATCAAGGCGCCACGCTTTGCTGGATCAGATACGGTAGGAAACGGACCCCCAAACATGATCACATTAAAAGCATAGCAAGCTAACCAACAAAATAATACACGGGTGTAATACATACACCTAGTCTAATTATCACCACCATGATTATTAATAGTTAAATGCATTAACTCACTTATTTCAAAATGTGCTCCACACACCACCGTTCAACATGGGTTTTACCATATTTTCAAAATGTTTCCAAAACACAATACAAATTACTAAATACCAAAGCCATAACAATCCCACACAGTCTCATAACATGGCCATATCCACAATATTCTAGTTCCTTCTAACCACTTAATCCATTACTCAATAATGGAATTGTCTATTCACAATGTTCATTTACAATCAACAACATACCATTCTACACCACCTAGCTCACTCTACAATAGTACTCATAACTTATGTCTACAACAAGCACTACCATCCTCCACCGATGGTCAAGGACAAAACTTTAGACACCATCTACATAATTAAAACAATGAATACACCTTTAGGTAATTCCATTTTCCCGTTCATTGCAAACTCTCATGTTTTATGAAAAGGTAATTAGTTCCACTTTACTTTGAAAACAAAACCTCACTGCTCCAAATCCCAACAAACTTGACAAGAGCCCACATCCACCAGTATCAATCCAAAACCCCAACATTCATAAACAACCACAACATGACCCAATTTTGTTTATTCAACCTTAATCTTTCTCTTTAACATTCCAAAATCACGAATGAAATACCAAACCCTTCTAAACCCACATCCTGAACATGCACTTATAACCCAAAATCATTTATAAACATAACTCCCAACTCCACCAATTTAACCCAAGCCAATCCATATGCTTTTTAACAAAGTCAACTATAAAACCATCTTTTTAAATGCCATAAAAATTACCACAAGTCTATCTATAGCGAGGTATTGAGGAGAAGCTCAAGAATTCCTACCTCTTGAAGCGAATAGGAGAAAAACCAAAAATCCACCGGCGATGAAAACACGATTCGCTCAGATTAAATCGAAGCCCTCGCGACCCTTTACGTTTTGATCTATAGAACTAGGGTTAAAAAATGTGTATAACTAGATGAAACCTAAGCCTTAAGGTAAAAAAAAACCCTAAAATGACAAAAAGAGGAAGAGAGAAGAGAGAGAGAAAAGTAGAAAAATGAATTTTTTAGTGCACAGCAGACTTTATATACGCGCAGACTACTCGAATGCAAGAAGTGTCGCTCGAGCGTCTAGATATAAAAAGTGTGATTGCTCGAGCGTAGAATACAAACTCCCAGAAGTTTTGTAGACAAAAGACCACCGCTTGAGCTCAAGAAATACCACTCAAGCGCAACACTGCTCGAGTGCAGGAAACACTGCTTGAGTGAAGAATGCACCCTCCCAGTAGTTTTGCAGAACTGCAAAAGTACTGAGGGTTTTCAAATACCACTCGAGCATAGAAAGCTTCGCTTGAGCGTAGAGACAAAAATCTGAGCAGCAATAGTTTTGAAAAGCAAGCCACCAACCAGTTCCAAACGCAACCAAGATGCTCTAATAACCAAACTTAATGAGGAATAAGGAGAAACAAGACATGACAACCATATAAGACAATGAAACCCGGATCTAGAACATCAAATGGGTTGGGTCTAAACCAAAGTCGTTATAAAAATGATGGTATATTAAGAAGAATCAGTGAAGTACATCTGTCATATGCACCATTACAGTACCCATTACTATTTCCATATGGTATAGATGGATGGAGGTGCACCACCATCTCTTTTAATACATCCTCAATCAGATCTCGAAATAATGTGTCAATTAGAGAATTTTATGCATTTAGACTCCAACATAGAGAATTTGAAGGTAAAACACTTTTAAGAGAAGGGTGGTTGTTTCAACAATTTGTGGTAGATTGTTATGCTGCTCTTGAGCAAACTAGATTGAATTAAATCAAGACTCATCAAGCTAAGTTGCGTGCAAATCTATATCAAGGAATAGAAGATGCTGTAGTTGCTGGAGATGTAGATGTGTCAGTAGTAGGGAGAAGATTTGTATTGCCTTCGTCATTCTCTAGGGGGCCACGTAGTATGATCCAACATTATCAAGATGCTATGACAATTTGCAGAACTATTGGCCCTCCTGATTTGTTTATCACGTTCACATGCAATCCAATATGGCCATAAATAAAAGATAATCTTCGAAGACTATCGAATCAACGTGCAAAAGATAGACCTGATATCATTGCTAGAGTTTTTCAGATTAAGTTTAAACAACTACTAAGGTATTATTATTCTAACACCTATGCATTTATGACATAACAAATATTTTTAAATGTTTAATGTATCAATAATTATTTTTATGAACAGTTATTTATGTCATCGAGTTTCAAAAACGGGGATTGCCACATTCTCACATTACAATCACATTAGCATCGGATAATAAACCAATCACACCGGAACAAATTGATGAGTTTATATGTGCTGAATTGCCTGACAAAAATACAAACCAATTGTCATATGAGATTGTTGTCAAATGCATGATACATGGACCTTGTAGTGCTGCTAATCCTAATGCTCTATGCATGGTAGATGGAAAGTGTACATGACATTATTCAAAAAAAATTTGTAATGAAACAACAATTGATGATAATGGATTTGTATCATACAGGCGTCGATGTATTGAGGGCAACACAATAAACATAAATGGATTTATAGTTGATAACAGATGGGTCATTCCATATAATCGTGATCTTTTAGTGCGATATGATTGCCACATTAATATTGAATGATGCGCGCACCCGAAGTTAATGAAATATTTGTACAAATATGTGAACAAAGGGTCTAATCGTGCGACAACTGTGATTGAGGATAATATTATTCATCCAAATAATAATGGGCAATGACATTACAAACAAGTTAATGAGATCAAACAGTATTTGGATGCTCGATACGTGTCTGTAATTGAAGCGTATTGGAGGATATTTGAGTTTGAACTTCAGAAGAAAACTCCTTCTGTTGAGCATTTACAATACTATCTTTCAGATCAATAATTTGTTATATTTAATGACAATGATCATTTACACAAAGTTATTGACGAACAACGTGTTCATGACACAATGTTGACCAATGTTTTGAAGCGAATAGAACCCATTAATCTGCAAAAGAGTTGACTTATGTTGAATTTATAACAAAATGGACATGGAAAAGAGATTAAAAAAAAGAAAGAAAGAAAGAATGGGATGTCTAAAAATCTCATAAATGTATTGGTAGATTGCCATATGCATATCCAATATCGGGTGAGAGATATTATTTGAGATTGTTATTGAATAAAGTTCATGGTGCAGAAAGTTTTGAGCATATCAAAACTGTAAATGGGGTCAAGTATACAACATTTAAATATGCAAGTATTGCACTCGGTCTACTCGATGATAAAAATGAATGGAACGAGACATTGGTTGAAGCATCAAATTGGGCATTAGCAACAAAATTTCAACATATGTATTGCACAATGCTCATGTTTTCTGATATAACTAATCCAGTTGAATTATGGGAACATCACTAAAAAAGCTTCATCAATGATATACAATACAAAATCAGAAGAGATATGAGAGATAGTGATCTACATCTTGATGATGAAGACTTAAAAAATTTAGGACTTCTCGAAATTGAGCAAATATTAAATAGAAATGAAAGAACTCTAAAAGATTTCCCTCCCATGCCATTGCCATCTTTGCAAGGTGCTCAATTTGTGACAAATAGGCTCATTAGAGAATAGATGGAGTACGATAGTGTTTCAGAAAAACAATTGTTTAATGAGTTACATTCTAGTTTAAATAGTGATTAGTTGGAAGTTTAAAACATCATAATGAATGCATACAATTGTAAACAAGGGGGTTTATTTTTTCTTTATGGAAGTGGGGAAACCGGAAAAACAAGTGTAGAAAACATTGTGTAGACACCCTATTTTTTACGGCCCTTACGACTTGGACATCATTGCATGCACACTTGATGATGAGTTTGTATGCTCGCCAAGTGTTCG
The DNA here is from genome assembly GCF_004153795.1 of Camellia sinensis. Taxonomy (NCBI): domain Eukaryota; kingdom Viridiplantae; phylum Streptophyta; class Magnoliopsida; order Ericales; family Theaceae; genus Camellia; species Camellia sinensis. Next base: position 1,995,981 of record NW_021027479.1, on the reverse strand, counting down.
AAATCCTCAGCGGAATGCCACATCTTTGAGCCTTTCAAACCCCACACCCTTGTTGCCTCATTCTTGGACCAATCCTTGGTTCTTCAGGCTTGCAACTTCTGGTGGCCTGTTAGCCACCTTTTGAGGTTGTCAGCCATCACTTTTGGGCTGCCGGCCACTGATGTGGCTTGCCAGCCACCAGTGATGGTCGGTCGACCACCAGTTTCTTTTGCAGATATTTTATGCCAACTGTGCTAGCTGTTTGCACAGATGCATGCATCTACACCCACGTGTTGGGCTGGATATCCTTGTAAAGAAATCATGTTTTCTATATATAGGAGCCCCCTCTCTCATGTTTGAAGGTTAAAAAATTTTGAGATTAAAAATTTTCCTCTTTCTCTACAATTCTCTCTCTCTTTACCAAATCTCTACACTTTTGCCTACAATTCCTTAATCTTTGCCTATACACTCTTAACCAAATCTTCTCATCTTTGAATTGAGATGTCTTTGAGCTTGGTATGAGCTCTAGAGGGTGTTGTTTGCTCGATTTTGTTACTTGAATTGCTTCTTCTTTTTAAGAGGTATAAAACTTTGTCCGTTTACTTGTTTTTTCTACTATTGTACTTGTTATTTTCCAACTGATTTCAGGTTGTAAAAATTTTGTGTTTTTGGGCTGAAGCTTAGGTCCTAAGGCCATTAAAGGTTGAGGGGTGTTCTAACCTTCTTTGTACCTTGTTTTGTAGGCCTTTGCCCATGTGTTTCCCACCCTTTTACTACCTTTTTCTGAGCTTTTAAACATTGATTTTTAGAGCTTTTTCAATGGCCAAAATCATGTTTTGAAGTTCAAATTTAAAGGGGTTAGCCTCCCTTCATTGTGTCTTGCTTGCTAGCTTAGTTTGTGCCATGTTTTAGCATATTAATCTAACTATTTTTAGCTCAATTCCAGCATGTTTTAGGGCATATTTTAGACTATTCTAGCATTGTTTTGGGTTATTAGTTGCATTTGAGCTTTTTTTTACATGCTTGTAATGTAATAGTCCTCATGAGTTTGGTGTTCTAGGCCTTAGAAACCTTTTCTTTTGAGTTGATAGCATTTATTTATGCTTTTCTCACTCATTTTCAACACTAATAATTTCTGCAACCTCCATCCTTTTTTGACCTTTTGTTTTGTTTTGAAAGTGGTTCAAACTACTTGTTTGTTAAAAGCATGAGATTAAGTTGTCATGCTTAATGGTTCAATCCCTTAGGGGGTTCATTACCGATGGTATGATGTCTCTTTCATGCCTAAAGCAACTTTGGTTTGAGCCCTCTTTCCATTAGAGGACTTAATCTCACCCTTTGGGACTCAATTGATTAAAGGATGGAAAGGTAAGTAAAATAGAGTAACTAAAACTTGGAATTAAAAGAGAGCAAGATAATAATTTGGTTGTGTTCAATCGAACATTAATTGAACACATGTAAACTTGAACCATTTCATACTTATTAGTGTTGAAATGATTCAAGGTTCCAAGGTCACCACTTCCCTTGATTATTTATGAAATGAAGGAGGTTTGTGTCTTGTTTTGCATTGATTAAACTTGCACACTTGGTTTCATAAGCCATCATGCAATGAAATTGCATCCATTGATGGTTTGTGAACCAAACTTGCTACTCCTTTGATTTGCTCATGAAAAGGAAGGGTGAGTTGTGCAAATAAACCCTTGAAATACCCTGTATATGCTCTGTTTGCCCCCTATTACAGCAAGGAGAACTGGGCAGCAGTGGTCGACACGTGGCCGGCAGACTACCTTTGATGGTCTGCCAGCCATTACTGGAGGCCGGCAACACTCATCACTGGCCGGCCGGCCATTGATGCAAATTTCAACAGTGTGTTCCTTTGGCAGAGCAGGGTTATTTTGGAAGTGGGCAACAGTGTGTGTGTTCTATTGGGCAACAGAGGATCTCCAGAAGCAAAACAGTGGTCTTTTCGGGTGGAAACCGAGCATGCGCATGAGCATCCCTCGTTTCCTGAGGCATAGTGGTTAGTTGTTTTGTTTAATTACTTATTTTAATTGCACTTGCATTGTAATTATTTAATTAGTTAGTTAACTAGTTAGTTAATTAATTTGTTGTAATAATTAGTTAAGTAGTGTAGTTAGTTTATTCATTTCAGTTGGTAATAATTAGTTTAATTAGCTTTAGCTTTAATTAGTTAGCTAGTAAGCTAGTTTATTCATTCAGACTCTCTTTCGTGAGAGCGCAATGTAATAATATGTATATCTTCCAACCCCATGCCTTTCTCCCTTTTATTTAACTGTTTATGATGGTTAGATTAGGGACATCATGTTTCGATTAGCATACTTCATGTTTGCATCCATTTGTATTGCATGCACCGAGGTTCAGTTCATCATTCTAACTGCATTATCATTTCAATACTTCTTTGAATACGTACTTAGATCGCATGTTATCAAATTGTTTCACATGCCATGTTTAGTAGCCGAGCCTATTTAGGTTGCACATCGCATGCGTTGCATTAGTCATCTTGCATAAGTTAGGGATCATGCATTTTTCTAACTCATTTTTTCTTTTGGCTTGGAGTACTAGGTAAGCCTTTACTCGCTTTAGCATATTGCATGAATGTGATTGTTGCCATGTTTAGCATGCTTTCATGAAGCTAATTGCTTAAATGCTATAACTGCTTGAATGCCTGTGGATGAAGGCTAATTGCTTGAATTGCAATAATTTGAGTAATATTCATATGTGATCACTTTTTCAAGTGGTACATATTTAGAACTGATTTTCAACACAAACAAGAATCAAGTGTTCTAATTCTTGTGATATAGTCTATACTTGTGTGTGTGCGCATCACATAGTAATGCTAGCCTAATGAACCAGAACAAGAGCATATAATGTACATAAGATTCATATCATGATTAGTAGAGGCCGATCTATGATCGAGTGAGCGAGGGTGCTCAAACGTATTCATGACCTTCCCCTCTCGTACCTAAGTTCTTGAGCCGAGACAATCTTGGTGATGATGGACATGTGGCCTTTGGCACGAGTCATGGGTTTCCTAAATTTTTCAAAATATTTAGGTGGCGACTCTGTATCTGGTAAAGCAGTCCATTTTTGGTATTTTTGATTCAAAATCGATTTTCCAAATGATTTGCCAAGCTTGGACTCTTTGATGTTTATCAATTTCACATCGCACTTGTGAGATTAGATTCAGAACCCCGGGGAGTCTTAACTGTAGAGCTTATTTCGACTTCCGAAAAGGGGCGTGAAAAAGTCGAGCTACACATTGATATCAAAGTTTAGGTTAGAAAAAAAAATTGTCCTTTCAGTTGTATCATCTGCAATTGCGGTTTTGCTATTACTACGAGGCAGAACTGCGTATTCATGCTTTAAAATTCCAATTAATTTGGATGAATTCTCAATTTGTAGTATTAATTAACAGACTAAATTGGCCAAATTAATTCAAGAGGCATCATTGATCATTTGGGATGAAGCTCCAATGCACCATCGTTATGGATTTGAGGCAATTAATTGTACTTTTAGAGATATACTAAAGGGTACAAAATTTTGTTCAAGTGATTGTGTATTTGGTGGAAAGCTATTCATACTTTTACTTATAATACCAAAAGGTAGACGGGAAGCCATAATTGCAACGTCGTTGAAGGAATTGACAATTTGAAATCATTGTTGTGTGTTGCATTTAAGGACCAATATGCATATTATGGCCTATGATACTTCTATTCAAATGCGTCAACAACTAAGAGATTTTGCTAATTGGATATTAATGATTGATGATGGAAAAATACCTAGAATTTCTTTCACTGAAAGCAGAGAGACTAATTGGATTGAAATTCCAGAATAGTTTTTTATTAGAAATGGATCATATGCTTTACATGATTTGATCCATGCAATCTATCCAGAATTAAGTACTAGATACAATGACAGTTCTTACTTGAAAGAATGTGGCATCTTAGCACCAAAAAATGCTGATGTTGATTGTTAGGTTTTTGTTATTGGCAATCTTGTTTGACAAAACTTCTTTCAGTTGTAATTTTATTTGTTCTTTTATTTCAATGAGGCTATGAGTATTTAGATGCGAATCCAACCCAAATTGTGCCTTTGCAGAGGAGTTTGTGATGTTAATTCTTTCATGTTTGCCACTTCACTAACTATGTCAGGTCTGGGGCAGAGCCCCCAAAGAAAAAAGAAAATTTGCAGTCGAAGTTGTTTGACCGCTTGAGCGGCCGATTGTGCGCTCGAGCAGAGATGCAATTCTTTCAGAAATTTTACTCGCGTGCAAAAGTACTAGGAGTTGTATTTTTCCGCTCGAACAACCTTTCCTGCGCTCGAGAGTAGATCTATGTTCTAAAAACCCGTATTTTAGTCAACTCGCTCAAGGGGCCATTCTTGCGCTCGAGCGAAGATCGCGATTCAGTTTTCTATAAATCTACGGTTAATTAAGTTTTTAGGATACAACTTCCAGATCTTTTTCTTGGGTATTGGGGTTTTTATATGGAGCTTCTTTGGTTGTTTCCTTTGATATCAGTGAGAGTTTAATCATGAATTGAGTGGATTATATCAAATGGTTTGTTTAGTTTGTTTTATTCACAAAAGAGAGAGTTATTTTTTTGTGGATTCTGTAGAATTTGGGCCTGAAGCTTTGGTGGATTCCTGTAATAACCCGACCCTCGTGTATGTTTCTGGTATACTTTCAGTCCCTCATTATGTCCATTTAAATACTTACTGTGAAATTTGATGTTAAATTAAGTTTAATTAAGTGAATCCTATGTTTATGAATGCATATCTGTCTAATAAGAGAAAGATCTATTACAATTAGAATGTTTGGATCAAAAATTGAGAACCTTAGAGGCTTGATAATCCGAAATTGATTTTACATTTGAGATCGGCATAATTTTTGAGTAATAATAAGCATTTTTGTAGAAATTTGATTTGGAACGATTAAACTGATTAATTTTCGTCCCTATTCACATTTTGTATATATATCTATGTTCTTTGGACTTTTGACTTAGAACCATTACAAGAATATCTCCTGAGAGAGAGAAAGAAAAAAGTTTGAGAGAAAGAGGCAAGTTCTTCAAGGAAGAAATTGGGGAAAGTAGGAGGGTTGATAGAAATTGTAACCCAAGGTATGTTTAACCCACTGTAATTGACCCCTCTCTTTGAATTGAGTAGGAAATTCCTCTATATTATGTAAATTAGGGTTTATAATGTAGGTTAAGCATGTGTTAAGTGATTAATTGAAATAATGTTCTTGTGTTTGGTTGGGTTGGGATTATATTGAACCATCTAGTGAGAATTACATCTCATTTCTTCAATTGACATACTTGAGCTCCATTGTGTGGACAAATGGCCATGTGTGTGTATGTCTATGTATGTGTGAAGTTGGGAATCTCATGGAATTGAGTTATGTTATGGGTTTTAAGGATTAAAGATCCAATTCACATTTAGATTGATATATGATTGTAAGTTCTATTTACATGATTTTTGGACCTATTTGGAACCTTGTAAACACTTACCAAAAATTGAGTTTTGTTGGAATTTCGGACTGCAAACTGTGCAGAATCGCCGCACGTGCGGGAGTCATGGCCGCACGTGCGGGAAGCCCAGTTGCACGTGCGGGGCTCACAGCCGTACGTGCGGAAAACAAGGGGAAATTGGACTTTGCATTCTGAAAATTATGCACGTGCGAGACCTCCCAGCCGCACGTGCGGGGCTTACAGCCGCACGTGCGGCCCATGCTGAAAAAGTCCGTCTACTCTGTTTTCCCTGTTTGATCCTCTGATATTATTAAAATAATTATTTGATATTCTTTAAGTGTTCGTAAATTCGTTGGGACGGAACGAATCAAAAGAATGATTAAAAAAGGAAAAAGAGAACTAAATTGTGAATTATGTTTGTGTGTAGGACATACTCCAGGAGGAATTATCGCTCCACCGCAGCACGGTGAGTAGTAGTACTGTAATCGTACATTTACTTACCGTTAATAATTCTTATTATTAATGCTCTATTCTTTGCAAAGTAATTGCGTTAACATTTATGTTGATTGGAAATCGGTGTGAGTTTATGTGACCGTTGAAATACATCGGTATGACTTTGGAACTACTCTGCATTCCGGTTACGGTTAATGGTTATCGTTAATGTGCTATAACCTATAAATTACCTATGACTCCGTATAAGAATTGCATACAAATTAGTAATACTGTGGAGTTGGTTAATAGAAAGAAATTGTGAATGTAAACCCCGCTTACCGGGAACATGATATCCTGTATGCCCTATCAAGGACTCCTACAGTCTGTTTGGTTCAATACATGTCTTATGACATAGATATCTGCCTAAAATGGATCATCAAAAGGAATAATCAAATAGAATTACGGGTTGCTTTATACGTTAGTGATTGTAGAGAAACTATGATAAATGTCGGATTGACCTATGAATGACTCTACCTGAGGAAAGAATTGAATATCAATAACATTGTTATGTGACTCACGCTATGATGTGAATTGTTTTGTCCCTACGAATAGTGCTATAAAGTTACATGTGCTTTCTGTGAGTAATTATTGTTAATACTCTGTTATACGCAAGACGACTGTATCAACTTGCAATAAACCATGGGATTATTCTGTTCTGTTTATCCGTTCCGTTTATGCTATGGCATGATATGAATTGTTCGGTCTTTAAGACCTATTGATTTTTGGTATGGAACAAAGTGTTGTACGTAACTAAGTGCTGCAGTGTGAGTCACCTCTAGAATCCGTGCGAGACACCTCTTGGGTCCATACATATATGAACTGGGCTTAAAGCCAATCTGTTAATATCTGGGCCCGAGGCCAATCTGTGAGGCCTATGGCCGTTCTATGGAATCTGTGAGGCCTATGGCCGTTCTGTATAATCTGTGAGGCCTATGGCCGTTTTGTATGATCTGTGAGGCCTATGGCCGTTCTGTATAATCTGTTAGGCTTATGGCCGTTCTGTATGTTATTGGGCTTAAAGCCACTCTGTTTAAGACTGGGCCCAAGGCCTTTCTGAAAATAATTACAAAATAAGATTAACCATAAATTCTCTGCACTTACATACTTTGTTTTAAGTTATTCATTGGATTATTATGTACTATTATTCATTGAGCTTCGCTCACTCTGTGTTATGTCTGTTCTGTAGGTACTCAATCTGGGGGTCAGTCCTAGCCCAACCTGGACCACTTGTCTTTTGCCATTACACCACAACCAAACCCTAGACGAAGCTCACTCATTTTGTGGAATCCTCGCAGAGCTATTGGCTTCGTGTACTGAACCTTTTGTCGGATGTTATAAAACATAACCAACTTCTCCTAACCCAATTTGTTGCATCCCCAGACGCGGGGACAAGTCTGTATATTTGTTTATATATAGATGTGCATGTGTTCATTATATGATACATTACCTGACATCAAGTGTATGATCCTAGCATGTTAGTATTAGCTCAATGGATGTTATTCTGTGTTGTTTAATGCTTCCGTTCAGGCCCCATATGATATACATATCGGATTTTGTGTCTGTTTCTAAGGTGGTCGTGCCCAAACTTTTAGGGGCGGGTTTGGGGCGTGACAATTCCGGAGTGGCTCATCGTCATAGATTCGACATCGGCATTGTAGATTCAATGTTGGACAAGACAATTATGAGGTAAAGACGGGCTGGAAGAGGCACATAGGGGTCGGTTTGATTTAGGCGTGGTTTCACTAGGTAATTAAGAGTACATTTGTGTAATTCCTTTGTGTCTTCTTAGTGGATTGTTTTGTGTTTTTGGCCTCTTGGTTTTTTATCACAATTGGAGGCTCTCCAATTGTGGTTTTTCTATGTTAAAAATCGTTGTGTTGATTTGTCGTTGATTGTTTGATTGGGATTGCTACTTACTATTTAAAATTGATATATAAACACAAATCAATGTCTCAGGGATTTTAGATTTTTCATTGATGAATTAAATGTCATAATGCTACCAATGTTGCTTGGAGAATCTCAAAAATACCTAAGTACAGATAGGATATGTCTAACTGAAGGTAGAACATTGACGAAGGCATGTATCCAGTAGAGTTGTTGCACTCATTAAATTTTCTAGGAATTCCAAGTCATTGCATTGAACTCAAAAAGGGAGCGCCTATAATGCTACTGAGAAACCTCAATCAATCTCAAGGTCTATGTAATGGAACTCATCTTATTGTTGAGAAAATGGGAAATAAAGTGATTGAGACACGAGTGATTACGGGTTCGAATATTGGGTAAGGAGTCTTCATTCCACATATCATTTTATCACTATCAACCTCACATTTACCTATCCCGACTAAAAGAAGACAATTTCCCACAAAATTAGCATTTGCAATGACCATAAATAAAAGTCAGGGTCAGACTTTAAAAAAAGTTGGCGTATATCTTCCTAATCCAGTATTCTCCCATGGTCAGTTATATGTTGCGTTATCGCATGTTACTACACCATCAGGTTTGAAGATATTGATTGTTAATAAGGTTGACTAACAGTCAAATTACACAAAAAAATGTTGTGTATCGTAATATCCTTGATGACATTTGAAGATTGATACAAAGAGTCTTTTAAAAATTTCAATGACTATGTTTTTTGTATTCACTTTATTTAATTATACAATACTTACTACTTTAAATTCTAAATCTTATTCAAAATATTGCATTTACTATACACAAATTTAGATGACCTGATCTTTTTTTTTTCATTTTCTTGTAATAAAGATAATTAAAAAACTTACCCTTACAAAATATGTTTGTATAATATTTGTTGTATAATAATTGATTACTTATTTTTTATTTATTTATCGTATCATAATGTAAAATTAACATTTTTATATTTTTCTATTAAAAATTCTTAATATTTTCATTTTCAAATTTATTGAGATCTATAGATATGTCGTATAAAACTTATAAATTCATATTTTGCTCATATGCATCTACATTGTTAGTAGGTGACAGAATTATCAGATATCCCTATTTTGCTGATTTACATCTTGTAGATGCGCCCGAACGTCCTGGGAAAATCCCATTTTGTTCATTGGGCTTCACTACAGTTCAGACTCGATGTCACGGTTCTGAATCTAATCTCGCAAAGTGCAATGCAAGATCGATAAATCACCAAAGAGTCCAAATCGTTTTGAAAAACTGATTTTTAGAAAGAAGTGCCAAACATGGACTGCTTTGCCAGATACAAAGTCGCCACCTGAATATTTTATCTTGGGAAAATTTAGGAAACCTTGACTCGTGCCTAAGGCCACGTGTCCGTCATCACCAAAGTTGCCTCGGCTCGGGAACTTGGGTACGATTTGGGGAAGGTCATTTCATGAGCACCCCCACTCGTCCGATCAAGATCGGCCACTACTAAGCATGATATCTTGTTTTTGAAAACACATGTGCTCTTATTCTGGTTTATTAGCCTAGAATTACTATGTGATGCGCATAGCATACAAGTATAGACTGGATTGCCTAAGTTGGAACAAAGCATCGCATATCCGTTTGTTTTGAAAATGGATTGAAGTTTGCTACTCGCAAGTAGGCTAAAATACGGGTTTCGATGAATTATTCCAACTCAAGCAACCCAACCTTCACCCACAGGCATTCAGGCAGTTATATCACATAAGCACATAGCCTCATGGTAAGCATGCTATCATGGCAGTCATTCACACACATGCAAGGATGCTAAAGCATAAACACTTACTGAGTACTCCAAGTCAAAGAAAGAAGCTAATTAGAAATCGTGCATGAATCCTAACAATGCTAAGAATGCCCAATGCAACACATGCAAAAATGCAACTACAATAGGCTCGGCTATTCTAAGATGGCATATGAGATGCAACAATCGATACATGTATTCAACTTGGAATTGAAATACAATGCAGTTAGCATGATACGCCAAGCCCGGTGCATGCAATACAGATGAATGAATGTAATCATGCGAACATATAGATGCTAATTGAAACATGCCCTAAAACTAACCATCATAAGCTGGTAAATAAAAGGGAGAAAGACGTGGAGTTGGAAGACATGTAGCACACACACGCACACTTATTACAAAATTGCCCTCTCTCGGAGGGTCCGAATAAATAATACAAAATCGAATTAACTAATTATTACACAACACTAGCTAATTAAAAAATTAACTAAACTAGCAAATAAATTAGCATGCAAGCTACATGAAATGGACTGCTTCAGCTCGGTTCCGAATGATAAGGATGCATGCATGCTCGAGTCGCCTTGTCGGGAAATCCATCGCGATGTCTTAACTCGCCTTTGTTTGCAATTGATTTCAGAAAGTTGCACGAGGCTCTAGAGAGATGAAACTCCACCCATGGAAGTTGTGGGAAGGCTGCCGACCAGCTATGGGCAAGGGAGACCACCAGCTGACCACCCTTGGTGGTGAAGACCAGAAAAGGCGGTCGGCCTGCCAGGAAACCTGGTCGGCCGACCAATTCATTCTCTTGGTTTCTGCTTTTTCTGCAACAAAGGCAAGAGAGAGAGAGAGAGAGAATGCAAAGTATTTTCAACATATGTGTGCCCGACCATTCTCCACGTCATTGTATAAGCTCTAGGGAATGTAGTCCTCGATCCTCGGGCCACCAATCACGCATCTCGATGCATGTGGCCGAGGAGTCGAATTGCATTACTCAATGGGATATGAATGCACATATAAGCAACTAAAACCAACAACTCCATCATGGATGGTCAAGAGTGTCGGCGACCGGGAATCGAGGCACGTTTCATCACTTGGAGTATGAAACATTCCTCGTTTCCCGTGTTTGGACTAACTCCTATTCCAAACACAATGCAACAAGTAGAATGGCATGGCATGTACAAATGCAACTCTAGTATGCAACCCTAAATGTAATGCGACTAAGTGATGCAAACATGCAAAGGATGACATGCAAGCCTACAACTAGCATACACAATGCTATGGACTAATCAAGGACATACTCAATGCACGTGGATTATATGGCATGCATACATAATGCACTAACATATGCAATGTTATGAATGAAGCATACGCAATGCAATGATCGAACATGCGATAACATGAATTATATGGCATACACAATGCAAGATGGACTTAAACCAAGATGGATGGACATCAGCCGCACCCAAATTAGTGGCCAATATGATGAAAATGAGGCAACAAGGTATATGCAAACATGCACAAATGCCAGGGACCAAACCTAAGGAACAAAGTGCAACTCTACCAAAGCATGACAAGGATGAAATATGGCATACAATGACACACGTTCCAGCTCTGAAATGACATACAAGATGGTCCCAAATCATGCAAACAACTCACTCGATGCATGTTGGATGACACAATTACCGAAACTAGTGAAGTGCATTTCACTAGGGGTATGCAAAACGATGCCCAAATGACTAAACCAACCCCAAACAGTCTCTATGCAGACCCAAAACAGTGGAAAATGGACTAAAATGATGGCTTGCAATGCACAAAAATGAAGCTCATGCAATAGCTCAAAAATAAGTCATACAATCACAACTCTCAAACGCATTTAAAGAGTGGAAAACATGGGAATATGGCACAAGTATAAGCTCTGAAATAATATGTTCAATGATGCCAAAACATGAAAACAACTCAAGTTAAGCATGCAAGAGGCTTCAAAACTCGAAATTAGGCAAGGGTATTACACTACAAGCATGCATGGAAAGCATCATTTGACCATGGGACCTCAAAACAAAGCTAAGGCAGCCCAAATCATGAATAAAATCAGTTTAGAACATGACCAAAATATGCTAGAATCAATGGCCAAAACAACATGCAATGGAAGCTAGTGAGCATGGTTTACACTACAAGCATGTGAAGCATTCAAGAGGCCACTAAACCAACCAAAT
>NW_021027479.1:1931919-1983577 GCF_004153795.1 Camellia sinensis | reverse complement strand
CGATCTAGAAACACCACCCTGCGACTGCTGAGGGTTAGAACCCCTCTGCCTCCTGCCATCACCCTGACCATCTTGGCTCCTCTTGGAGCTTCTCTGCCCTCATCCTCCTCATGCATTCATAATTTCCATATGAGCAGCGGCATCTACCAGGTGTCTATACTCTCGGGATATAAGACCCACCAACTCTCAACTTGACCCCGCCTCAACTTCCGCTCAAAACTCATAGCAACGGCGTTCCTCAGACGCCCACCAGTTCAGGTGCAAACCTGGACAGACTGGTAAAAGTAGCCTCAAACTCGGCCACTGACAAGCCCTGCTGATTAGCCGGCTAAAACTGATCCCTCAGCTTCTCCCTAGCTGCTGCAGACAAAAACCTCTCTTGAAAAGCATTCACAAACGCCTCCCAAGTACCACCAACACGAGCCTTCTCGTACTTCCACCATTGACCCGCATCTCCCTTCAGTTTGGGAAGGATGCCAAGGTCACTTTCAGTGCTCCGTCTCGATGCCAAGCATTTCGAACGTCTTACTCATCTGCCTAGCCACTCATCAGCCTTCAGGGCTCCTTCGATCCCCAACAAACTCGATCCGGATTAGACCGGAAAACTCCCTCTTCAAGAAAGAAGGCCCTGCCTCAGCTGCCTGATTCCCAGCTCTAAGAATACCCAAAGCTCCTGCTATCTCTCTGGCCAAGGCACCCATAGCCTGCTGACCCACTGGCTCGACCACGTTGGCCTGACCAACCCCCTCCTGCACTGCCGGAACCTCCCCCGGTAACGGTACTTCCTGCCTCGCAGGTCTACCACGCCTAGCACCTCTTCCTTGTCCTGACATCCTAATAAAGGCAACACAAAACGTTAGCACATTCATAAATGTGCCGAAACTAACCACTTACGTCCTAATGCATGGACAACTGTAATTCACTCCACATAAGCACATAAACACATAAGCACTTACGAATTTCATTTCCGGATAATGATAGTCCCGAGGCGTTACTAGAGTTCCGGTTAGAAACAGCATTGATCAAGTGCTTTTCCAACAAGACTCCCAGAAACCCAAGGATCCAATCGACATCCTAGAAATTAAATCCCATACCCAAATAAACACATAAGCATGTTATCACTTAACCACATAGCATGCGACACTACATCTAAGTCCCTATCAAGCGAGACAAACCCATTGTGATACTAATCACTTCCCACGTACCCAAAGTATTCGAACCCGGTACGCTCTGATACCAAGTTGTAACGCCCTCAAAATAATAACATTAAACCCGTCAAAAGGGTATTCATTGACATATGAAATAACTACATTCTTTTATACATCAGAGTCTCATACAAAAGTATTACATGTTAACGACAAAAGCAAAATGCCGTACAGGCTTACAGCTTTCCAAGTTAACACTTGGTTACAACAAAAGAGTTCTAACTCGTTTACACATAAAGCCCTTGGCTTGAAGTCACATGTAATACATCAAAAGATACGACAAAAGTATGTCCGCCTCTAGCCTCCCAAGCTATGTCCTTGGAGGTGGCATGCTACCTGTACCTGAAAATGATATTCCCATATAGGGTGAGCCACAGCCCAGTAGAAATACACTAAACCAACCATGAACAATGACTAAAAGATTAGCAATTGATAGATGGCCAACAATGACTAAAAAAAATTATATATTCTTGTAGTGAATGAAAATGTGTATATTTCGTAGTGAGCAAAATATTAAGTTGGCCTATGTGTCTAGGGTGAGCAAAAATTATACATGTATGTGATTTTGAGAAAAATGGGTGAATGTAGGAATGAGGTGTGCATCACCAAATTAAGTTGGCCTATGTGTCCAGGGTAAAAGTCCTGAAAAACGCGCACATACATAGGTGCCAATTTCTGCGGACGAAATATCCGTAAAATGGTAATAGTAGGGCTTGCATAGCCTACGTTTACATGGGTCCCGTTTGACGGTTTCCCGCGGACGAAATATCCGTGAAAGGCTATACGAAGTTGAGTTTCCCCCTATTTTCTATTTTAAAGGAAATGATTTGGAGAACTATGACATAGACCCAGCATTATGTGGCTTTTGGGAAAGATATAAATTGTTTTGTCATGAGCATTGCATATACATTTTACCCTTATATCTTTATTAAGATTAATATATTGTGTTGGATTATTTCTACTGGGTTTTGGCTCACCCTATATAGGAAAAATATTTTTAGGTATTGGTGAGATGCCTTCGCCAAGGTAGTAGCTTGGGAGGATTGAAGCAAGAGCTTCATTTTGTTTACTTCTTATTATTAAGCCTAGGGCTTATTTTGTATTGAATTTAAATCCGTTGTGATGTAATCAAGTACTGTCTAGGAAAGTTGTAGCCTTCAAGTAATTTCAATTATCTATTTAACTTCTATTTCATTTCTTTGTTGTTGACACATGCTATAGATTCAAGGTTATGACTTATGAATGTATATTCGCATGTGTCACCCTTTTGTACAACCAAATCTTATGTAATAGAAAGATATTATACTTTGATGTATATTATTATTTACTTATCGTTGTAGATGGTTTATGGCATTATTTTGGGACGTTACAACTTGGTATCAGAGTGTACCAGGTTTGAATACTAAAGGTATGTGGGAAGTGGTTTTTACCACAATGGGTTTATCTCGTTTGATAGAGATGTTTGTATGTTTGTAATGCTATGTGATAACACGCTTATGTGATTATATGGGTATGAGATTTAATTCCTAAGATATTGATTGGGTCTACGGATTTTTAGAAGTCCTATTAGAAGAGTACTTGATCACTATTGTTCTCGCTCGAGCCAAAAACTCAGAAGTGCGCTCGAGCGAAAGAATGCTCGCTCGAGCCAACAACTCAAACCCTCAGGTCTGCAACCAGAAGCACGCTCGAGCGACAGACCTCTCGCTCGAGCGAAGAACAAACCAGACCGCTCGAGCCAAGAAAAGCTCGCTCGAGCCAAGAAATGCAACTCTCAGGTCCAGAACCAGGTGCAAGCGCTCGCTCGAGCGAAGCCACTCTAGCTCGACCCACCAGACACGAACTCATCTCTCGCTCGAGCGACCAACTCCTCGCTCGAGCGAAGGTCCAAAAATCTGGGCAGCAACACTAGGCTCACAAACACAACCAACCTGGCCAACACATCCAATAACTCAATATACAAAGTAAAGAGGATGCAAACACGATAATGAACAACTACCAACATCCATGGACACATGTCCGGATCACTATACAACAAGGGTAAACCCGGGATCGCTATATTTTCACTCACTATAATATGGAGGTATGGGGGTCTAAAGAAAAATGGCTTTTACGGGATAAACCAAAAAGACTTTTTCACTAATCTTTGTTTTTAGGCTTTATGCCACTTTCACCGCATTAACTTGAACAAGAGTAAAGATATGTTTAACCTAATAATGTATACATTTTATTAGGCACACCCATGTGAGTGTAAAAAAGTAGAAAATTGGTTAATCCTAACATTACTCTAGAGACCGTACAATTTTATGGATATCTATGACAAAACAATTTGATCCAAGTATCAAATTTGATTGTTCTCTGCTCTCATATTTTCTTTCCCGTTTCCAAATTTAAACTCATTACTCTTTGAGAAATTGCAAGTCTCTTTCTCAATAGGCCATAAGAAATAAAATTAAAAAAAAAAAAACCTTCATCATGATTTCAGTAACCTGCACAAGTGGTCTACTCCAATTGTAAAGAACAAACAGTAAATCCTAAGTTTAACCTTGACATTGCATTTGACATAAATTATTACCCATAATTTGCAGGTGATAGAGTACTGAGGGTGAGTTGAATGTGAAATTGTTCCCCTCACTCCATCATGGCTTCACAGTAATAGAGCATCAGTTGGATGATCTATGATGGACTAAGGCATAGTACATCCACGTATCTATATTAGTTCTCAAAAAAAGAAAAAACGAAAAAAAAAAAACAAAAACGTATCCATATTGACATAACAATTATAAACAATTGACTTCAAATTTTACATCGATATATCATGCATTGAAATAGAGAGATCTCCATTCACTTCAATTCCAACAAACCATGTAATTGAGAGAATCTAAATTTGCAAATAGAAACCCCAAGATACTTTCCACTCAAATCTCTAAATGTTAAAAGCATCCACGAGGCTACTGCTACATCAAATCGATTATACAGATACATACATGATAGTCGATTATCATATTCATTTTCATTTTCTAAGTCCCATTCATAAGTCAATTATAACATATATGATAGGCGATTCATAAATATGATAGTCGATTATCAAATAAGTTGATAATATATGGTACCTGATCGGAATCGCAACCGAAGATTTGTCAGGAAATTGGAGAATCAAGGAGAGATGGGGCGGCAACGGAGCGATCCAGATATCGAATCCATAGCGAAGAGATCTATGAATCAGTAGAGAAGAGATATATGAAGAGAAATTAGAGATTTGAGAGAGGGAGACAGTGAGTGAGTGATGAAACCTTTTTTTGTTTTTGTTTTTGATAGTCTTGAGTCAAAAATTAATATATAAAATATAATAATATATGATTTGGGTTTATTATGGACCAATTAAAATTGTAGGGATATGATTTGGGTTAATTAGGGACCAACTAACAATAAGTTCACCTATTAAACCCTACATGTAAGTCTAAAAAAATAAAAAAAACTACAATATTAACGTGGTAATTTTATTATTTAAATAAAAAGCATTGCCATGGTATTTTGTCCTAATATAAGAAGTTTATATTGAGCCATATTCATTCTCTATCATATAAATTTTGTATCATTTTTTTATTTGTTATATCATTACTATTTGTATTATTAATAATATTAGGTGCATAAAATAAAAAAATATATATTATGTGTGGCTAAAATACGTCTTGAGTATAACATATCATTACTCAATGGTAGTGCTCCTTGTCCAATACCAATACATAGACAACCAAACGGATAAGGTGGTTTTAAACCAAGATTTAGTTTGCATGTTAATTTACATACTCATCTACCTTTTAATTTTATGATTTTTTTTTCTCCTATAATTCATTTGAGAAGTGGCTATTTTTATAAATTTTTTTGTTTCTTGTTTTTTGGCTAAAATTGAAGTAAAAAAATTAATATATTTGGAAAATATCTTTTGGCTTTTTACTAAAAAAACATATAGGAAATAAAAGTTTGGATTTGCTAAGGTAGAAAATCTCAACTTTGCAAGTGAAGTTGGTGCATTATGAGATCAATTTATACTCATAGCAATGATTTGAACTGTTTATCTGATATGACAAGTTGAGAAAAATATGTATACGAAAAATTGAATTGATCAGGCATAACTAATCACATATATTTTATAACAAATGGATGGTCTATTTTCAAAAATATATATTGCCGTATAGATAAAAATGATTTGGTGGTATAACAATCGATATTTAATCTTAATTTTGCGCATTAATAATTTTTTTAATTGATTGCATGAGATGAATGGTTTAAATTAACGGAGTGAGTCTAAATTAATCTGATAATGGATCAATTTCCCTGTAAAGTTGAGATTTTCAACTTTACCAAATATGAACTCATTTGGTTTTTTTGTTAAAATTACTTTCCAAATAAGGCATTTAAAATTAGCCAGTGAAATCAATTACCTGAAGATCTTAAACTTTGATTCAGCACAGGAAAAAAAAGGAAACTTTTTTGATAAATCCATTTTCTAAGAGCTTTATTCCATCCAACCCATATTCTTTTTGACTATTCCATTAGGTCCAATTTGAGATAAGAAGACCAAAATACCCTTTTCATCTACTTATGTTCTATTTAGTTCACATTATTTTCTTATATTTCAATAAGTCCTATGGGTGACATAATTACCAAAATACCCCTAATGTGAATGTTCACACTGTCAATGTGAATGTTCAGATCGTCAATGTGTAGGGGCCCGGCCCATGTCGATCCTCGTGGGTGCCCGAAAGAATTCGAGTCGGGCCGGGCCGACCCACTGGCCAAAAAAATAGGCCCGGCCCGGCCCGGCCCGTTGATAATGTGAATATTCACATTGATAGGAGTATAAAATTGACCCGTGGCCCGTGGGCGGCCCGAAGCCAGCCCACCGCCCCGGGAGGGCCCGGGAGGGCCCGGGCCGGCCCGTTCATAATGTGAATATTCACATTGACATATTAACATTAACATTGATAAGAGTGTACAATTAGCCCGTGACCCGTGGGCAGCTCGAAGCCCGGGCCCCGGCCGAGTCGGGCCCGGCCCGTTGACAATGTGAATATTCACATTGACATGTTAATATTCACATTGATAGGAGTGTAAAATTAGCCCGCGGCCTGTGGCGGCCTGAAACCCGCCCGCGGCTCGATGGCGCTACCCTGGGCGGGCCCGGCCCGACCCGTTGATAATGTGAATATTCACATTGACATGTTAACATTCGCATTAATAGGAGTGTAAAATTGGCCCCCGTCCCGTGGCGGCGCGAAACCCGCCTGCGGCCCATGGGCGGCCCGGGCGGGCCCGGTCCGGCCTGTTGACAATGTGAATATTCACATTGACATGTTAACATTCACATTGATAAGAGTGTAAAATTGACTCGCGTCCCATGGGCGGCCCGAAGCCCGTAGTCGGCCCGGGGCGAGCCCGGCCCGGTCCGGTCCGTTGACAATGTGAATATTCACATTGATATATTAACATTCACATTGATAGGAGTGTAAAATTGGCATGTGGCCCGTGGACGACCCGAAGCCCGCCCGCTGCCCAGGGCGGGCCCGGCCCGGCCTGTTGACAATGTGAATATTCACATTGACATATTAACATTAACATTGATAACAGTGTAAAATTGGCCCGTGACCTGTGGGCAGCCTGAAGCCCGGTTGACAACGTGAATATTCACATTGACATGTTAACATTCACATTGATAAGAGTGTAAAATTGACTCGCGTCCCATGGGCGGCCTGAGCGGCCTGGGTTTGGGTCCGGGCTTACCCCGGGCCGCGGGCGAGCTTCGGGCAGCGGATAAATTTTACACTCCTATCAATGTTAATGTTAACATGTCAATGTGAATATTCACATTGTCACGGGTCGGGCCAAGCCTACCTCGGGCTGTGATCTGGCTTCGGGCCGCCCACGGGCTGCGGGCCAATTTTACACTCCTATCAATGTGAATGTTAACATGTCAATGTGAATATTCACATTGACAACGGGCCGGGCCCGCCCCGGCCCGTGGTCGGGATTCGAGCTGCCCACGGGTCACGGGCCAATTTTACACTCTTATCAATGTGAATGTTAACATGTCAATGTGAATATTCACATTGTCAACAGGCCGGGCCGGGCCCGCCCCGGGCCGTGGACGGGTTTCGGGCAGCCATGGGGCGCGGGCTAATTTTACACTCCTATCAATGTGAATGTTAACATGTCAATGTGAATATTCACATTGTCACGAGTCGGGCCAAGCACGCCTCAAGCTTCGGGCCGCCCACGGGCTGCGGGCCAATTTTACACTCTTATTAATGTGAATGTTAACATGTCAATGTGAATATTCATATTGTCAGTGGGCCGGGCCGGGCCTGTCTCGGGACGCGGGCGGGCTTTTGGCCGCCCATGGGCCGCAGGCCAATTTTATACTCTTATCAATGTGGATGTTAACATGTCAATGTGAATATTCACATTGTCAACAGGCCGTGTTAACATGTCAATGTGAATATTCACATTGTCAACGGGCCGGGCCGGGCCGGGTCGGGCCCGCCCTGGACTGCTGGCCAATTTTATACTTTTATCAATGTGAATGTTAACATGTCAATGTGAATATTCACATTGTCAACAGGCCGGGCCGGGCCCCCCCGGGCCGCCCACGGGCCGTGGGTGGGTTTCGAGCAGCCACGAGGCGCGGGCTAACTTTACACTTCTATCAATGTGAATATTCACATTGTCAACGGGCCGGGCCGGACCCTCCCCGGGCCGTGGGCAGGCTTTTGGCCGCCCATGGGCTGCGGGCCAATTTTATGCTCTTATCAATGTGAATGTTAACATGTCAATGTGAATATTCACATTGTCAATGGGCCGGATCGGGCCCGCCCCGAGGAGCCCATGGGTCGCGAGCGGGTTTCGCGCCGCCACGGGACGCGGGCCAATTTTACACTCCTATTAATGTGAATGTTAATATGTCAATGTGAATATTCACATTGTCAACGGGCCGGGCCCGCCCCGGCTCGAGGGCGGGTTTCAGGCCGCCCATGGGCCAATTTTACATTCCTACCAATGTGAATTTTAAAATATGAATGTTGACATCATTAAATTGCTAATCGTTCAAAAAATATTTATAAAGGTATCAAAATTGAATATAAGGGCATAAGTGTTCAAGAAAATAGTGTAAATCAAGAAAATGGACTTTATGGAATAAAACTATACATACATGGGACTAAATGGGTTAAAAAATTCCTTCATGGACTTCTTGGGTTAAAACACTTCTAAATTGGAATTATCAATAAAAATCCCTAAAAAAAATATATAGAAAGATTCAACTATCATTTAGAATTTAAAAAAAAACAATTTAATAGTAATTTTCATTATCTATGAATTTATCCACAAGATTTAAAATGCTTTCACTCTATCATTAAATATGATTGCTATACTTTTGCTTTTATTAACACATGGATTTGATAACTATATTTTGAAATAATTTTGTAATGTTATCATCTTAATATAAATTTTTTGTATCATGGGTATGGTAAATCATGTTCGCACGATGTTGATGTTCGTGCTAGTATGAACAAAAAAGAAGTATAGCAATCTGACATGAAGAGTTGACATCGAGTTGGCCTCGAGTTGGCCATCAAATTACATGAATATAATATATATATATATATATATATGAACATTTATCCTCATGGTAACTAGCAAGTATAGCAAGATGAGGGTGGTAGCAGCAATATTATACGTTGTTCTATCAATTTTCAGCCTTGGAATCCACGGAGTCGTCCAGGCCTATCCCTCCATCTCCTTCAATGTGGCGGGTACCACCAAGGCCTCATACAGAGACTTCCTACGGGCACTATCAGTGCTGAAGACCGAAGGTAAAGTGTCCTGTTCGTTCTGGTCAATCTCATGACGTTGGGAATAAAATATAATTGTAAATCCCGCAAGAAAATTATATTGACCAAATTAGTATAATTTTATTTATTGTGCAAAGATTAAAATAAAAATTTACTTCATTCAAATGAGAAAAAATTATAAAGAGACTAACTTTAATTTTCTTGTTTATGTAATTGATTGATTGTGTTATATATGAAGACAATGAATATTAATATCATTAATTTTTTTTACACGAAAATTAAAAATTAAAAACTAAAAACTTACATTTTGACATAGAATCATGTGATCTAAAATTAGATGTCCTCTCAAAACTCTATTAAAATTGTTTTGATACAATTTTTGACATAGATTTGTCAAAATATTAAATTACATATAATAATGAACAAATAGTGAATTGATCTTCTTTATGTTGTCACCGTAAATATATTTTATGATTCTTTAGAGTGAGAAATTGGTATGTGTACTAAATAAATAAAAAAAAGGGAAAATAGAAGTACAAAACAAAAAAAATCAAAAGTTTCAGCATATGAAAAAAAACAAAAAAAAATCAAATAATTCACATTTTTAAGACCTCCCTACAAAAATAAATATAAATTAGTATTAAGACATCAATACGATAGATAAAAAATAAAAAATATAAAAGACCATTAATTTGACCCGTGCAATAGACATAATTAAGCACCTTGTGTCTTATTTATTTATTTATTTGTATATCGAGATAAATTTTTTTCAAATATCATAATAATTAAATTAAAAATATACAATAAAAAATAAGTATTTCTCAAATAGAATTTATATAAAATTGGTTATTATAATTCAAATTGAATTTGTATAAAACTTTATATGTGGCTTTTTTAGAATGTGCTACCTACTTATAATAATATATATATATTTGATATGATGATGATTACTACCCATTTTATTTATTTATTTATTTATTTTTCCATCTTCCTTTCAATTTTTTATTCTACAGACGCATGTGTAGCCTTCTGGTAGATCTATAAATGTGTCTATAATCTTCCACTATTTGCAAATATGAAAACATAGTCATAAAACTAATTTTAAATTTTCTTTATTTATGATATTACACTTTAAAAAACTTTTTCCATAAGTACAAGCTGCTATAAAATGACAAAATTATGCATGTATATATATATATATATATTCTTTCTCGAACCAAACCCTAATAACCTCTCTCTCTCTCTCTAAAACCCTCTCATCTCTCTCTCTCTCTCCCATCGTGTCCTCCTTTTCTCTTCTTCTTCTGCCGATCTCTCTCCATTACCATCCTCCTCTGCTGTCACTGCCAGAGGTTTTTCCTTATTCGATTTAGTCGTTGACCGTAGCAGATACTAGAGTTTTGAACCTAATGGCTTCATTATCCCACAATGTATCTAGCTTTCTCCCTCTACTCTCAGTCCACCATGACGATCTTCAGTTTCGACCAGTTCTTCTGTTTCGGAAGTTTGTTGGAGAGCTTCAATTACAACTCATACTTGCAAAGGAGCAAAGGTTGAAGTTATATAGATAGAGAAAGTGAAGTGAGAGAGAGAGACTTTTGATTTGCCATTTGTAGTTTCATCATGTTTTATCTTCGTTGTCTTGTATGTTTATGTATGTATGTATGTATATGTATGTTTATGTATATTTGTTTTTTTATGTTTATTGTGGGTATGGATTTCCGACCTCATAACCTATGAAATCTTGTAGTCGAGATCTCTGGAACTTATTTGGAGAGCACACGACAGAATAGATTAAGCCCAACACCTGAAAGATAGAAGATAAGAATACCTCGTTGGCTCGTCCACCCTATGGAACTCCAACGATCAAGTTAGTAACCTTATTTCTCAAAGATAACAACTTAATCACAAGATCACAATGAAAAACATATATAAAACATGTAAAAAACATACCTTAGACTCACGGGGGTGCCCTCTTTATATAATGATCAATGTCCAACTTTCCCTAGAAGTCTCATTCCATGGAACTTCCAGTGTAACAGTTATCTAGGACTCCCATCTAGATAAGGATGCTATCTCTCAAGAGTCTTGTCCTTATCCAAACAAAGTTCCTCAACTCTTCTAGGACTCGTGTCCCTTATCCGATTACCTCAGATTCCAACAATATCGAAACATATCTTGGCATTCAGGTTCACTCATGTGACAACTCTGCAACGTGTCCCTTCCACGTGGCACCTCGGTCATGAACCTTGGCCACGTGGACGACATCAAAAATTATGAACCCACAACTACCCCCTAGGTTTTGTTACCTCGGCTACCTAAGGTGATGGAACCTACATTGTTTGATTCCAAGCACATCATACTAGAAGATACACTTCGGCTGAGATTGGGACTCGCTAACATATGTGTCCACCTATTTAGAATCAGACACCAACCAGCCATGATTCAAAATGACTTCATTTCGTTCGAGATCTCATCACTAGCCGAGGTCATTACCTACTAGTCCAAGAACTCCAAGAACCCAAGACGCGTGTGAGCTGCCATCCCATAACAAACTCAATTGTCCCGTCCACATGTCATCACCGCATTGACTTGTAACCATCATGTAACGCTCCCAAAATAATACAATAAATACAACCCAAACATTTGCTAATAGTTTCATAAATCAGAGTAAATAGTCCTTTCATTACATGAATTTAATGATACAAAAGAGCTTAACATAAGTAAATGCCCTATCGGCTTACACCTTTCCAAGCCTTGGCTTGGTTACAACAAAAGAGAGACTAGCTCATGCAAATAAAGCCCTCGGCTATACAAAAATATACAATCAAAACAAAGAAGCTTGTGCTCCCAAAGTCCTTCCAAGCTATTGTCTTGGCAAAGGCAGACCATCAATACCTGAAAATGTTTTTCCTAAATAGGGTGAGCCACAGCCTAGTAGGAATAATCTAACACAATATATGAGATTTAACAAAGATATAAGTGCAATGTGTATATACAATGCGAGGGATAAAACGTTCTCATTTTGTATAGTCATCAAATTTCAAGTCCATATTCCATTTCATCTTTTCTTCAATTCATTTCAATACATGAGCCAACTTCATTATTTCTCAATAATTCAAATGAGACTACAACTCAATGGTTCAACAATTTCACAATCAACACATAAACATTTCCAATTGTCATTTTACGGATATTTTGTCCGCGGGATCGGCACCCATATATAGATTTCGGGAATTTCACCCAGGACACTTCGGCCAATATAATTATAATGGAGTCCAGCCCCTTTCTCCTCTCAAACAATTATACATATGCAATGTATATAAACACATAATCACATATGGAGTATATCCCATTTCTTCTCCCAAATAATTATACATATACAATGTATATAATCATAGTCATATTCCATAACAACCAACAAAAGATTAGTTTCAATTCACCTAATCCACTTGCAATTTCTACGGCAATCAAAGCTATCCTTTATCGATAGTCCAATACAGAAATTTCTAAACAGATATATGATATTGAGACAGATAATTTATTCAAAATTTCCAAAGATATGAAGTATTATATCCTCAATTCCACCATCTATTTCAACACTTGCTCAATTCCATGATTATAACACCAATCTCAATTATTTATACCAAATAAATATGATAATCATTTTACAGAAAAAAATCCCCTTTTTAAAATATCAATCCAAGTACCAAAATCAACCATTTTAAACCAACATGACATCATTTTCACACCCCATGTTTCTTTATTTCATTTCCACCAAAAACCCCTCTTTTCCATTTACACCCAAACCCTAGGTTTGTTCAAAATGCTCCCAAAACCCACCATTCTTACACAACCACAAATAACTACGTTAAAAATCATAACAAAGTGTAGAAAATCTCTATCTTAAGAAGAGAAGACCAAATAAAGCAAGGTTGAAGCTCCAAAGACACCGAAATCCAAGTTCGTTCGGATCAAAATGAAGATCTTAAGAAGCTCAATCTTTTTATCAAATGAAGTAGGGTGGATAGATCACTAGATCTATGTGTAAAAGTAGAGAGAGGGTGGGTTTTAGAGAGAGAGGCTCTCAACTTTAGGGTTTAGGATAAAAAGATATGAAAAAATGATGTAAAAGTGAATTTCGCGATCTGATATATGCGCAGTCCGCTCGAGCGGAAGAGTTGATGCTCGAGTGCCAGACACAATAAATTGTTTTGCTCGAGCGCAAGAAGTGGTATGCTCAAGTGCCGAATACACACCCCCAAAACTTTTGTAGACGACAGACTAACCGCTCAAGCTCAAGAAAGGACACTTGAGCCCTCACCCGCTCGAGCGTAGGAAACGCCACTCGAGTGTGAAAGACATCCCTCCAGCACTTTTGCAAACGTGCAAAGTACTAAGAGTTTGCAAATACCACTTGAGCGCAAGAAAGGCCGCTCGAGCGGAGGACCAAAATATACACAGCCCACTTGAGCGCAAGAATGGCCGCTCGAGCGGAGAGGCAAAAATCTAGAGAACAAGGTTTGGGAAAGGCAAGCAACCAACATGTTCCAAATGCAACCACAACAACCCAAAGGCTAATTTCAAAGAGATACAGGGGAAGGAAGAGGTAAACAACAATATGAAAGCATTAAACCGGACGGAATACCACAAGAGTTGGGTCAAAACTGGGATCGCTATAACCTCCCCCCCTTAAAGAATTTCGTCCCCGAAATTTCAAATCAAGTGCAAAAACAACATTAGACCATTCATAGCAATGTTATTCTCACAAATTCAATACCATGACCCATTCCTCGACCATCCATTCTCACCGACTAGATGCACAAGTCCCATATTAAAATAAAATTTACAATTTCCCGAAACATTTACAATGTTAAATCAAGTCCACATTTTCAAATTTTACCTAGCATATACAATGCCTCCAAAATTGGTACAACACACAATATTTCATATTCTCAAAACACATGCAATGTTTATATTGAATCCATGTTTCCAAAATGCCCACAACATATACAATGTTCTCATAATTTAAAACATATACAATGCTTATATTTTTCATTAACATAATCAAAAACTGAATACATGTTTAGACATCAACAAACAAGTCTGGATATTTCTCTCAGACTTCCAATTCATGCTCCCAAGTCACTTCCTCGACCCGTGATGTTTCCGCAATACCTTTACTAAGGGAATTGTCTTGCCTCGTAAGACTTGGTCCCGTCTATCCAAGACCCTGACCGGTCTCTCCTCATACGAGGCATCCTCATCTACCTCCAAGTCGGTTCAATCCAACATGTGCGACGGATCCAGCTCATACTTCTGAAGCATACTAATATGAAACACGTCATGCACCCCAGAAAGTTGTGGCGGCAACTCCAAATGATAAACAGCCTCCCCAATCCGCTCAAGGATCTCAAAAGGGCCAATATACCGAGGGGACAACTTCTCACTCTTCCCAAATCTCATCAAACCCCGCCTAGGTGATATTTTCAAAAAGACATGATCACTTACCTCAAAAGAGAAGGGTCTCCTCCTACGGTCGGCATAACTTTTCTGGTAACTCTGGGCTGTAACCAACCTTTTACGAATAAGTGCCACCTTCTCCGTCGTTTCCTAAACCAACTCTGGGCCCAACAAAGGTGCATCACCCACCTTAGCTCAATATATTGGAGTTCTATACGGTCGGCCATACAAGGTCTCAAACGGTACTATGCCAATACTCTATTGGAAGCTATTATTATAGGCAAACTCCACTAAAGGCAGGTGCCTCTCCCACGAACCCTTGAAGTCGAGGACACATTCTCGAAGCATATCCTCAAGAATTTGAATAGTACGCTTGGACTACCCGTCAATCTGAGGATGATACGAAGTACTAAAGGTCAATCTAGTGCCCAAGGCACTTTGCAAGCTCTGCCACAATTGAGCTGTGAAACGCGGATCTCTATCTGAAACAATCGTCACAAGGACCCCATGTAACCTCATTATGTGCCTGATATACAAGTCAACAAGATAGTCTACCAAATCACTCACGCGAATAGGTATGAAATGCGCAGACTTGGTTAACCGGTCAACTGCCACCCAAATGGCATCACTACACCGTTGAGTCCTCGGAAGGCCCACAACAAAATCCATCGTGACATGCTCCCACTTCCACTTGGCTATAGGCAAGGGTTGCAACAAACCCACTGGCCTCTAATGCTCGGCCTTCACTTGCTGACAAGTAAGGCACTTCGATACAAACACGACTACATCCTTCTTCATACCTTTCCACCAAAACTGGCGACTCAGATCATGATACATCTTTGTGCCTCCCGAATGCACCATAAGGCGTGAATGGTGAAACTCTCAGAGTACTTCCTCTCGGCAAGACTCTGGCACGAATGAACAATCACGGTATCTCACACTCTGGTCGGGATACACACTTAAGCCTCTTTTCACTTTCCCACTGGAAATCTTCTCCCTAAGGGTTTTTACTTCAAGGTCACCCCTCTGCGCCTCTAATACTCGGTTCACAAGTGTAGGTTGGGCAAATACCGTAAACAAGGCCGCAGATTCAACGGACACGCCAAGATGCAAGTCAAACTCCCCAAGAGTACCTAATATCTCCCATTCTCGGATAGCAATACAAGCTATGCTGCTAATAGATTTCATACTCAAGGTGTTGGCCACAACATTAGCCTTCTCCGGATAATAATGCAACTCAAAATCATAATCCTCTATAAATTCCATCCACCTTTTCTGCCTCAAATTCAAGTCTTTCTGAGTGAATAAATACTCTACACTCTTATTATCAGAAAACACCTCAAATTTCTCACCATACAGATAATGCCTCCAAATTTTCAAGGCAAATATCACCGCTGCTAGTTCTAGATCATGAGTAGGGTAGTTCCTCTTGTGCGTTTTCAACTACCGCGAGCCATAGGCTACTACCTTCCCCTCTTGCATCAAAACACAACCTAAACCTTCCTATGAGGCATCACAATATACTGAATAACCCAAACCCCTCTCCGGAATAATCAAAAACTGGAGCCGTGGTAAGTCTAACCTTAAGTTCTTGGAACAACTTCTCACAAGTCTCATCCCACACAAACTCGACTCCCTTCCTTGTCAGTCTAGTTAAAGGTGAAGCTAGTTTGGAGAAATCCTTCACAAACCTCCGATAATACCCGGCTAATCCCAAAAAACTACGAATCTCGAAGGCATTCTTAGGTTGTGCCCAGTCTTGCACTGCCTCTATCTTGGATGAATCTACAGTCACCCATTCTTCAGACATTACATGACCTACGAATTTAACCTCTTTCAGCCAGAACTCACACTTTCCAAATTTAGCATACAACTTATGGGCTCTAAGCAATTCAAGCACCACTCGTAAGTGTTCCTCGTGTTCCTCCTCAAAAGGTGAGTAAATCAAAATGTCGTCCACAAAGACGACCACGAAACGATCTAGGAACTCATCATCAAATCCATGAATACTACCGATGCATTGGTTAACCCAAAAGGCATCACTAGGAACTCGTAATGGCCATACTACATACAGAATGCTATCTTCGGGATATCCTCTTCCCTTACCCTTGACTGATGGTAACCCGATCTCAGGTCTATCTTAGAGAAACAATAAGACCCTTTCAACTGATCAAACAAATCATCTATACGAGGCATTGGATACTTATTCTTAACAGTAACCCGGTTCAACTTCCTGTAATCAATACAAAGTCGCAACACTCCATCTTTATTTTTAGCAAAGAGAGCCGGTGCACCCCAAGGTGAAGCACTGGGGTGAATAAAACCCTTATTTAACAACTCCTGGAGTTGAATTTTCAACTCGCTTAACTTAGCAAGTGAGAACCGATACAGTGCCATAGAAATTGGTGTCGTGCCAGGCACTAAATCAATAGAGAACTCGATCTCTCGATGAGGTAGTAAACTAGTAAGGTCCTCGGGAAAAACATCGGGGTATTCACAAACCACCCTTGGCAACTCAACCACGACTTCATCACACTCACTACTTAGAAAGCTAGCAAGAAGACAACTAAGTTCACTCCGTCCACACGGATCATACACTGATGATAAAACTTTATCCACCCGGTCCCCCAAGAAATAAAAGCAGTCACTGCTCAAGGTATATATAGTAACCCTTTGACGGTAGCAATCTATAACAGCCCAGTATGACGATAACCAATCCATACCCAAAATAACATCAAAACTAGTCATATCAAGCAATACAAATGCAAATGGAAGTTGACAACCGGCAACCTCTATGTCACAACCCCAACACCCCTGTTTCAAGATGACCTCACCACCAATAGGTGACTTTACACAAATAAGAGATGGTAACTATGCCAACTCCAACCCCAAAACCGATGCAAATGCAGATGAGATAAAAGAATGGGATGCACCCGTATCAATCAACATATTAGTAATTGAATTGCAAAACAAAAAGGTACCTCTCACTACAGATGGAGTCGGTACAAGATCTGGCGTGGTAACAGCATACACACACCCTGTTGGCCTCTGATCTACTTGCTCACCCCTTGGAGCATAAGCTTGTTGCACGGATTGAGCCAAAGAGGCTCCCTGATTGGCCCTCGAGGCCTGTACTGACTATGTTGGCTGGTGACTGCGTGTCTGCCTCAAACCAGATGCACCAGACGTGCCACCCAACTGTGGGCAAAATCTCTTCAGGTGCCCTACCTATCCACGCTGATAGCAAGTGGGCGGTTGTCTCCTACCTTGACTCTGGTCCTGAGAACGAGCCGAAAATGATGTTGCTCGCTACCCCCTCCTCTCTGCGGGCAAACTGGAGACGTATGGCCCAACTGACCACACTTGAAACAAATCACATCCCCTGACCACCTCTCCCAGAACCCGAACTCGGCATTGGAAAAGTGGACCTTGACTGAGCTCCATGGGACTGCTGAGGGTTATAACCCCTTTGCCTCTTACCGTCCCCTTGACTATCCTGACTCCTCCTAGAGCCCTTCATCCTTTCCTCCTCTGCCTGCATGATGGTTTCAAGATAGGCCCCCGCCTTCACAACGTACCCATAATCTCTAATCATGGACCCAGCTACTCGGAACATGAGACCGGTCCTCAACTTCTTCTCAAACTCCAAACACCGGCGCTCCTCTGTCGCCACAAGCTCGGGTGCAAACCTAGACAAGCTAGTGAATATGGCTTCAAACTCAGTCACTGGTATGTTCAACTGCACCAACTTGGAGAATTGGTCTCTCAACTTCTCCCTAACTGTGGAAGGTACAAACTTGTCCTGGAAAGCGTTGACAAAAGCCTCCCAAGTCCCTCTAATACGTCCACGCGTATACTTCCACCACTGACCCGCATCCCCCTTCAGTTGGAAAGATGCCAAGGTCACCCTCAACTGGTTGTCTTCGATGCCAAGCATCTCTAATGTCTTCACTATCTGTTCAAGCCACTCATCTGCCTTCAGTGGCTCCTTTGGGTCGCCCAAAAACTCATCCGGATTAGACCAGAAAAACTCTCTTCAGAAAAGAAGGCCCTGCCTCAGTTACCGGGGCTTAGACTTGATTCTTAGCTTTGAGAATGTCCATAGATTCCCGCAACGCTCTGGCCATCTCGCGAGCTAAGGCGCCCATAGCCTCTTGACCTACTGGCTCGGCCACATTGGCCTAACTAACCACTTCTTCCTACGCCGAAATTTCATCCAGTATAGGCACCTCGTGCCTCCTAGGCCTACCACACCTACCACTACCATGTCCTGATATCCTAATGAAGGTAACAGAAGAGATTAACACATTTACAAATGTGCCGAAGCTAACTCACTCGCATCCTAATACGATGGACAATAGTAATTCACTCTACATAAGCACATAAACACATAATCACGTAAACACATACGAATTTTCTTCCTAGATAATGACCGTCCTGCGGCGTTACTAGATTTCTAATTAGAAACAGTAGTGATCAAGTGCTCTTCTAATAGGACTTCCAGAAACCCGTAGACCCAATCAACGTCTTAGGAACTAAATCCCATACCCATATAATCACACAAGCATGTTATCATGTAAGCACATATCATCCGTACTTAAGTCTCTAACAAACGAGACAAACCCATCGTGGTACTAACCACTTCCCACGTACCCAAAGTATTCAAACCCAGTACGCTCTAGTACCAAGTTGTAACGCCCCCAAAACAATACAATAAATACAACCCAAACATTTGTTAATAGTTTCATAAATCAGAGTAAATAGTCCTTTCATTACATGAAGTTAATGATACAAAAGAGTTTAACATAAATAAATGCCCTATCGGCTTACACCTTTTCGAGCCTTGGCTTGGTTACAACAAAAGAGAGACTAGCTCATGTAACTAAAGCCCTCGGCTATACAAAAATATACAATCAAAACAAAGAAGCTTGTGCTCCCAAAGTCCTTCCAAGCTATTGTCTTGGCAGAGACAGGCCATCAATACCTGAAAATTTTTTCCCAAATAGGGTGAGCGACAACCCAGTAGGAATAATCTAACACAATATATGAGATTTAACAAAGATATAAGTGCAATGTGCATATACAATGCGAGGGATAACAAGTCCACATTTTATATAGTCATCAAATATCAAGTCTATGTTCCATTTCATTTTTTCTTCAATTTATTTCAATACATGAGCCAACTTCATTATTTCTCAATAACTCAAATGAGACAACAACTCAATGGTTCAACAATTTCACAATCAACACATAAACATTTCCAATTGCCATTTTACGGATACGGGATCAGCACTTATGTATAGATTTCGGGACTTTCACTCAGGACACTCCGGCCAACTTAATTATAATGGAGTCTATCCACTTTCTCCTCCCAAACAATCATACATATGCAACGTATATAAACACATAACCATATATGGAGCACATCTCATTTCTTCTCCCAAATAATCATACATATACAATGTATATAATCATAGTCATATTCCATGACAACCAACAAAAGATTAGTTTCAATTCACCTAATCCACATGCAATTTCTACAATAATCAAAATTATCCTCTACAGATAGCCCAATATAGATATTTCTAAACAGATATACAATATCGAGACAGATAATTTATTCAAAATTTCCAAAGATATGAAGTATTATATCCTCAATTCCACCATCTATTTCAACACTTGCTCAATTCCATGATTA
The DNA here is from genome assembly GCF_004153795.1 of Camellia sinensis. Lineage (NCBI taxonomy): Eukaryota > Viridiplantae > Streptophyta > Magnoliopsida > Ericales > Theaceae > Camellia > Camellia sinensis. The sequence goes on along the minus strand of NW_021027479.1, from coordinate 1,963,361 downwards.
CAACACCAATCTCAATTATTTATACCAAATAAATATGATAATCATTTTAGGGAAAAAAATCTCCCTTTTTAAAATATCAATCCAAGTACCAAAATCAACCATTTTAAAACAACATGACATCATTTTCAAACCCCATGTTTCTTTATTTCATTTCCACCAAAAACCCCTCTTTTCCATTTACACTCAAACCCTAGGTTTGTTCAAAATGCTCCCAAAACCCACCATTCTTACACAACCACAAATAACTAAGTTAAAAATCATAACAAAGTGTTGACAATCCCTACCTCAAAAAGAAAAGACCAAATAAAGCAAGGTTGAAAATCCAAAGACACCGAAATCTAAGTTCGTTTGGATCAAAATGAAGATGTTGAGAAGCTCAATCTTTTTATCAAAGGAAGTAGAGTGGATAGATCACTAGATCTAGGTGTAAAAGTAGAGAGAATGTGGGTTTTAGAGAGAGAGGCTCTCAACTTTAGGGTTTAGGATGAAAAGATATGAAAAAGTGATGTAAAAAGTGAATTTCGCAATTTGATAAATGTGCAGTCCGCTCGAGCCGAAGAGTTGATGCTCGAGCGTTAGACACAATAAATTGTTTTGCTCAAGCGCAAGAAGTGGCCTGCTCGAGTGCCGAATACACACCCCCAGAACTTTTGCAGACGACAGACCAACCGCTCGAGCATAGGACACGCTGCTCGAGCGTAAAAGACACCCCTCTAGCACTTTTGCAGATGTGCAAAGTACTAAGAGTTTGCAAATACCGTTCGAGCGGAGGACCAAAATATACACAGCCCGCTCGAGCGCAAGAATGGCCGCTTAAGCGGAGGAGCAAAAATCTGGACAACAAGGTTTAGAAAAGGCAAGCAGCCAACCTATTCCAAACGCAACCACAACAACCCAAAGGCCAATTTCAAAGAGATACAAGGAAGGAAGAGGTAAACAACAATATGAAAGCATTAAACCTGTGTCCGAATTACTACAAGAGTCGGGTCAAAACTGGGATTGCTATACATCATGCTTCAAATGCGTCGTTTCACTTCTATATGACACCACCAACATTAGCACGGACACGTCTCCCAAGGCATCAAAATGATTTCAAATTGCCGCCCTTTTGCATTTTTAACAAAACTCTTCCATCTCTTTTCTATCTCTTCACTTTCCCAAACCATTTCTCTCTCTGTTTTCTCAGACCCTCTCTCTCTAGCCTCCATTGCCAAACTTTCAAAGCTTCCTATAATTGTACCGTTCATCATCTCCGGTGATCAAACCACTATTCTACTCCGATCATCCAAAGCGTTTTGTCATAATGAACTAGATTTTGGCGTCCGATTGTGCATTTTGAATATGTAAGTCCTCCATCTGCTCTCTTTTAGTTTCATACCTTCGCATGTTCTTTATGTTTATGATTATCTGTCTGTTATCTCTCTGTTCTTGAATTTCTGTGTGTGATCCCATGACCTTATTGCTCAAGTTTCCTCATGATTTTCCATTTCTTTGAATGTATGCATTTCAATCTAGTAAATTTGTTCAAAATTTTGATTTTATCATGCCCATGAAATTTTGATTCTCCACCTTGAATATAAATCTGAGCTTGCTCATGTATATTACTTGTCTTGTATTATCATGGTCTTAAACCTCCCTGCCTGCATGGTTCTGATTTTACTTCATTCCCTTTTTTTTTTTCCCCCCAGATTGCATGCATCCTTGCTAGTTTAGATTTAGGTTTGGGATTTGATAGAACATCGAAATTTAAACAATTTGTGCCACTAAAATCTTGAACCCAGAATCCTCAACCTTGACTCCATGTAGATCACTAATGAAACTCAAGTCTAAAATGCCCAAAGCACCAGAACAACCTAGGCAAAAGAATCCCCAACACTTTAGTCGGGATAATGGGTTTGCACAGGTGGAGAGTAGATAACCCAACCAAACTAGGCTATTTTTTTCCAAGAATTTGACATCCCAGCCGATGTACATATTAGGTTGGTTGAGAAAATTGATTCACGCACCCCGGATAAGGACTCTATTCCTTTCACAGTTGTAGCCATCTTAGAAGGTGGGGTTAGATTTACTCTCAATCTCGTGTTTTGTGAGCTTGTAGCCTGCTTTTCATGCTCCTCGGAGGGGTTCAGTCTCCTCGGATATGATAGCCCTACAGTTCAGACTCTCGTGGTTCTGAATTTGGTTTCTTAAGTGCAATGTGAAATAGAAAGAACACAAATGAGTCTAAATCTGGCACATCATTTTTGAAAATCCATTTATCATCGGAGATGCCAAAAGTGGATTGCATTGCTAGATTTTAGAATTGCCACCTAAATATTTTTGGAAAATTTAGGAAACCTGTGACTCGTGCCAAAGGCCACTTGTCCGTCATCACCAAAGTGTCTCGGTTTGGGAACTTAGGTATGAGAGGGAAAGGTCATGAATTGAGCTTCCCACTCACCCAATCAATGATCGGCCTCTACTAATCATGATGTGATTTTTTTTAACATTACATGCTCATGTTCCGATTTATTAATGCTAACTGTACTATGTGAAGTCAAACAAATATAGACTTTGTTGCTCAATTTGGAATGCTTTGATTTCATGCGACTTTTGAAAGAGTTTGAAATATGCAACTCAAAGAAAATGAGTGAGTTTGTATATACAATTATCAGAATCATTCCAATTTATGCAAAATAGCCTCCATCCACAAACATTCAAAGAGGTATATCAAATAAGCACTTAGCCTCAGGTAATATGCTTGATATGGAAACACTAACATACATGCGATATGCTAAAGTGAAAAAGCTCACCAAGTACTCAACTGAGGCAAGCTAGAATAGGAGAAATTAGTTAGAAAAATGCATGTTCTAATATGCAAGTGACTAATGCAACACATACAAAATGCAACTACTTGGTTTGGTTTCGTAAAATGATATATGGCTCAACTCAAAGCATGCGTTTAGCGCTCATATTCAAGTAAGTAGGAAATGACAATTTAAGTTAGAGTGATGAACCGAACCTAATGCATGCAAAAATGGATACAAGTCATGGTAATGGCATGAAACCAAGATATGATTCTACATATGATCCATCGTAAGCAAGTAAATAAAAGGGAGAAAGAATGGGGGTTGGAAAACATACACAATATTACAAGTTTGCCCCATGCAAGAGGGTCCGAATGAATGTTCTACTTAACCTAATTATTACAACACCAAATAAATGAATAAGCTAATTTAACTAATTTAACTAGCTATTACAAATAACTAAATTTAACTAGCTATTACAATTTCGAACGAATCTAATGAATTTAAACAAACTACTATCAAAGCATTAATTTTAAAGGACCACGAGAAATGAAGCGTTACACGTGCACAAATGAGAATGTCCTCCTAGAAACCTCTCCGTTTTGTTGCTAGAATCTGTTCTGTTTGCAGTCAGAAAATTATTCTGTTTTTGCTCCAACTTCTGCTCTGTTCTGCCATAAAAAAAGACACTATATAAAATAGGGTGGCCGGCTGACCTGGCCACTGTTTTTAGGTACTACCTTGTTGCCACAGACATGAAACAAAGCAAAAACAGAGTGTTTCCAGGGGATGTTTGTCCTTTCTGCCTCTCTCTATCATGAAACTGATCAAGGGAGGAGTAGACTCGATGCATAAACCATCAATTGTTGCAAAGTTGTTGCATGATGGTCTATGAACTGATAGGACAAAGGCACAATAAATGGAAAATCAGACCAACAAAAACCATCTCCCTATCATGGAGTTACCTCAGGGGAAGTGGTAGACATTGCTTCTCGAATCATTAACATCACTAAAGAGTATGTAATGACTCTAGACAAAATAGGTTCAATATAACATCCGATTGAACCCAAACCAATTTTATTACTCCTGTTTACCACTTTTAGTCCAATTTTAACCTCTTTTACATTACCTTGCCATTCTTTATTCATTTTGTCCAAAAGTGATAATTATGTCCACTAATGAAGAGAAGTGTCAAACAAGAAGTTGTGCTTAGCATGAGAGAGATGTAATGCCCTAGTAATGAACCTCCGAATAGGTTAAACCATTAAGCATGAAAGGTCTCTTTCTCATGCCTTAAATAACAATCAATTGTTTGAAACAACTCTTAAATAAAGAAAACCAATGAGGGAGATTACAGAGATGATTATTACAAGTGGTTATATGTATGAAAGCTATGGAATAAGAGCTATCAACTCAAATAGATTGGTGTCTAAGGCCTAAATCACCAAATCTATGAGGACTTACAACAATACAAGAATGATAGTCAAAGCATAAACTAAGTAAACACACTAAAATAGCACCCCAAAAACAAAAAAATAGAGCCGAAAAAATCAGTTTGAAAAGCTAAAAAAAGGAAAAAAGGAAAAAAGAAAAAAAAGAGAACAAAGCTAGTAAGCAAGCTTAAGGAAGGTTGGCTAACACCTCCACTTTTTAGACCTTAAAATCACATGTTTTAGCCTCTGAAAACTTTAAAAATTGTAGCTAAAAGTTGAGAAACAAATAGGAAACACAAGGATATAAGCTAGAGAATAAGGTTCAAGGAAAGGTGGTTAACCCCTCCACCTTTAGTAGCTTTTAAATCACAAGTTTCAACCCATAAAACAGAGTATAAACATCAAGAAAAAGATGAGAGAAAAGTTATACCTTTGAAAAGAAGATACTCTTTGGTTCACAAGCCACAAAGTGTTCACCCTCAAGAGCTGAAATTTTGGCTAAATCATCTCAGCGAGAAGCCACAAATTTTGGGTTTAGGAAGTGTATGTATAGTGTATGTATATTGCAAGATAGAGAGGGAGAGTGTTTAGCAAGTTTTTGACTCTTGGCAAATTTTTCTAGCCTAAAATCAAGAGGGGCGGTCATCTATTTATAAAAAAATAGGTTCCTCAGTCAGAAATATGTATATTGAGCTAGCTAGTGCAAGGCAAACACTTGGGGGGGGCACAACTGGTAGCAAATATCTGTTTGCCGCTGGACATGGCTGGCCGACCAGCCAAGAAGGGGGATAGCTGGCCACTAAAAAATGGTCTACTAGCCACCTGTTGGCCAGTAGGCCTCTGAGTGATCAGGCTAGAAAAAATTAGGTTTTGGTTCAAAGGAGGTACGATGTTTGGGCTCTGAAGTTGGAAAACTAAAGTCTTTTGCTGAAGAAATTGAACGATTGTAAGCGTACTAATTCATCATTGAGTGTTCACCATGAGGCACCCAAGTCTTAAGGGTAGTAAAAAATGGGGTGTTTACAGTTGCCCCTCTTTGACAGAATTCGAAGTCATGAAATGATGTGAGTGAATATCAAAGCCGAAGATCACCCATTTTTACAAGGCCATAAGACTTGGGCAAGAAATCAAAATGTAAATACAATTAGTTGAACTTGATAGTTGCCTACGTATCCATTTGCTAGGAATCAAACCAGCATAGTTCATGGGCAAGATGCAAATGATATGCACAAAAAGTTGGCCTTATACCTCGCGAAGCCAGTTATTTTAAAAATCCATGATCATGCAAGATAATGTGACAAGTAGTAACAAGATGACAATATATGAATGAGACAAACCTCCAGCTTAAATCAAAACAAATTAGCAAACAACAACTTGAAACACATTTTATGTGAAAAGGGGAAAAACGGTGCAACCAACAGGCATATCTCACTATATTTCATGCAGAGAGATGGGAGGTTATAACCGGGGAAAGAGCAACCTAACGAGTTTCACACGAAAGGGTAAAAACTCCACACCAAACTATGCCTCGCGCAGAAAGGGTGGAGAGTGCAAGCCAAATCGCACTCACGTGATAAAGAGAAGAGGTGCTAGCCAAACTATGCTTCGCGCAGAGAGGGGAAAAGCTCCATGCCAAACTATGCTTTGTGCAGAGAGGGTGGAGGGTGCAAGCCAAATCAGATCACGTGATAAGAGGAAGGGGCACTAGCCAAACTACGCTTTGTGCAGAGAAAGGAAAAGCTCTATGCCAAACTATACTTCGCACAGAGAGGGTGGAGGGTGCAAGCCAATCACACTCACGTGATAAGGGGAAGGGGTACTAGCCAAACTATGCTTCATGCAAAGAGGGGAAAAGCTCCATGCCAAACTACGCTTCGCGCAAAGAGGGTGGAGGGTGCAAGCCAAATCAGACTCACGTGATAAGGGGTAGGGGTACTAGCCAAACTACGCTTCGCGCAGAGGGGGGAAATGCTCCATGCCAAACTACGCTTTGCGCAAAGAGGATGGAGGGTGGAAGCTAAATCACACTCACGTGATAAGGGGAAGGGGTACTAGCCAAACTACGCTTCGCGCAGAGAGGGAAAAAGCTCCATGCCAAACTACGCTTCGCGCAGAGAGGGTGGATGGTGCAAGCCAAATCACACTCACGTGATACGGGGAAGGGGTACTAGCGAAACTACGCTTCACGTAGAAAGGGTAAAAGCTCCATGCAAAACTACGCTTTACACAGACAGGGTGGAGGGTGCAAGCCAAATCACGCTCACGTGATAAGGGGAAGGGGTACTAGCCAAACTACGCTTCACACAGAAAGGGAAAAAGCTCCATGCCAAACTATGCTTCACGCAGAGAAAGTGGAGCTGCAAGCCAAATCACACTCACATGATAAGGGTGTATACAAAGAGTATGATGCATATGGATGCAACATAATTGCTGTAATTGATATGTAATATGATGCAATGCAAGTTCCCTAAGATAGAAATTTCCCGAGATTATGACTCATGTATCTTAAGGAGAGAAAACTACTCAGGAACGTGTTTCACACGTCTTGAGAAAAGAAGACCGCTCGACAACGTGGTTCATACGTCCTGAAAAAAGAACAAGGGACAATGATCCTAAATGCGCCTCAACATGAAAGAAGAGATGGTACATAGCAACATAAGATGCAAAAGGGCGCAATGGATGCTATAAACCGGCTAAAAACAATGTTGTAAAAAAAAAAGGAAAAGAAAGCGGTGTTGTTCTAGAAAACACCTCACCTTTTACTCTCCGGCTTATAGTTCGAAGGTCTTCAAATACTCATAAAAGGATACAACTTGCTCCGGCTTGAGATCAGGGCACATTCAGGCATTGGAGACACAACGGGACTCAGAACAGTGTAACCGGAACACGATCTCAGAATTCGAAACAACTTCAAACACTTCAATTTTCCTTCTCAAGATGAAAACAGGACCTCCCATACACAAATTGGGCAAGAGCACAAAAAAATTAACTCTGGACTAGAAGATGGGTTAGCCAGCCACAAAAATAGGACAACCAGCTACTTAATTGGCCGGCCGACCATCCGATAGATTTCGGCTCCAAGGTTCTTTAAAACACAACATAAACCTCATTTTCACACACCTTCACATTCGAAAACAACCTCCCCCTCTCTCTCTCTCTCTCTATGTGCTTTCTCTCTCTAAATTTGCACTTTACTTGCATTACCTACCTCCCCATGCAAACTTTATTTGCAAAACACTCAATAGTCCTCTACATTTTGAACCGGTTTAAATTTGATTTGGTTGAGTTTTGTGGGTTCTCATTGCTTTGGGCTCATTTCTCTCGTGCTTTTCTTGGTTTCTGCACTTTTTTCTAGGTTTTGACTTTTTCTCTCATTTTCTCTCTCCCAGGGATTGACTTTTTGGGGTTTTCACCTATTTTCCCTTATTTTACCTCATTTTCACTCACCACCCACTACATTTCTCATGGCAGATGACATCTCACATGACGAGGCTCTTCTTGAGGTACTTGTGCTAGTTGATGCTGTCGGAAAGGCAGAGGACATCACCGCCGATCTTGCAGCGGAGGAGATCTACCTTCCCAAGCTCGAGGCCCAGTTACTACCGTTGGGGGTGAGGCTTTTCGACCCTGCCACCTACCATCCATGGGCACACACGATGGCCCCTGGTAGCATGTTGCACTTTAAGGACTTCACCATGGGCGTGCCCAAGGATTTCTTTCTAAGGGAGGGCACTTCTCATCTTTCTCATAACGCTGCTAAGGTAAAAACTTTTCTTTCGTGCACTTTGCTTGCTTTGCCACTCCATTACAGTCTTTCATTCTATTATGCAGCTGACATACTCTCCTTTTAACACAGGGTGATGCTCTCTCCTGGAGAGGCTATGGGGCAGTGACGACCAGAGAGTGGTACCAAGAGCTCCCCGCTCGAGTTCGAGAGCTAGTCGACGAGGCAGGCTTCGGCCTATTTTGCCCAGGGCTTGCGCGACTGATGGCCAGTCGAGCATTACTTGGGGCTTTGGTGGAGAGGTAGTGGGATACCACTAACTCCTTCCACTGGAGAGATGACGATGACACCCTACGATTTTTCTATGATCGCAGGGCTACGTGTACGGGGTGATCCGATCCCCTTCAACATAGATATAGGCCAATGGGAGACTGCTTGCATTCATCTACTTGGCGCACGCCCTCATCTAGATAGACTGGCTATGGTGAGATACAGCTAGTTCTATGATCACTTCCATGGGAGCCAGCTTGAGACCTAGGCGAAGATTGAACAGTACACATGAGGCTTCCTAATATACCTTCTCGGTACTACCTTGTTAGCGAATAGGTGGAATACCGTAGGCTTGTATGTGCTGAGCGCTCTAGTAGTATTGCCATGGGTCCGATTCTATGACTAAGGTGGTGCTAGCCTTGTCACCCTATATGGGTACATGAGCTCTGGTTCTTGTAAGAAGGGAAACAAGGTTGGGGGTTACTGGAGAGCCTGGGAGGTACACACTGCACTTTTACTTTCAACTTCTGTTTTTTCATTTATGCATTATTCTTTGCATTTTCTGTATTTATTTCTGTTTGCACATTGTGCTTTTTGCTCTGCACTTTCTGTCTTTATCTCTTTATTTCTACTTTGCACTTTCTATCTTTATCTCTTTATTTCTGCTTGGTGACCTACAAACCGATCTTTCCTTGCAGCTCTGGGTCTACGTATACTTTCCTACCCTTGTCCCGATTCCACGAGACAAGATAGAGGCTATTGTGCCCTACTCTCTGCGATATGACTGCCGGTGCCATCCTCGGTGTCGTGGCGATACCACCTTTTCCTACAATCGTCGTTTCTTTGACATAGTGACAACGTGTGAGGTAATTCGAAACTCATACCCATTCCATTCCACTACACTTCTTTGATCCACAATCTGACAACTAACGGTAACTAACAACTGGGAATCCTCTATTTACAGATCATGTGGAAGCCATGGGTGGTGATGCCAGCTGGTACGAGGGATGATTATGCTAGGCCCTGGGATACCTCCCAGATGAGGATCCTGCTGGAGGGTCCTCTCTGTAGGACTTGGTATCTCGGAGAGAAATTTGTGCGCCAAACCCTGGGGTCACGAGATCCCGTTGTTCCTGCTCTGCCCCCACCATCTATGAGCATAGCTGATAGTCTCCCAGTCGAGGCCATCGTGCAGTATATGGCGGGACAGGATGCCGACCTATGTCGCGGGATTGAAGATTATGCAGCCTTCATCTGGACTCATTTGATGTCACTCCTGACTGGAGCTCGTGCAAGACATGCTGCAGGTGCACCTGCTGCTGGAGGTGCTGCTCACGCTACCGAGCCTGGCGTTGGAGGGGTTGCTCCCCTTGTTCATGTGGCAGGTTTGCTTGTGATCCCGACTGCGACCCATGTTGGCGGCCCAGTGAGACGACCTATCAGATTCCGGTTAAGCCGCCGGAGGAGGGGCATAGGTACATCAGGGACCCTGACGTGCAACAGGTATATACTTTGCCTCACAATTTGCATTTTATACCTCATTTTCTGTATGCTGATGTTCAAACTCATTTGCAGGTGCCTTTGGAGTACGTGGATGGCCTCCTTGGGTTGGTAGCCTCTTTAGTACGGATGGTGCGGAGAAGGGAGACATTGCTTACTCTCCACGGTTACTAGGTATTCTACCTTCTCTCATTCATCTGTCTTGCACTAATTCATACCCATACTAATTCTGCATTATATTGTTCTGGCTTGCTATACTCATATTAAATCTGTACTGATGCTGTTCTGATTTGCCCATTCTCATACCGATTCTACCATGATATTGTACTGATACACTGCTTCTTACTTTCAGGTTCCATCTGCACCTGCAACACCAGTGGCACCTCGTCTGCCTGCGAAGAGGAAAGGTAGACAAGCTCCCACACGCAGCAGGGATGACAGTAGAGGTCGAGGCAGAGGCAGGTTAGAGCTGTGACAACCACCTCCTTAATTAAGCAAATTAATTAAATTGATTATGTGCTTAATGTTAATTATGTGATTATATGTTATTAAGTGTTATTGTTATGCCATGAGATTATTTGAATTGTGTTATTGTTGACAGAGAGGTTAGAGTGAAATTAAACTTGTCTGATTCGTTAATTTTAACAAATTAAAATTAAGCAATAGGAAAGGAATTAGAGCCTAATTCACATTAGTATAATTTAATTTAGTGTAATTAAGATTTTAAGATGATGAGATTAATTTATTTTATGTCAGATCGATTTTAATTAATTTCTTAACATTAGGTGATTTACTTAATTTATTAGTCTAATTAATTTGAGCCTAGTATTTTTCTTACTCATCAATTGAATTAGAATAGGAGAGTGTAGTGGACTTTTCTTATACCTAGATAGTCTTACACGTAGAGAGAGAAGGGATAGAACACTTGGTGAGGGAGTTCAACAAGAGAAAGAAGCTAGGAAGAAGAGAAAGAGAAGGAGAACTTGAAATCTCCATAACTTCCCAAACCTAAGGTAAGAATTTCCATCAATTTTATGAAATTGAAATGCTTCCCTCATAATCCTTTAAACATTGGCTTGTTTTAAGTACAGACCATGAATAAATCAGAGATTAGTAGTGTAATTTAATGTTAAGAACTCATTTGAATAATTAATGAAGGAATTTTAAGAATTTAGCTCAAAGATTAACCTGCACGGCATGAATTCTCTATATTCTTGTTGTTTCTTGGAGTTGCACATAAATTCTTGCATGACTCTCATGGATTTAAGAGAATTCTTTATAAGGTTAGACCTTGAAGCTTTAATTACAAAGTTTATATTTTATATTTCAATTAAAGCTTGATTTTTCCAAATTGAAACTTTGGGAGTTGATTTCAAGTTTAGTCCCTATTTTGATCTCCCTTTCCATGTTGAAGACTCAAATGCAAGTTTGTTTAAATACATTTATGGGTTTAAAACATTTGAATTTGGAACTAAAATATGGTGGAATTGTAGACCAAAACAAGAACCATTTTTCGGATTCCAGTTTTTCCATAACCACACGTGCAGCTTGGAGCCTCGCACGTGCGAAAAACAGGGTAGTGTAAAGGTGCATTCTGCTTAAATTGCACCTGCGGGAGTAGGTGTGGTGGTGGTCACCGCACGTGCGGCTGGGACCCCCGCACGTGCGGCCTTTTTTGGGCAAACAAGGTTTGCTTTTCACTTCTCTTTTCCACCGTCCGGGCTTCCGTTTGCATGGTTTTAAAATGTTTTCATAATCATTTGCATCTCATGAGTGTACTAGACTGAATAAATGAAAACTTAGAACCGAATTAGTAAAGATGATTAGTTATCGACTAAGTAATAACCGAATCAGATAAAATTGGCTATTGATACGAATGTAATCGAGTTGTTATGCTTGACTTTATTTGTTTAGGTCGAACGCCACATCCTTAGTGCCTTATAGTACGTGTTCAAGGAGCCCACTGTGAGTAGCAATGTTGTAAAGACATGTTCAAATTGTATTTATTTTCTGAATGATAAATGATTTTGTTTCTAAATGGTCACCTTTTATCGATTGAATGATGATCCTCTTTTGAATTGTATTCGTGTCATCCACAGTGTATTGTTATTGTTATTGTTATTGATATCGCTATTGTTACAGAGATCTCTGTCAGTTCCGAATCTTAGAACTATTGTTATTGTTTGATAGCCATCAATTGATTGTTCGGTCTTTATAAGACCTATTGTATTGTTGCTATCGGATGTACCACGTATGACCTATATGATTATGATTGATTGAATTAACTGAATCGAACGATTGATTGACAAATGATATTGATTGAAAATGTTCTAACGATAATCGATTGTTTCAAAGACTGTAAGGACATCATTCTTAACCTCTTTACACACCTGTTATTCATCAGGCTTTAGCTCACAGTTTATTATATATATGCAGGTGGCTAGGCACCGAATCAAAGCTAGAGCATCGACCCAAACCCTTGTTTTGTCAAGCCAACTATTGTGCCTCATTGCGAGGGTCTGAACTAACATGTGTCAGGGTTGTTTGGGTGGTTCAAATCCACCCTTTTGATTTTGCTGAGTGGAAAGAATGTTTAAGACTATTGTTAGTACTGTTTTTGATGGCAAGATTAATTCCCTAACTTGTATTTTGTTTTGTATATATGTGCTTATAGGCATAAATGGTTATGGATATGGCTATGTATATGAAAGTTTATTTCCATTCAGGTCTTCATAGCTCATTGGACATTATCTTATTAATGATTGGCTTCCGCCAGCCCCCTTTATATTGTAATATTGTTATTATTGTTAATCATGCCTTGGTAATCTCGGATTACTGGCCGGTTACGGCGCTAAACCTATAGGGTCAGGTTTGGGTCATGACAAGAGCAGAGAGTCTCAGGCAGAGGAGACTTGCTCCTCCTCGGAGCCAGTTTTGAGTGAAGATAATGATGAAACTAGCCGCTCCGAGGAGACAGTGAGCAGGCACTTCGAGTTCGAGAGTAAGGATGAGGCTAGTTCTAGATCAAGGAGAAGGAGCGGAGAGAATCTGAGTCAAGGAGTGGAGATTGTGAGGATGACGATGACTTAGAGTCTCATTCTTCTGATGATAGCGGTGCTGACGGCGATAGTGCCCTTGAGTTCCCTCCGCGAAAGATGAGGAAAAGGGCCTTTTAAGCTTGACTCTAATTTTATATTCTTTTTGTTCTTTTTTTTTCTTTGGTAGGTTAGCACTTTGTATAGCTTTAGATAGGACTTTACTTTTTGTTTGAAACACTTGTATTTTCTCTTTTGTAAAAACTATGATCGGGATTAGACCCTGAAATTTTATAAAAGGAGTTTTATTTTGCATCTCGAGAACAACACCACATTTGCTTAGAATTGATTGAACTGAAAAGACTTGTATTTGAATGATGTTCGTAATTGGATATTGAGCCTTCAACTGACTAAAATACAAAATACAACTCAATAAACAAAAAACAAAGTTTAAAAAAAAAAAAAAAAAAAAAAAAAAAAAAAAAAAAAAAAAACTAAACACAACTATTTACACCTACTAGAAACAAAAGACTCAAAACAAGACTAAAAAACAAAGAGCAACTAAACATAACACTACTACAACCGCTTGGCCAACACATTTGGATGGCCGGCCAGGAAAAGTGGCTGGCCGGCCAAGGCATGTGGCTAGACAGCTGGCAATAGCTGTCAACCACTCACACAACCTTATCCTCTATGAAGGTCTTCTCTTGCTCATTTCTTCGACAGAAGACCATCTTTGCTGCAGTTTTCTTTACAAATAGAGATATTTCTTGCCCAGAGGCTCAAGGATTGGATTGCCACTTTGGACGGCACAAAAAAGGTAAGTTTCTGCAGTTTCGGTATACACGTGCTTTTTCCGTTAAGCCGTACTTCACTTTGTCTTCTGTTCCTTCATGCCGTTGCTCGATGTTGGAACCCGATTACTCGTGTGTTTCGCTTCTGAGCACAAGAAATGTGTCCTACTCTCAAAGAGTTTCAAGCATTAATGATGTCCCAGCGCGATTAGGAGGTTATGCTTCAACCCCGTTTTGGCTATGCACGGGCTCTTGAACGGATGTGTGGGCTTACTTTACACGAGGCTCGATCCTTGGCTCGTGACGGGAAGTTGGATATAACTGGCTTGATTCATCGGTTTTCCAGTATTGGAGATAGAGGTGACTTTCTCTGGCGAGGTTATCGCCAACATGCCCTCTGCTTATGCTTACTTACACACTTTCTGCTTTCCCCTAGTTGTAGTGGAGCTAGCATTAGGTTGATCGAAGTGGCCCAATGCCTCAAGGAGGGTAAATGGGTTTAGATGATTTCCAATGGCGAGAGACTACTCGATTTGCGGGGAGTCCACTGCTTCTTCAGGTATTGTTTCCCACCCTTTCTTATTTATGATTTCTTGCATCACTTGGCACTCACTCTCTATTTTCTCTCAAAAACCCTTTCCTTACTTTTTCCTCTCAACATACATCTCTCTATTCTTTAATCTCTCTTATTTTTCATTCCTTCCCAGGTGTGGTTGATGGATAAGCTAAAGGTGGTGGACCCATGCCTCGAGTATTCGGCCAGAGGTAACTTCTTTCACCCACGGCTAGTAGACTTTCCTATAGAAGGACTGTGGTGCAACTGGATGTGCAGGTAACATTGCTTGGTATTGCCCCTGGCTTAACCTATCTAAGATGAACTACAACATGTCCCAAAAGCTGGGTATACAGTTGATTGGCCTCATGTACTGTATGTTTTATTTTCCATTCCGGTTCAGACGTCAATTTGGACGTGATCAGACTTGTCCAAATAAGGAGGTAGAATACCCTGCTCCATTTCCAGTTCGTGCTTCGCATCTGGCTCGGTACCTCACTGCTTGGAGGACAAGAGAGCTTTTAATCCCTGCTACTAACTTCAGCTACACCCTCTCTGGTAAATGCTTGGCTTGGCTTGAGGATGAGACACAAGTTAGGCCACCTTTGGCTGCAGAGACTTCTGACAGTGCGAACAGGAGACAGAGGACCGGCATTTGACTTATCTGTGCCCCTAGTTTATTGCTTTGACTTTTCTTTTCAAGTTTTTTTGATGTAAAAGAAACTTTGTTTTAATTAGAGAGTTGGAGAATGTACTTGTGTTGAAATCATGGAATTAAAGTTGTGAGCACTGAAAATTTTCCTTTATTGTACAAAATAATGGTTTGTGTTGTAAAAGGTAAAATTTTGAGAAAATCAACTTCATTAAAACTTTTCAAAATAATTTTCAGAAACAATCATTACTTGACACACTCGGAATCAATCCTCAAGATGTACAACCCCGAATCACATGATCATAACTGCCCATAACTACATCCACCATTACTGCGCTATCTTGTAACTAGCCCTTCTACCAAATGGAGGCAACACAACCAAGCTAACAGATGATGGAAAAAGATGGACTGATCAAACAAATGGACAGGACAATTGAGTTGGAGATAGTTATGGTCGAACTTTGGGATGAAGTTGCCTATGTATTCCAAAGATGGAAATCAGACCTTACGTAGTTCGGTTAAGGTTCACTCGAGTATTACCTCTCTCCTTTTGTGCTCAAACTTTTGCCAAAGCTGCCCTTTCGGGTTTTGGACCTTGCGAGCTCTATTTTTCTTTATTTCCAATTTCCCGTGCTCTAACTTTTGCCTAGGTCACCCTTTCGAGTTTTCAGCCTAGCAAGCCTCTCAAGGATAGTATTTCTTCAACTTGTCCACGTTGATCGGTTACGAGAACTCCAAGCCATCCAAATCCATAAGGATAATCGCTCGTCTTGAGCAGATAGACTTGATGATGAAAGGACCAATCCAATTGGTCTGAACTTGCCCCTAGGGTCATACACTACTAAAATTTCGAGTTTTTGCGACGGCTACTCTCAATGCTGTCTCAAAAAACTTTTAACAACGAAAAATGACTTTTAGCGACGGCAAAAGGGGGGTCACAATATAGGGCGTTGCAAAAAGGTTTTAGCGACGGCATTTTGCGATGGAAAATGTTGCCTTTTGCGACGATATTTTACTATCGCATATAATATCTAAAAAATGGAGACCTTTTGCGACGACACTGTTTTACTGTCGCTAAAAGTTTTATTTGAGACGGCAAAAATTTCGATCACAAATTTATTTATTTTTTTTGCGATGGCATTTTTATTTTGCGACGACATTGAATACGTCACCCAAAAAAAAACCTTTTGGTTTTTTTGCGACGTTGTGGTGCCATCTCAAAAAAAAAAAAAACAGCAATAAAAATATTAAAAATATGAAAATTACCTGTATTAAATGAAAAATAACTAAAAAAGAAACCAATAATTATATAATAATACAAAAATTCCAGTATAAAAACAACAATTCATCCATAATAAAAATATTCTTCCATTTATTATTCTATTACTATTTTGTCCAAAATATTATATAACAAATACATAATTCAATTGGTAAATTTAAAAAATAAATAAATTTGTTTAAATTACAAAAATTATACTTTCGGTCGAGTATAATTACATTTCATTTACAAAATTGATAATTATAGAAAAAGAAACCAATAATTGCATAATAATATAAAAATTCTTGTAAAGAAATAACAATTTCTCCATAATAAAAATATTCTTCATTCATAACTACACATCAACAAAATTACCCACTACATAATGTTCCATAATACATATATAATGTTTAAATACATAATGTTGTTCATAATTCAAAATAACATAAACCAAAATTAAAAGTTTCCTCATCATTTTCCGTGGTACAAAGACAAAAATTAATCGCATTTTTCACAAGCATGAAATCCACAAGAAGCAAACTCCTACTCCGAAAATATCTGAAACAAAAAATAAAAATAATTAATGACAATATAATTATGTGTTAATATGTTAATTACAAAAAAACATAAAAATTTAACTACTAAACAATTACAAAGATAATTAAGTAAGTAATTTTGCATAGACCGAAATCCGGCTCTAACTCCCAAATCGGGAACCCAATTCGAGTCCCATCTTCTCCCACAAGTCTCCCGTGCCTAGGCGGTCGTGTGTGCCATGTTTGGTGCTAATCCAACGCTGTTTGGAGATTTTGGGGCGTTAACACCTTGAATTTAAGTTTCTTAAAGAACTAGTTTGCCCAAATTGAAATCCGGCTCTAACTCCTAAACCGGGAACCCGATTCAAGTCCCCTCTTCTCTCACTAGTCTCTTGTGCCAAGGCGGTCGTGTGTGCCAAGTTTCATGCTAATCCGACGCCGTTTGGTGATTTTGGGGTGTCAACATCTTAAATTTTAAGTTTTTCAAAGAACTAGTTTGCCTAGAGTGAAATCCGGTTCTAACTCCCAAACTGGGAACCCAATTCTAGTCCTTTCTTCTCCCACAAGTCTCTTGTGCCTAGGCGGTCGTGTGTGCCAAGTTTCGTACTAATCCAACACCGTTTGGTGATTTTGGGGCCTTAACACCTCGAATTTAAGTTTCTTAAAAACTAGTTTGCCTAGAGTGAAATCCGGCTCTAACTCCCAAACCGAGAAACAGATTCAAGTCCCGTCTTCTTCCACAAGTCTTCCATGCCTAGGTGGTCGTGTGTGCCAAGTTTCATGCTAATCCAACGCCGTTTGGTGATTTTGGGGCGTTAATGCCTCGAATTTAAGTTTCTTAAAGAACTAGTTTGCCTAAAATAAAATCCGGCTCTAACTCTCAAACCAAGAACCCGATTCTAGTCCTGTCTTCTGCCACAAGCCTCCCATGCCAAGGCGGTCGTGTGTGCCAAGTTTCGTGCTAATCTGACGTTGTTTGGTGATTTTGGGGCGTTAACATCTCGAATTTAAGTTTCTTAAAGAACTAGTTTGCCTAGAGTGAAATCTGACTCTAACTCCCAAACCGGGAACCCGATTCGAGTCCCGTCTTCTCCCACAAGTATCTCATGCCAAGGCGGTTGTGTGTGCCATGTTTCGTGCTAATCCGATGTCGTTTGGTGATTTTGGGGTGTCAACATCTCGAATTCCAAGTTTTTCAAAGAACTAGTTGCCTAGAGTGAAATCGGGTTCTAACTCCCAAACCAAGAACCCGATTTGAGTCCCGTCTTCTCCCACAAGTCTCTCGTTCCTAGGCAGTCGTGTGTGCCAAGTTTCGTGATAATCCGATGCCGTTTGGTGATTTTGGGCCGTTAACACCTCAAATTTAAGTTTCTTAAAAACTAGTTTGCCTGGAGTGAAATCTGGCTCTAACTCCCAAACCGGGAACCCGATTCGAGTTTCATCTTCTCCCACAAGTCTCTCATGCCAAGGCAGTTGTGTGTGCCAAGTTTCATTCTAATCCGACGCCATTTGGTGATTTTGGGGTGTCAACACCTCAAATTCTAAGTTTTTTAAAGAACTAGTTTGCCTACAGTGAAATCCGGCTCTAACTCTCAAACCGGGAACTCGATTCGATTCCCATCTTCTCCCACAAGTCTCTCGTGCCTAGGCGGTTATGTGTTCCAAGTTTCGTGCTAATCGGACGCCGTTTGGTGATTTTGGGGCGTTAACACCTCGAATTTAAGTTTCTTAAAAACTAGTTTGCCTAGAGTGAAATCCAGCTCTAACTTCCAAACTGGGAACCCGATTCGAGGCCCGTCTTCTCCCACAAGTCTCCCGTGCCTAGGCAGTCGTGTGTGCCAAGTTTTGTGCTAATCCAACGCTGTTTGGTGATTTTGGGGCGTTAACACCTCGAATTTAAATCTCTTAAAGAACTAGTTTGCCTGGAGTGAAATTCAGCTCTAACTCCTAAACCGAGAACCCGATTCAAGTCCTGTCTTCTCCCACAAGTCTCTCGTTCCAAGGCGGTCGTGTGTGCCAAGTTTCACGCTAATCCGATGCCGTTTGGCGATTTTGGGGTGTCAACACCTCAAATTCTAATTTTTTCAAAGAACTAGTTTGCCTAGAGTAAAATCCAGCTCTAACTCACAAACTGGGAACCCGATTCGAGTCCCGTCTTCTCCCACAACCTAAGCGGTTGTGCGTGCCAAGTTTCATGCTAATTCGATGCCATTTGGTGATTTTTAAAGAACTAGTTTGCCTAGAGTGAAATCCGACTCTGACTTCTAAATCGGGAACCCGATTCG
Organism: Camellia sinensis; assembly: GCF_004153795.1. Lineage (NCBI taxonomy): Eukaryota > Viridiplantae > Streptophyta > Magnoliopsida > Ericales > Theaceae > Camellia > Camellia sinensis. The sequence continues at coordinate 1,944,535 of NW_021027479.1, read as the reverse complement.
AGTGCCATCTTTTCCCACAAGTCCCTAATGCCTAGGTGGTCGTGTGTGCCAAGTTTCATGCTAACAATGGAAAATTGTTTGTCTTTCTTTCTAATTATGGAATTAGCCTCTATCATTTTGGGCTGTGTACAGTTAATGTATGGTTATTCTTAGCTTAGAATGCAAAGATACATTTCATACCTAATCTTCCGATGGTGGTGTACATGGAGTCTCATCTCTTGCAGATTCCCTAAATATTCGGTGGCCACTCGATGCATCAGGAACCTATGACAGTGCATACATAATGTGTTAATCATATTTAAATTTTATTGTATATATATATATATGTATAAATATGTTGTGTGAAGATTTAACTATCAAACAATTTAATTTACATCGAACCTGTCTGTTGGGATCCATACTCACCCCTTGTGACACAAAGGTCATCATCTCAGCTCTCATCTGCTGTAAATGTGTAGAGAACTCTGCTCGCATCTCTTCCTTCAGCTTCTTCCTCAACTCATCCTTTAGCTCTGCACGAACCTGCTTGGTGATCTGAACAATAGTCGATGGCTGGGGTATTGACCGTGATGGCCCAGCACCATCTTTATACACTGCGTTCCGAGGCACAGTTCTCCCGTAAGTGCGACAATATCCATGTCCGTCATGACCTATCAACTCATGAAAAATTGCATTCCTAGCCTCTAAAGTCCGGCAATCCTTAAGTAGCATGAAGAGTTGACAATTAAACTCATCCTATATTGAATAAGACATACAAGTATATCTCAAATTAATATGGTTGACACACAAAAAATAAAAAATAAAATTTAAAGTCAATGTTAGGTGTTTGGAAACTACCAAGGTCTGGATAACCTCAGGGTCATCTGCTCTACGTGTCATAAGCCAAACATTCATCTTCTCAGTGGACTTCTTCTTGCTGGTCATCTAGATTTTTTTAGAAATATGAAAATTAGAATCCAAATAATTTGCAAATATATAATGCTTATTTATATACAAAAATAAAAATAATAAAATATAAACCTCATGCCGAATATGAGCGAAAGTAGTACGCCTTGTGTTATGAGGTATGTCGTGAGCTCGCCGACTTTTAGCATTCCTAGTTGCAATTTTCTGTAACAGATTCAACAAATGGCAGTTCATAAATATGATTTATATGTTTACATATCATACATATAACTTGTTTGTTTACCTCAACATCGGAAGTACGCCAATACTCCACAAGTTCTTCCCACTTGCTTGGCACAATGTGCAAAGGAACGTCATTCTTCAGATTAAGATCAGAACTTCTAGGCTTGAAATACTTGGTCTTAATCTTATTCTTGTGATCCTTCCACATGTTGTTGCAGGTTTTCATGCAGATTGGCTTATACTCCTCTGGACATACATTCAAATTGTCCTACAAAACACAATTTAAAAGTTTAAATAATAGTAACACAATTTTGGAATTTGAATTCTTGGACAAAAATAGACTTTTACCTTTATATCCTTCCAGATAGCATCAATAATATCGTCAAGCACAGTGACCCAGTCAAGAAAAGTAAGAGGAACAATGTTACCATTGCGCACAATAATGCCAAGTTGAGTAGTTAAGTTAGACACATTATCCCCTATTGGGTAGTAATTTTCGTCAAATTGTATGTCCAACTTTGTACCAGCACCCCACTCCTTAATGTCCTTGGCAAATCCTCTACCACGCTTAGTCGAGGTTGATGAAGAACTAACATGACCTGCGAGATACAACAAGAATAAACAATATACAATGATAATAAAGAAATGCAAAATTAAATAATATTAATACAAATCGAATTCTTATACCTGATGTGGGCTGTGAAGAAGTCGAAGGGTCTGGAAGATACAATGAGAATAAACAAGTTATATATAATGAGAATAAATAAATGTATATTTAAATAATTTTCATACAAATCAAAGAAAATTTATATACCTGCGATTGGCGGTGAATATGATGACTCTAGTCGGGATGATAGCTGCTGTGGTGCCACTGATGGTGGATGCACCAATGGTAGGCATGGAGACTGAGTAGATGATAGCTGATGTGGTGCCACTGATGGTGGTCGATGTAGTGGCACTAATGGCCCCTTTGATGGTGGTCGCTGTGATGCCTCCTCTAATGGTGGTCGCTGTGGTGGCTGGTTTGATGGTGGTGGCACTAATGGCCCCTCTGATGGTGGTGCCACTGATGTCCTCTTACATACCACATTGGACATCTTGCGTAGGGGACGATCAAGCTTCCTCTTCCTTGCCATAATAATCTACAAGCAATATGACATTAATTGACATTAGAAGCATAGAGAATGGTTTTGAATCAATTATAATATGATATTAATTGAACTATTACAATTACAAAGACAAAGTAAATTAAGAAATTGATGATTAAGTACAACCTTGGCCTTAACTCAATTACTGATGTTTATAAAATATCAGTCTATTTCAACATCAAGTGTTTCTCCTTCTGCGGCTTCCCTTACCTAACCAACTTCTTCATCACGGAGCATTATGTTTTCTTCCAATTGTTGGCATATATATCGCTCGATTTCTGGATCAATCGAGTTCATATCAAATAAACCTCTTTGAGACATCTTCACGACCACTTGCCAGTCTAGTTCTAATGGATCTGCAACATACCAAACTTGCTCTGCTTGGGATGCCAAGATGAAAGGTTCATTGGTAATTCGATCATCTCGGTACAACAAATGCTTGAAGTTGACCAACGTAAAATTAAAAACATCTTCTTTCTTCCCGTGAATGTTGTCAATCCAATCACACTTAAACAACACATGCTTATTCTCATTGGAATATCGAATCTCAACAATATCTATCAATTGTCCACAATAGTAGATAGACCCCACATGAGGATTCTTGTCTTTCCGACTAGCATAACTTATGGTATCTACCTTTAAAACTACACCACAATTTTGTGTGGCTCGACAGTTTTCCATAGCCTTTACTCGATACTGAAACTCATTCATCATATACCCATTGAACCTTTTTGCCAGGTTATGAGGACCATTTGCCAATACAATAATCTCTTCAGAAAATGTGACATCACTAGTCTTTCACAAAGTTTGGACCTATTTAAAACAAAAATGTAAAATTTAAAATGTAGTTCGACTTAGGTAACTAGAATCTGTAAATTGAAATACATACATGTTCCTTGAACCAAATGTGAAAAGTTTCAAAATGTTCATGCCGAAGTTAATGATCGTTGACACGAGACATTTTGACCTTAAGTACTTCAAGGTGTTTGCTGTGTAGATTGAAAATTTATCAAATTGAAAAATTTTGTTCAAAATTCAATAAAACATAACAAAATATTGAGTGAGTGACCTAACCTACTTTATGAATGGTTAAACCACACTTGTATTGAATAAGACCTACCGATGAGCTTGTACCCAAGAAGTATTATCAAGATAGAAGCTTATGTTTTCACCAACAGCATGACCCAGATTATCATCACCACTGTAGTTCCTCACGGGTCGACTAGATTTGGTTTCCACATCATTAAGATATTGTGCACAAAAATTCATTCATTCTTCCATAAGATATCCTTTAGCAATTGAACCTTCTGGATGAGCTCTATTACGCACATATTGCTTCAAAGTAAGAAGAAACCTCTCAATTAGATACGTCCATCGAAACTGAATTGCTCCAGCCAATAATGCTTCGTTAGCTAGATGTACAGGCAAGTGCTCCATTATATCAAAAAAGTCAGAAGAAATATTTTCTCTAGATGACAAAGTGTTACGACAATACGTTCTTGAATATATTGCAAATCCGTCGCACGATTCACTTTGGAACACAATTGTCTAAAGAAATTGCTCAATTCAATCAAGGGTTCAATTACATTCTTCGGTAATGATCTTCGAATAGCTAAGGGAATAAGTTGTTCCATCAGAATATGACTATCATGGCTCTGAAGACCTCTAATACTTTTATCCTATGAGCGCACACGACGCGATATATTCGATGAATACTCATCGGGAGCTTTAACTTCCTTCAACACTTCTAAGAACAAATCTTTCTCATCCTTGGTCATCGTGAATTGTGCTGGTGGTAAATAAGCTTTATTCAACCCTCTTAACAGCAAATGTGGGGGTTTTCTAATATTCATTTCTTGTAAATCACGCCAACAATTAACACCATCCTTCGATTTTCCTACAACCCCTAATATTGTCCACAACACATTGTCACAAACATTCTTCTCTATATGCATCACATCGAGGTTGTGTCTTATTAGATTGTGCTCCCAATATGGCAGTTCATAAAAGATACTCTTTTTCTTCCAGCTATAGGTGTGATGTCTAGCTTTCTCCTTCTCTACTTGTCTCTTATGCCTCTCCTTAAGGTCATCCCTCTTGTATTGGGTTAAAATACCCTCAGACCAATTGTAGCAACATCTCAGTTCCAAACAACAATTTTGGTTTGAGTCTGAATTCCTGACTACCATCAAATGATACTTTATCCTTTCGGAATTTATGGCCACTAGGTAAAAATCTACGATGACCCAAGTATGATTGTTTCCTACTATGCTTCAACCAACACGATGTAGTTTCCTTATTGCAACAAGGACATGCATATTCTCCTTTAGTGCTCCATCCTGACAAGTTTGCATATGTAGGAAAATCACTAATTGTCCACAGTAAAGCTGCATGCATTTGAAACATTTGATTTGTTGATGCATCAAATGTGGAGACACCGTCATTCCATGGTTCTTTCAACTCCTCAATCAACGGTTGCAAATACACATCAATCTTGTCACAAGGTCCTTTTGGGCCATCAATAAGCATAGATAAAATTAGAAATGGTTGTTTCATACACATCCATGGCGGCAAGTTGTATCGAATGAGCACAACAGACCAAGTGCTATGAACTATGTTCATCGTCCTGAATAGGTTAAAACCATCAGATGCTAAGCCAAGCCTTACACTTCGGCAATCATTGCTAAAGTCAATATTCCGACGATCAAAATCTTTCCATGCAAAGGAGTCAGCAGGATGCCTAAAGACACCGTCATCAGTTCATTCCTCTGGATGCCATCTCATTAACTAGGCTGTCTTGGATGACATAAACAACATCTGCAACCTTGGCTTTAAAGGAAAATAACTCATCTGTTTTGCAACTATTCGTTTGCTACCTTTGTTAGGACCATTTGAACCACCATCACCATTTGATTTCCATCTAGAACTGTTGCATGTGACACATTTATCAAGATTGGCGTCCTCGTTTCAAAACAACATGCAACTGTTGGGACATGCATCCCACGTTTCATACATGAAGCCCAAATCTGTTGTGACCTTTTGAGCATTATAATATGAGTCCGGGAGTTTCACACCTAACGAGAACGCCTTATTCAATAACTCAAGCAACATGTCAACAGACTTGTTTGTCCACTGATTAAGCACCTTCAAATGTAGAAGTTGAACAATGAATGACAAAGATGTGAACTTCTGACAACCCGGATACAATTCACTTTGTGCTTCTTGAAGAAGTTTGAAATACTTTGTAGTCTCTACATTTGGACCAAACTGGGATTCAGATGCATGGGGCTCAGGAGCCTGTGGTTCATTACCCTCAACACTTGTATCGACATGTGCATTTCCCATAGCCTCTTGTATCATTCCAACCATATCATCTCCAATGTCTAAATTAGTCAATGTTTCATTCTCATAATTACTATGTAGAGATACGTAAGATTCCCAATGATTAATCCAATGTTTGTACTTTAAAAAAAAACATTCCAAATCAGATGCTTTTGTACACCCTCTCGTACAAGATGATATCGATTCTCACATTTTCTACACGGACAACTAATCATCGAACCTTCAGCCCTATTGGTGTAGACAAACACAAGGAATTGATCAATCCCATTAATGTATTCCCTCGACATCCTATTTGGAAAATCAACCCAACTCTTATTCATCCTCTGTTCTTCCCTTAAATATCTCTTTTGTACACATCCACAAAAATTAAACATCAAAATAACTATTAAACATGATTAATTTGATTAATGTGTTTTCTATGAAATTAGAAAAGATATGTGATGGTAATTATAACGTTCTCTCTCTCTATCTCTCTCTCTCTCCTTAAATTTTTTTTTTTTTTTTTTGTTTTTGATAGGATTATGTGCCAACTGTGTTCGACAACTTCAGTGCTAATGTGGTGGTTGATGGAAGTACAGTTAACCTTGGACTTTGGGATACCGCGGGTTAGTAATTGTTTTCGTATTTATGAAAATAAAAAGATTAAAAAAAAAAGTTGTTTTCATGTCTTTCTCATTTTTGTGTCGAAACAATTTTTGAAAATTAAAAAATATTTTCTTAAAAATTGCGGAAACAATTATCCAAACAAGTTTTCTGTAAAATAGAAAATAGAATGAAAAATACAAGCAAACATTCCCTTATGTTTATGTAACTAAGAAAAAGTTAGTATAATTGAAGCACCAATTTAATCAATTCATCAATATGGTGGATATATTACAGGGCAGGAGGATTACAACAGGCTGAGGCCTCTGAGTTACAGAGGTGCTGATGTCTTCTTGTTTGTCTTCTCTCTCATTAGCAGAGCCAGCTATGAGAATATCTCTAAGAAGGTTATTCATTACAAGACAAAACAGCATTAATAATTTCCTTATTCATTTTCTCTAACATTTTTTTTTTTTTGGATTCATATTATCCAAACAAATATTGGTTTCTAACAAAAAAAAATACTGTTCAATTGGCTCTTTAGTGGATTCCTGAGCTGAGACATTATGCACCAACTGTACCAGTTGTACTTGTAGGAACCAAATTAGGTAAGAATCGTGAACACAATATATATACCTTAAAGATAGTACTGCTGGTTTAAGCTATTGACAGAATTTTGTTGAGGTAGAACTACATCTACTGCAGAACCAACATGCCTTTCTTGCCTTATTCTCTCCATACCATGGATATTATGGTGATTTAAAGAGTAAGTATATGGACTTGAATTTGAAATAGAATTTCCATTGTTGTGATGAATATAATTGGTATTATTATTGTTATAATTGGCTACTCCAACCATACTTGTACCCTTTTGTATTATTGCATTATTATTAGTATTAGTATTAGTATTGTTCCATCCAACCAAACTTGTTGGTTTGTAAACCATGCCACCTCCTTCTTCTGGTACTTGGAGGATCTGTTGGTATTGGCTGCTTTTGTACAATTTAAGCTCCTCATACACTTTTCTGTATTCTCCATATGGACCTAAGATTGGATCTTTTAGCCGACAAAATGCTTCCCACACCAATGAATCTATGGCTTTTTTCCTATCTTCTTCCTTGAGATTTTTCACAATTTTGGTCGCGTTGCTCACACCAAACACTTTGTGCACAGCTTGGAATTCTCGACTTTTGTTTACTGGAAAGAACGGTGCCAACACACACTTGTCAGTGCACTTCTTCCTCTGATGCTTGCACGATGCGCATGCCGGCATGCCATTATTCCTTTGCATCCTATATCATCAAGTAAAAATCAATCTATCAAACAAAGAAGACCCACTTGTTTTGTTTACTATCATATCTATATTTATCTAAGAAATCAAGTAATAGTATTGGAAATCAAGTAAAAAAAGCACTTACCTGCAAACTTGTTTTGGTAAAAATGAAAAGAGTGCCTTTATAGATAAAAACCAAGTTTAAAGAAGTAGAAGATTAATGAAGAATGTGTTGTATAGTGAGCATGAAAAGATGGCCAATGTATAAAACAAAAGATATATGTGATGGTTTGATTAGAATGTAGGTAGATCATTAGAAAAACAAGTGCTCTAACCAATTACTAGGGATTAGATGCTGATTATGATATAATGATGGTAAGTAAATAAGGCGTATTAGATTTAAATGTTGGTTTATGAAATAATAATGCTAAATATATACTAATATCTCTAGCTTAGAATTGTAAAATTTTAATGTGTCAGTGGCCGGAGACCGCATTCTACAAAAGAGGGGGTGGTTGTGCACATTCCTATTACATAATATATGGACTTTTGCATTACATGATGGCTTTCTCTTTAAGATGTAGAAATATATCATATGAATACCATTATAATAATCATATTTACGTTTTTTAATTTTATCATTTCATTTCAGGCGTGTAGATCATAATTATATATCAAAGTTTGTCTATTCAGCTAACATTATCGCATTAATTTAATAGATTCCAAGACTTATATCAATTATTAATAAATAAAAAAAGAAATAAATTAGGAAGACATCTCTCTCTATCTATGTTACACGGACTCGGTTCCGGGTATCCGGTGCGGGTGCATATCTGGGGGTCGGACACTTCAAAATTAAAAATTGAGGATATAAAAAGTCAAAAAGTTACTAAATTAGACGCCTTAGTCATTAAATTTTTGTCTCTAAAATCATAATTTGTGGTCGTGCATCTTCATTAACAAGACCCTTTGGAAAAAAGCCTAAATTCTAACAAATGGTCATCTTTGTTTTTCTTTGGGCCATGTTGGGCACCCATTTTACAGAGTCAAGGGCAATCATAAGGTACTATGCAGCAAAGAATGCAGACTACGGTCCCAACCTACTAGGAACCACTCTGGAAGAGAAAGCCCTGGTTGACCAGTGGCTCGAGATCGAAGCACACAACTTCAACGACTTGGTGTACAACATGGTTCTTCAGCTGGTGGTCCTCCCACGCATGGGGGAGCAAAGCGACTTGGCATTGGTCCACAGCTGTGAGGACAAGCTTGAGAAAGTGCTCGACATCTATGAGCAGAGGTTGTCGAAGAGCAACTATCTAGCTGGAGATTCGTTCACGCTCGCTGACCTCAGCCACCTTCCGGCTATTAGGTATCTGTTGAATGAAGCTGGGCTTGGACACTTGGTTAGAAACAGAAAGAATGTGAATTCTTGGTGGATGGATATTTCAAGCAGGCCTGCCTGGAAGAAAGTCATGAATCTCATGGACTAGCTTTTACTTTCTTATTTTATTTTATTTTATTTTGAGAATTGTTGTTTAGACCGACTAATCCTGCCCTAATCCATCTTGTATCTAGTATTACATTGGTTTAGTTTATGTGTCCCAACACATACTAACCGACGTGATACCAATACGTGGTCGGTTTTAGAAGTGGATTAATCGGCATAATTAAAAATCGTTTTTCTTTATGTACTTGTTCTATTTTATTTCTTGGGGTGATTGGTTGAAGTGAGCCATGCTTATCGTCTCTCTTGTAAGAACATCTTTATAATGTAGGGGTATTTCGTACTTTCCGAATTTCTCTCGATGCATGTCATCTTCCTGTACTCTTAATTTCATGTTGTTAAATAAAATTTTTCTTTGCTGATCAAAAAAAAAAATATATATATATATATACTGTTTTATTTTTTTTTATTTTTTTATTTTTCCTATTAAATTTAAATAAAGATTTGGATTAAAAGTTTTGTCTGATACCAAACATTTCAACGTTAAATTTTTAATTTTCATCAAACAACCGGTTGATCGAGAGGAGATGACTGAGGAAGATATCCACACTGTCGTCTGGCTTAAGGTAAATTTTTTTTCCAAATTTTACTTCTCCAACTTTGTCGGGTCGTAGCGCACAACCCAAAGTCATTCATTCTAAAATTCGGTCGTTTTGTACTTAATTCCCATTTCCTAAGAGATTTCGATTTAAAAAACTTATAAAGTCCTCCTCTGAGAGTGTGCTCAGTATAGTGATACATCACCATGAGAGTAATTAAAATCACTAAAAGATCTTCCTTTAATACTACAAATATTGTGGACAGTTAGAATAATGGCAAGTCCCAGAATCCGATTCCGCAGGAATAGCCAAATGTGAGAAATTTAGATGTAATTCCCAAATATCCGCAAAATTCTTCTTGTAAAAATTAAATTGGATTAAAAGTAGATAAGAATTTGTGTAAAGGTTCCTAAAACTAAAAACCCAGAGCCAGATGCCCTCAAAAAGAAAATATGTAAATTTGGTATAATAATGAGAAAACTGTCCTAAATTATCTAAGGGTATTGAAGATCCTATATAAAAGAGTGTTCTCCCAGTTTGATATGAAAGTTTTGAAACCCACAAAGGCCAGTTTGACATAAATGAAAGTGTGGAGGAAAATCCAGCGGAGAGAATTCCACCACTAACACCCACAAGGCCGTTATGGAATGAATTTAACATTGGCCATCCCCAATTCCGCCCGATGTACCCGGTGTTGAAATGTTCCAATCGACCTACTTAATTTACATTTCACAACTACCCAATGTATTGTTCAGATTTATTATCATAGAGAGTGTTCTATCGCATGGTCAACTACAGGCCACCCGAATCCCATTCTACCGCCGCAGCTTCTTTTGCTTACGAAGTCGTTTCTGCTCTATATGTAGCGTATGTATAGAGCCACCAAGCGGTTATCTGCAGTCCAGGACCCAAGCATGATCGTCCTCCCGTACTTATGCTACCCCCAAATCACAAGAAAACTAATGAATGGAAAAGAGGTACTGTATATGGAACCAATCCCACCAGAGACGAGTAAAACTGCCTTGGATTAGAGATGATAGGAAAATGAAATAGTAAAAACTGCGAAATTCACATCACATGCCATCCATTTGCATCGTCTCTATCGCCCACTGATAAGAGTAATAGCGTACACACTCCTTACGTTACATCGTCTTGGGTGTTTCAATCTATAATAACCCTTTAGAAAAAGCTAACGGACTAGTCCCACTCTCGATTTAGTGAGATTAGAGACGAGGAAGTCATAATGAAGTATGATAGAAAAATGAGAGATACGCCTGCCATGGAAGGTCCTTCAAGCTTGTGTGGATATAGTTTTCTAATGGGAAATCCCCTCTTGTGAACCCTTAGCTCTCCTTAGCTTTTTCCTTTCTGAGAAAATGATTAATCTTTTCTTTCGAACCACTCAACTTTGTGTTTTTATTTCTTTGTCTTTACTTCGGAAGCAAAACAGGGATAACCAAAAAACATAGTTTACGTGTCAAACTCGTTGTGCCTTTGATGTGGGCGCGACTTGAAGAGAATATTCATAATGTGTGGGCCTGCAAAACGTTTGCCCTAGTGGTTTTATAAGTTTGTGGTGCTGTGTGGCTCCGTATGGTCCGTTGCCAAACTTTTTCGATGCGTGAAGAGACATCCTCGACTTCCACGGGCTTTTTAGAATAATAGACAAATAGTCTATCCCTAGAATCTTTTAACTATCTACGTGTATTCTATATTAGGCGCACCACACATTTACCATTTCCACCATTAGATAAAATAATAGAAGTATATATTAAGTAATTGGGTACATAAAGAAATATATATAGATAAACTTAAGTAAGCGGCCTTCGAGTAAGGTATAGTCTTCGTACTCTTATTGAGCCTACATAATACACTCACCCTGCGTAAACTTACATTTCTTGCCGTGTTCCCTCCAAAAAGTAATATTGGCTAAAAATAAAAGAAACAACAAAGATTAAGAGGCGAAGTAAAGATATTACTGCCACGAGCCCACTTGCGTGAAAGGCGATCAAACCACCGATTGATAATAATATATAAGCAAACCAAAAGATTTTAAACCAAAAAGATATACAACCAAGATAAGACAAAGTAATATATACAACAGAGTAGAGCAGGATTGTATCCAGTATGTCTAACCCACACCAAAATATCCCAACACTAAAATTCATAATCGTTCCCGCATCATGTCTCCGAACCACCACAATGAACCACATATATTCTACACACAAACATAATCTATACTTATGCTGCCAAACAAATTTATAGTTAAGAAATGGCATGGTCATTGAACACTTACAAATAGACAAGTATGAAGGAATTATTGAATGCGCCTACATAAACTACACCTTCTGTTTATTACAAAGTTATTTAAGTCCACTTGTACTTGTGAATGCTAGTAGAAACACATCATTAGTACCCCTCCGGTGTAAAGTGCAATCTCCCGATTATTAGTTAAACCTGCTTCCCACTTATCAAATTAAGTTCTCCCATTCTTATAGGTAGACTAATTAAATTAATACATCTAAAATATTACTTAGAGAAGAAATCTAAATGTTGCATATAACTAATGATCTCTACCAAAACTCTAATTTATAACTTAATCTTACTTTCAAAACTTTAATACTTTATTTATTTATGCTTCTTTTCTCATTGAGAAAGAGGATTGCCTCGCTCCATTAGTTTCTGCGTGAAGTCTCATTAAATGCATTTAGTCGTAGTCAACTCTTGCTAACAGTAATAGTAGCGCAGATGAGCATCTCTCGAAAGAGCACGTGAATCGGTTTTTTAGGGCACATAATACCTTTTGAAAACGTATTAACTCCCACTACCCTCCCTTGTTTTGAAGACGGGACTTGAAGCTCTATCTCAGGGCTAAAAAGGCCATAACAAATCCAAACAAGCTTACTATAATACTCTTTATTTTACTTACTTTAAACTGATATTGCTAGAGTGAATGCGTAGGGATTCTCCCCATAAGCTTTGCGAGGTAAATTAACGCCCATATGTGAGCAAGTATGATGCTCAATGTGTAACTCTCCTATAAACCGAGAACGTAATTATTAGGTGGAAGGACACTAGGTGGTGGGAGGAGAATCTCTGA
>NW_021027479.1:1876777-1919381 GCF_004153795.1 Camellia sinensis | reverse complement strand
CTAGTTGCACCTTTTGAGCTTCGGTACAAGGGAAAACTTCGAATAACTTCTCTATTCCCAACACCCAGGCTTCAGCTTTCATTGGCTCTATTCCCCCTTTGAAAGACGGCGGTTTCATCTTTTTAAACTCCTTAGTAAGGGTAATAGTCCGGTCTTCAGGATGAAAATCTTGTGCTGCTGGTGGAGGTACTGGTGGCGGTGGCAGCTGTTGTTGAGGCAGTTGCTATTGTTGACGTAGAGTCTCCGCCATTTCCATAATCATCCTCTCCATCCTATCCAATCGGGCTGCCGTAGCATCTTCCGCATCTTCTGTCCTTGTTCTCACCATGATCTACACAACAATCAATTATATACAATAGACATAGTTCAAAATTGTTAGCATTATCAGAGTACACGTAATGTTGCCATCGAACTTGTATTATACTTTTAGGATGTGATGCATGGTGCCTAAAGCTTTTCTAGACACCCTACAGCTCAATGGATCCGTGTGTGAGATAGCAACTCGTGCTCTGATACCACTTGTCACGCCTCAAACCTGCCCCTAAAAGTTTGGGCATGACCTACTCAGAAAGGGACGTGTAACCTGGTATACATAATCTACGGGGCCTTATTTGAAGCATAAAATACAAACATAATATAGATACAAACGTACTCCATTGAGCTATTTCTAATATGCCAGGATCTCATACATCACATACACCATCAAAGGCAGACAAAGTTTAAAACTATATCCCTGGACATCGGTTATATCCGCATACGTTTACCGTTCCAGCCCCATGATTGGGCGTATACAAAAAAAAAAACATGAAGTTATGTACAACAACCTTAGATGGACACTTAAATAGCAAGCCAACATCATAACAACTTCACAAAATGAATGGCTTTGTATAGTGCCTGGACACGTAAAGGTTGACAAAAGAAAGCGACGTCATGGCTAAGACTGACCACCTAATTGATGACCTACAGAAACACACATAACAGAGAGTGAGCCGGGCTCAGTGAATAGTAATACATAAATAAAACAATGCTTAACTGGAAACATAATACATAACAATGCATATAAAGATGCAGAGTTCACATAGTTAGTCTGATTCTGTGCTAAGTACATGGCGGCCTTAGGCCCAATCTTGCAACATAAACATGATGACTATAAGCCCTTGAACACATGGCATGAAGCCCTTGAAACATGGTGGCTAGAAGCCCTTGAAACATATGGCATAAACGCCCTTGAAACATGTGTCATTTAAGCCCTGGAAACATATGGCGTAAACGCCCTTGAAACATATGGCACGAGGCCCTTGATACATATGGCATTAAAGCCCTTACATCATGAGAATAGGCAAGGTGATCATACATTTACATTTCTTTAATCATTCGCATGGTGCATAATCAACATGTACAGTAGAATGCTAATGGCATTTGTTAGCTATAAGTAAAACGTACTACTACTCACAGCGTTGAGATGACGTGTTGCTTCCTCTCGGAGTGTGCCTTGCACACAATCATAGCTTGCAAATTAGTTCCCCTTCCTTCTTAAATCATTAAGAAATCATTTCCTGAGTCATGACATTTCGCATGAATTTATAACCATCTTAGGATCATCAGAAAAATATTGTAAAAATACCAGAGGGTTGAGCATGCAAAATAGAAGAGATCAGTTTTTCGGACCCGGGCCGCACGTGTGGCCGGACCCTCCGCTCGAGCGGCCATGCACCGCCTGTGCAGTCCCCCTTCACCGCTCGAGCGGCCCAACAGCAGTAACCAAAATCCATTTTTTCTTCTTTCTCCGCTCGAGCGTCCAAGGCCTCCGCTCGAGCGGCCGTGTCCCTGTTTTGGGGCAGCTCGATTTTGACTCAAAGTTTAGCATCACCACTTCATTTTACATGCAATTCAAGATGAAATTCATGCAAAATATGGACCCAACTTCACTATAACATGAATTATCATTTGAACATCACAAGATAAACATGATTAAAAACTTGATCAAGTCCCTATTCTTTCAAATTTCATCCTTTAATTTAAATGCCTTATGTTCATAAAACATAACACATTGTATATATATATATTCCATGGAGTTGGCATAAAAACCAAAGATTAAAGTAGAATTTCATCCAACACTCAGATTAGGTTTCAAAACAACCAAAGGAGGAGTATACCCTCTTTAACCAAACATGAATCATGCATAATTAGATCTTACAACCCATGAACACAACTTGATTACACCTACTTGGAGCCTTATTTCCTTTAGCTTCATAAACATATCCAACCCCCACACACACACACCATTTGAGTAAATAAGTGAATTCAAGCTTGAAGATAAAATTCTCCATTAGATAACCCAACCAATTTAACACAAGAGACCACCATACACTTACTCCTTAAAGACAATAACATGGAGGAGTTCTTACTCAACTTTAATAGAGGCAAATCAAAAGATCAAACATACCTTAAGCTTTAGGATCTCTACAACCCCTTTCCCTTCCTCACTTGCTCCCTTGAAGACCCTTTTCTCTTCCTTTCAAACCCTTATTTCTCTCCAAGTGGTATTTCACGTTTTTGATCAAGGCTCAAGAGGACTTAGGTGTATATATTCATAAATAAAGGCATATAGGACAAAATTCAAACGTTTAATCATTCCGAAATTGAAATTTCGTAAACATGCTTAATATTACTTAAAAATTATGCTGATCACAGATATATAATCAATTTCAAATAATTAAGCCGTTACGGCTTCCAATTCTTGATTCAAACATTCTAGATGTAACAGATACTTTGCTTGTTCAATAGATAGATATCTTTACACATGGAGTTCACTTACTCAGCCGTAATTTCTCACGGGATTTTACGGTAAACATTTAAAAGCACAAAAGAATGACTGAAAATATATCAGATAACATATACGAGGGTCGGGTTATTACAACTCATGAAAGATCAGGTTGTTCAGGGCCAAAATGAACACAATAGCAAGAACTAAACTATGTCTGGTGATATACTGTGTGAATTCTATTATCTTGGTTTATGCAAATAGCTAAACAATTCAAGACATCATGTTCATTGATTAGCTAATAAATTCGATAGTGTTTCACAATGGAAGGTTCAAAGCCAAAAGCTTTCTATCATTTGTAGAATATTCCCAATTTCTATACTCTTTGTAACTAGATCATGTTATTGCATTTTCTCTCTGTCAAATTCCATTCATGTGAGGAATTGTTGGAAAATTTGATTTTTATAAGCTTATTTTAGGCAAACTTTGAGCCCAAATTTGAATGGGTCCCACATGTCTTTTGGGGTGGGTCCAAAGAGGTAACGTGTTCCTTGCCGCATGGCAAGTCACACGGTGAAGACGGTTCGTCAAAATCGTTTATGAGTGAATGAGAACTTGACATCGTTTTCGGATTCGTGGAATGGACAATTAAAAGAATTAAGGTTGCGTTTGGTAGAGTTTTGTAAATATGATTTGAGAGTATGAGTTATGGAATTATGATTTGAGTGTAGAAAATTTGTTTGGTTATGATTTTTGAATAGAGTGTTGAATTGAGTTTTGAAAGTTTGATTTGACATGTGAAGTAAGAAAATTTGTTTGGTGATGATTTTTGAATAGAGTGTTGAATTGAGTTTTGAATTGAGTGTGTAATTGAGTTTTGAAAGTTTGATTTGACATGTGAAGTAAGAAAATTTGTTTGGTTATGATTTTTGAATAGAGTGTTGAATTGAGTTTTGAATTGAGTGTGTAATTGAGTTTTGAAAGTTTGATTTGACATGTGAAGTAAGAAAATTTGTTTGGTTATGATTTTTGAATAGAGTGTTGAATTGAGTTTTGAATTGAGTGTGTAATTGAGTTTTGAAAGTTTGATTTGACATGTGAAGTAAGAAAATTTGTTTGGTTATGATTTTTGAATAGAGTGTTGAATTGAGTTTTGAATTGTTAATATTTTAAATTTAAAAACAACTCTACACTCAAATTGTAACCAAACACATAAAACAAAACTCAATTAAGAAATTATTTTTAAAACTCATAACCAAACACAAAACTCGAAACTCCATACTACTTTCACAACTCTACACTCAAATCGTAACCAAATACATAATACAAAAAATTAAAATATTTAAAAATACTTTTATAAAATAGAGTTTGAATTTATTTTTATAAAATATTTTATAATTTAAAAAATTAAAATTGTAATATTTTGAAATTAAAATATTTAAAAATATTCAAAAAATTAAAAAAATTGTAACATATTTAAATATTAAAATATTTAAAATCTTCACAAAATTAAAATATTGATTTGAATTATGTGTTTGGTTATGAGCTTTAAAAAATAATGATTATGTTTGAATTGAGTTTTGAGAAATGAGTGCAGAATTATGATTTGAAAACTCAAAACAAACAATACACTCAAATCAATGTATGGAACTATAATTTGAATTACTTATCAAACAGAGCCTAAATGTGGGTTTTCTTATAAGGCTTGTCCTACATTGAAAATTTAAGAGAACTTATGTGTGTATATAAATTCTAGGTAGCAATACTTGGGTTGGGCCCTAAGGGGCACCCCAAGTTTGTAGAAAGGATGAGTTATGGACAAATGGAACCTTGGCTCAAGCCGCCATTGCCGTCTGTCCATCCGGCCGGGCCAGGCGCGGGTGTGGGTTGTGGGTCGAGTCGATTCTAATATTAATTTTTTGGACAAAAATTTATTTTAATTTTTTAATGAAATTAAATTCTAATTTTATGCCAAAATTGAATTTAATTTTCTGTTCAAATGTTACCACATCCAGTCCAAATTTTCCAAATAGATTAAACTGTCCAAAACAGTTTTTCAAATCTGTTGCACCTGGATAGATATAAATTGCCCAGACAGATTCAAATTTGCCAACAGTTTCCAACAGATAGAAACTGCCCAGCAGTTATTTGTTGGCACCTGTTCATTCAAAATCAGACTTGTTCGGGTCTGTCTATTTGCCTATAAATACTAGTCATTTCCAACAATTTTTGGGAACTGAAAAAATTCATTTTGTTGCCTTTCTTTTGCTCTCCTACATCAATTATTCTTCATATTATTTTAGAAAAAAATTCAGAGAGTTTAGAACACAGGTTTTGTTCACCGAACAAATTGCTTGGAGTGCTACTACAATTTGTGAAGATCATTGTATCTTGGAAGATAGACGCCATTAGTCCGTAAGAACCGAAGTGGGGCGAATCTGTCTTAAGAACAGAGTGTCACACACTCGACTTGATCTTTTAATTTTTTATTCGATTTGGTAAAATAAATTCGGTAAGTAATTTATTTTATTTGTTTGATTTGTTTCATTATTTAATTTACACAGAAGATTGTTCCAACATTTATCACCTGTTTTAGGAAGATAAACATATGGTAAAGCTTTAACATTTTCTTTAATTTGTTTAATTAAAGCAACATCTTCTGCTGTCCATTAAAAAATAACATTTTCCCTTAATTTGGTTAACCAATGAATTTCTATTTTTGAAATATTTTTGATAAAATTTCGTCTATAATTTAAAATACCTAATAAACTCTATAATTATGTTATATTTTCAATAGTATCAAGAAAATCTCATATTTTGTCCAATCTTGTATTTTGGACAAAATATGTTCTTCGTAATTTTAAACCTTTTTTTGTCTAAAATTATTCCCAAAAATTAAATTGTTTCTTTTTCTAGTTCAATCTTTTTTAGAGACAAAATAATTCCATATTTTTGGAATTTTTCACAAAATAATTTTAAATGTTTCTTATGCTCTTCCCGAGTTTTGGAGAAGATAAGTATATCATCAATATAAACTACATAACAATCTTTAAGATCTTTAAAAATTATATCCATCCACCGTTGAAATACCCATGGTGATATATTTAATTCAAAAGGCATGACATTCCAGTGGTAATATCCTCTAAGTGTATTGAAAGTTATCAAATTTTTTGACTCTTCAGTCAATTGAATTTGTCAAAATCCACTCTTACAATCAAATTTGCTAAAGATTTTTTTATCATTTGGTTAAGTTAATCAAAACATCTTTTCGTGGAATAAAATATCCATCAAATTCTAAATTTTCATTTAGCTGTTTATAGTTAATCACCATTCGGGCTTTTCCTCTTTTAATTTCAGTATAGTTTCTTACTATAAAAGCTGGACTAGAGTGAGAGCTTCTAGTTTCTTCGATTAACTTTTTGTCTAAAAATTCCTGAAGTTGAATATCAAATTCATCTATATCTTGCCTAGTATAAATCATTGGTCTTACTCTAATGACAACATTAGAGTCTTTTAATTTCAAATTACAATAACGCAGATTACGTTGCCATAGTATAATGGCTTGCTATTCCCAAATTATAGTTGCTTCATTCAAATAATCTTCTTCAGCAGTTTGCCAAAAAGGTTGTCAAAAACTAGCATTATCAAACCTTGTGCTGAATTTTCCAAAAAAAAAAATTGTGCTAAATTTGGTTCAATTTTGGTAATGTCATTTTTGCCTAGAGTTTGCATCTGATGGTGAGGATGTGACAAATCCAACGGACAAAAATAAAGGATGGTCTTATAATTTTGACATTTTTAGTTTTCACATGTTAAATTGAGTCATTTCTTTTAATCAAATGATCAACAAATCCACTGCACCTATCAAAATTTGGATGCTATTTTAAGATCACAATGCCACATCTAATTTTGAGCTACTTCAACTTCAAGCATAATGGGATTATATACATATATATAGATATATATATTTCGTTTCTTTCTTTCTTTCTTCTTTTTCTTCTTCCTTTTTTTTTTTTTTGCAATGTCTTGCAGCTGTAGTAGCATTGTGATGGAATGACATGATAATGGTTGAGACACATTTGTCAAAGAATATATTCTTGTAGTCCTAAATTTGGCTCCTGCAAAGGCCAAAGAGGGAATTTAGAATGATGGTGTTTGTTGATAAATGACTCCTACATTCAATTATACTGCAGGGGTAAATATGGGCAGCCAGTAGTTTGCCAATTAATGGAGTTGGCCATCACTGGACCCAATTCTGTTACAAACACACAAATTAATCATAGAATCAAACACAGAACACATATGAATGGATAATAGTTTACGGAGTTTATTAGTGAGGTCCACTTTTGGCAAATTTTATCCGTCTATATATATATTCTATATTTGATTCTATGATTGATTTTTGTATTGATAAAAAAAAACTTTCAGGGCCCACATTTTCCTTCTTGTAATTGCATCCAAAGTCAATGAGGATCCTTAATTCCATGCCTGTTGATGAGCTTTCAAAAAGCAAAAGTGCTTCTGTAATTAAAACACATAAAGCCCAAACAATGTGTTCAGATAAAGGAGGGTGAAGAATGGGGCAAAGAAGCTTTTAATGATTGCTAAAGCACACAAGTATGTATCTAAAGGACTCCCTCACCAAATCTTTCAATAAACCTTGCATATCCAAAGCATCCAATGGAAGTATTAAAACTTTTCAAGTATGTGGGAAGAGTTGTTTCGTGTTGCATTCATATCATTGAGAGTGGATTTTTTTGAACAAAGTGATAAATGCCAACATTGTTATTGGATGCTTATCATTGCATTCGTATCATTCTTTCAACGAATTTTGAACAAAGGAATTAATGCCAACATACTAATTGGATGGTTATCATTTTGGGTGAATATTGTTCGTCATGTTCTAGTTTGTTTTCAAAATTTTCATTCCCTTATTTAATGTACTTTCAACTGTAAACTTATATATTGAGATTATCGTATTTTGAAATTGTCACTATATATCCTACAATTGAGAGTACATTAAGAATAGAAAGGACAATTTTTTTGAAGAGATACGATTCTTGATCATTCTTCACGGATACACTTGAGCATGAGCTGCCACAATTCTCTGCACCACCTCCTTCAAGCTTTGCATGTTTGTTTCATTGACACGCTTTATTATTAGTTAGTTGTATTTTGTTCATTATGATGCAAAACATGTTGAAGAACCAATACTAACCACAATTATCAAAAACAACTTTTTGTGACGGTAACAAAATCAAGAGTAGTCAGCATGCCTAGCTGTCTAGGTTCAAAGTAAAATTTAATTTACCACTTTCAAAAGAATGCTAAATCACTTTGCTTTAATCTAAAGGTAAGTTCATTTTCTTAGAAAACGTTTATATATATATATACATATATATATTTAATCCTTCAAAATTTTGCTGCTTTTTTGGCCAAAAAAAGGCAAGGAAAAAACAAATGAACAAAACATTACACTTTTCTTTGACAGAAGGGGTAGACTGCAAATCTAAGGAATCGGTTTAGTAATGAAATTGTTTGAATTTTCCAAGCTAGAGCATGATCTAAGAAGTATACTCCATTTGTTTCGACATAAGCTAACTTCAGATAATTACTCTGTTTTAGTGTGTCATTTTGGCTGTGTCCCTGTGTCTGTCTCAGTCTCTAGCTACTGATTTATATGATCATATTTGCAATCAAAAATTTAAGGTACGGAACTGATGGAGGGCATAGATAGATTTAGTTGTTTTGAGACAATAAAACCTGAGAAAATACAGTGCACTGGGTTTAACTTCAAGTCTTCAATGACTACATGGAGTCAAGGAGACAATAGTCACAGAGAATGTTTCTAGTCTCAGTGACTTGAAAGCATGACTTCACCAAAAAAAGTGAATATTGTACCTAACAAAACCCGTGAATATGTTGCACTTCACCAAAACATGCAAGCTTTTCAAGCCCTCGAAGAAGAGAGATGCTTTTTTTTTTTTCAAATTGAGCCTTGAAAGATGATCTGATGATAGATGATCAATAAGCACTTCTGGTGGTGGAAGAGACGGTTTTTTTTTTATTTTTTATTATTGTTAGTTTTTTTGTGGGATTCAGACTTTGTGTGTCATGTTTTGTAATAATCTTCCGTTCGCTTAGACTTTCTTTTAATCAAATTCAAAAAGAAGGGTTTTGTATAGAACTTTGGGACAAATGGAGATGGGCTAGAGATGGAGTCTACTATGTTTGTGTTGTTAGGCAATCTTCACTGTATTTAAAAAGATTTAATTCTGTTGTGTACAAAACAACAACAAGAATAAAAGAAATAAAGAAAAGGAGAGAATTTGTTTGATTACAAAAATCAAACTCGAAATAAAAAAAATAAAAATAAAAACAGATTTTATTTTGTTACATAAACAAAATTAAAATCTGATTTAAATAAATAAAAACAACACTGAAAATAAATTAAACAACTTACTTGATTTAATTTCTTTGAATTATTTTCTGATCAAGTCCAGTGTTTGACACTGTGTCCTTAAGACAGATTCGTCCTCTCCACGGTGCTTTCAGAATTCGGACGTCTATCTCCCAGGATGAAATGATCTACCACAAACAATAGCAGCACTACTAATTGTTTGCCTTACGAACACACTAAGTATTTACGCTCTTTCTTTCGGAAATAAAATGCAGCAAGATGAAGAATATAAATAGCAGAAGTGAAATACGAAATTTCTGAATGGAAAACATCAAATGAGGGTGGTCTTATTTATAGATGTGAAGGTGGCTCTTGGTTTTGAATTAAACAGGTATGTAGCTCTTGGTTTTGAATTGAACAGGTATCATACTTGTTGGGTTTTGAATTCAAACAGATTTGAATCAATTCAAATAGATAGTAAAACGGGAAGGGCCCTGTTTGGGTATGCACTAATTCCAAAACAGTTTATTTCTATTTGAAACCGGGAAGGGTCCTGTTTGGATGAACAAAAAATCCAAACCAATTTAATTTGAATTCTGGATTTTATTTTTAATAAAAAATAAAATTAAACTCAAATGTTTTTGGCCCAAAAAGATTAGAAGCCCAACCCAACCACACACCACGCACTCGCGCCCAGGCCCAGCCCGACCGAACGGAGGCGGCGCGTGTGTGGTGATTTTTGGGTCCAATGGGTCTAGCCCATTTTGCCCATAACCTCTCCCTCTAAAACACTTGGGTACCCCTTGGGGCACACCCCAAGTATCTCACCCTAAGCCTTATAAGCCCTTTCAAAACTTCCCACCAAATCAATGTGGGACAAGCCAATTTACAACCTTAAGGAATTTCCACCAAAACTCCATTTCCATGGAGCACACTTTGGCTTCAATTTCCCATTCACTCGGTAATGGTTTTGAGCAACCAAATATACCACGTAAATCACAACGCGGCATAGAACGCGTTACCACTTTGACCCGAGTAAATCGACACTCGGGGCCCACCTAAAAAATAGACCGAACTTAGGAAAAAATTCTGATTTTATCTAGAATTTTATAACCATTTCCAACATGTGTTCATGGCCTAACATTATTAATGGGCTTTATTTACATTTATGTTTCCAAATCTACCTTCACCCTTTGCAAGTCGATGCAGTTCACTCTAAAAAAATGGCCTTATTTGATTTTTTGTTTTTATTTTTAATTTTGTTCACTCTAAAAAAAGGGCCATCTAAACTTTAACAATAAAGGAAAATTTCTCTGTTTAATGTCATGCTGCCTCGCATTATGTTTCATCTCTCTGTCACACAAACTCATGCTGTTGGTTTCCTTTTTTGCCGTCCTTTATTCGTTAAGAGAATCCAAATGATGAAGTAACAAACACAACATAATAATAATGTTTTTTGGTTAAATTTTAAGTACCTTTTTTTAAATATCTAAATTTACAGAAACTGTAATTAAATGAAGAAACAGTAGAATATATTATCTGTACTATATATTTGCAAGGGTTGTGAGGGCAAATATTTTTTATGTAATAATAATTCATAAAGAAAAGAGATGTTATATTTCCAAGGGCACGTGATATAACAGCTCTCAAGGAGGCTTCTGAAATGTCCACTTGTCCCTAATATCCAAGTCCATATATGACCATACTAAGGGAAGGCAACGTTTGGGTTTTGGGCCTTGAAGCCTCTTCCCTTTTTTATTTTTTTTCTCTTATTTTTTATTGGGAAACTTACTGATAAGTCTCATGTACCAAGTTCAAGATCCAACTAATCCCAAAACAAAACACTTGTACCAATTAGTTCAATACATTTTTAATTTTTACCAAAATTTTTTTATTTTTTTTTAATTTACAGACACTGTTCACATCTTACTACCGTCGGACTTCCATTTAACGGTCGCCGAAGACTCACCGGAATGTCTAGAATATTGCCGAAAAAAAAAATTAAAAAACATGTTATGAAAATATAAAATTTTACAGTTCTAAAGAATGTTATAAAACTGCAAAATTTTACAATTTTAAACCATGATTCATTCCAGCACCAAAAAAAAATTTTGAAACTGCAAAATTTTACAGTTTTCACCGCCTGTAACTAAAACTCGAAAACTACTTGTTCAGAATTCGAAAATTTTCTCTATTAGAACAGAAAAACAGAAGTGTATAGCAGAGAAAAAAAAAAAGATCGAAGGAGAAAGACGGATGTAGAGAGAGGATTATACTCCGACAACTATTTTTTGTTTAGATCTAGCCAAATCTGATGTAGATCTACTCAGATCTGATCGATCTGAGTAGATCTACATCATATCTAAGTAGATTCACTCATCTTCTTCGTCGGAAATATATATCTTCGCCGTCGGCGAGAGTGAAATCACGAGTTGATTTCGATGGTTGGCGGTTATCAGTGAATCCCGATCAATGGAGAAAGACATGAACACTTGCACCATCGTCTATGACGAAGACGATGAGAGAAAAATGTAGAAAAAAAGAGAAAGAAGAAAACGTAAAAAGAGAGGAAAAAATCAGAGAGATGGAGAAAAGGACTTTTGAATGTACCCAAAAAATTATGGAATTAAATGGTGTCCACATGTTCCACATGGAACTTGTGAGTAATTTCTCCTTTTTTTGTTTTTATTTTTTGGGACAATGTACATGTGATAAAAGCAGCTTTTCTTGTTATCGTAAAGAGACCACGCCCGTTTGGCTGCAATCATGTGGTCTACTTCGTTATAATGCACCCACCCCCCTCACTCCTCGTCTTATATGTATTATTAATTGTTATTTTCCTATTTTATTCTTCTCAAGTTCGGAAAATTATCAATATTTTTAAAATATTACGTATCTATACTTTATAATTAATTATCATTCAATATGTCTCTCATGTTCTCCAATCACTCAACACAGTATCCTACCTACCTATTTTCTCCATCAATCATAATACTATGGCATACTGCATGTCTATACTCCGAGATTATTGAATAATTACTCATAAGTTTCTTGCTTTTCCCACAAATTATTTTCAAAAAAGAAAATTAAAACTTGTGTTTTCCATTAGCCCCTCTTATGAACAATTTTTTAAAAAAAATTATCGTTGTCCGAATTAATTTGCACATATCTCAACTAATCTTGGAATTTCAAAGTTAAATGACTAAATAAATTACTTCTTGAAGTGACTCAGATTTAAGACTTTGAATTTTATTCTCAAATATTTTATCGCTCGATCAATCTTTTAGAATTTCTTAAGAACAATTGATTGTACAACATTCAATACTCATAATAAATAAAGATGGCGTTCACAAAAACACGAGTCCGAATAATTCTATAGGCACCGATTAGTGTACTGATTACTGTAACAATTGATGATGTGACATAATTTAAGAAATTTTTGGTATTTGTAATGTAATTAATGAGTGGGGTTAATAATAATGTCATAACTAATGTTGGTATACTAGTTAGTACCATAATTAGTGCATGTAACACTACCGCAAGTACAAATGAATAGGTAATTAGGGAATGACGCATTTTCAACTGCAAATAAGAAATAAGGATAAATTAGGAAATAACAATGTTAGGTATCATGAAAATAATGTCATGAAAAGTTTTCATGAAGATTCTCCATCTTTAGATTAGATTATAGTGTTTGTAGTGTTTTATTGTATGTTATATATTCACCCTTGGATTAATTTCATGAAATTTTTTATAATATTTATTTCATGATATGTAGCATTACCCATTAAGAAAACGAGAAAGAATTATCATTAGACATTGGAAGCAGGGAAACACACTCGTGCGGCCAAGCCACTAATCTAAATTCATTTTTTTTAATTAAGAGTAATTATTTTTTATTAAATAATTAGCTAAAAAACAAAATAGTTAATTAAAAAAAAATCAAAAGAATTTAAGGCACAAAGACCAGTGGTTTCGTCAAAGCTACAAAAAGTTGAATTGAAGCTCCAAAAGTAGATTTTAATTCGCTTCCCGAAACCATTCTGAAATATACCTTTCAAACACAGCCTTTGTGTATATATATAGATACCATATAGATATACTCAACACTATAAGCTCATTGAGAATTCATTTTCATTTTCTGCATTTTGGAAACATAACCACTTCAAAAACAGAGCATATAGTAAGAAGCAAACAAGTTTACACAGAGAGAGAAAGAGAGATGGGAAGTGAGAAGGCGGTGGAGACAGTGGTTGCAGGGAATTACATGGAGATGGAGAGTGAAGGGAAGCCCAAGGCTATGAAGACAAGGATATCAGAGCTCTTCTGGCATGGTGGCTCAGTTTATGATGCTTGGTTTAGCTGTTCTTCCAATCAGGTCTCTCTTTAATTCTCTTTCTTTCTCATTAATAAGTACTAAAAATTTCAATTGTTTTAACGTTAATTTGTGGTGTTTGATTTGTTTTCAGGTGGCTCAAGTGTTGCTGACATTGCCATACTCATTTTCTCAGCTTGGGATGTTTTCTGGTGTAATGTTTCAGCTATTCTATGGGTTGATGGGTAGTTGGACAGCCTATCTCATTAGCATTCTCTATATAGAGTACAGAACCAGAAAAGAAAGAGAGAAAGTTGATTTCAGAGACCATGTCATTCAGGTCTTCATTCTTCACACATCCTTTTTTTTTCGCACAACCAAACAATGCATTCTTCTCATAAGCCTAAAGTAATGTTTAGTTATATTGGAATGAACATGGAATGGAATGGTCATTTATTAATCTGCCTGTAAAATGTCCAGTATCCTATAATACTGAATGATGAATGCATTTTTCAAGAATGAATGTTGTGATGGAATAGTCATTCAATTCTATTTTTATTTGACTAAAATGAAATATTACCCAAAAAGAGTTAGCAAGTTGACAAATTAAGTTGTGATAAGCATCTCACGAAGTGTAAGTCACGAGTTGGAATTTTATGAAAAAATTTAAGCTTTTCATAGTGATATATGTCGGACAGTAAAACTATGTACCCAATTGGGTCAAAGCACTAAATATCCCCACACACACAAAAAAAAAAAAAAAAAAAAAATGATGAATTAAAATGCATTGTTCTTGATGGGTTTTGGTTTTGTTAACCACTGCTTAATGTTTATCACTTGAAGTGGTTTGAAGTTCTTGATGGGCTGCTGGGAAAACACTGGAGGAATGTGGGTTTGGCATTCAACTGCACTTTTCTTCTGTTTGGATCTGTGATTCAACTCATAGCTTGTGCAAGGTAACCCTATACTACTTACCAAACCAAATCTCTTTTGGCCCTGTTTCTCTATCTTCACACTCACATACTCATTTTGTTTAATGACTTCATTTCAACTTTGTAGTAACATATATTACATAAATGATAATTTGGACAAGAGAACTTGGACATACATATTCGGTGCATGCTGTGCCACCACTGTCTTCATTCCTTCATTTCGCAACTACCGAATCTGGTCTTTCCTTGGCTTGTTAATGACCACTTGGACTGCTTGGTACCTCACCATTGCCTCTCTCCTCCATGGACAGGTTGGTCCCATTTCTAGCCAATCTTGTTGCGACACGTGTAATAACCCTATTGGTCACATAATACAAGTTTATGACTTGGGTTATTTAATTTACATTTTTGTTATGTGTATTTAATTTGTAGGTGGAGGGTGTGAAACATTCAGGACCATCCAAGCTAGTACTCTACTTCACAGGGGCCACAAACATTCTCTATACATTCGGAGGACATGCCGTAACTGTGTAAGACAATTTTGTATTTTACAACTAGCCTAAACTCACGAAAATTAAACATGGAAAAGAACACATAAAACACATTAATAAACATGAGGAAAATTATGTCTATTGTATTTTTTTTGCCTATTTTTATGTTTGTTTTTTGTGTCCTGGTCTTACTGTAGATTTCATGCGTGTTGTAAATTTCATGCGCGTGTCTTACATTTATTCACCAAAATTGTTGGGCTTTTCAATTAAAAAAAAAAATTATATAAATATACAAATTTCACATATTACTCTTACTCATAGATGTTGAATGCACATTCTGTTATAAAATTTTGATATTTGAAATATGAGTTACTAATCAAACATGATAAAAGCAATAAATTGATATAAATTTCTGACCAGTCTTTGTACTTAATTTTGAAAATGACTAAACCTTGGCTTGTGTGGACAAACCCTAGGTAAACCCTAACCATATGAGATCTTGTGACCAATCTTATCTCAAAAAGCTTATTATTCCCTGACCAATTTTATCTAAAAGGTTACACTATTCTGTAGATAATCTTTCCTAAATCATGGATGTGGGACCTTTATTCCAAAATTGCCCTTCTCAGGCGTGGGAGGAAAAAAGTCATCCTTTCCAGGACCCTTTTGCTCTGTTTAAATGTTTTGTACAAAGCCAAAATCCTTTCTTAGTAATATAACTTTTGGTTTTGTCATGATAGACAAAAGGATCCATCTTGATCTTTGAATGGTTTATTGCTCCAATTGAGGGCTTTGTGACATAGCCCAAGTCTAGGTAAATAAAGCCCATGCTAACCCGACTAAAGATCCCTTAATTAATTACTTTGCCCATTCTTTTACGTCAAGGATCCTTTCTTTTAAAATTTGTTGCCCCTTGTCAATACACTCTTAATTATTAAATGTGCTAAAAATTTCAAAACAACAAAATTTTGAACACAATCATATAGACAAACTCTGACAGCTTGAAATTTCATGTCATTCTTATTAATTAATACATTAGGAATATTCAACAAAAATTAGATGTATAAAAAAAATGATTCACATATGAAAAATTTATATTGTAAACACATTTGAAATGGTGTGGAGGACTGTGGTAAGTGTTGTGATAAAAAATAAAATTATCATATAAAGATGCAAAAAAAAAAAATCCATTTACATGTGTCACACTTATCAAATTTTCACTAAAGATGGTGTTTAAATGTTGGTTGGGGCCAGAGAGATAATGCATGCAATGTGGAAGCCACAAAAGTTCAAGGCAATATATTTGTTGGCTACCCTGTATGTGCTCACACTGACGCTACCGTCCGCAGCAGCAGTCTATTGGGCATTTGGAGACATGCTTCTCAATCACTCCAATGCCTTTGCTCTCCTCCCTAGAACTCCCTTCAGAGACATGGCTGTCATTCTCATGCTCATCCATCAGGCATGCTACTCTCTTTTCCCACTATATACCTATTATTAAATACTATTCTTACATTATTTTTATACAGAATTTCTCATCAGAATGATCGAATTATATTTTTATAATTAAATAATTATTTTAAGAGTCATATTATTTTAAAATGATAAATTTCAATACAATTATTCATTTTGTATACAAATTTTGTATATATATTTTTTATCATATAACATCACCTTTTATATTATTTATACTATATATAAAGTAAAATATGGAAATAGTGCAAATGGCCTGGATTTTTTATTCTGAAATGCCTATGACAATTTGAAAACTGTCACTATGAAAATTTTATTTAGATCTTTAAAATTTTAACTATTCATCTTCTTTTTTTCTCAATCATATGTATTTACACATGCATCATGTGTGTACTATCCACAAATATTATATAAAGCATAGATGGTTATTCTTATGAATCTTTTTTGTCACAACTTTCTAATTCCTAAATTCAACTTTAATTGATTTTTTTTTTTGGGTACATGAAATTCAATTTTTTTTTGTTTTTGTTTTTGGCATGCTTTGTGCAGTTTATTACATTTGGGTTTGCATGCACGCCCTTATATTTTGTGTGGGAGAAGGCAATAGGAATGCACGATTGCAAGAGCATGTGTAAGCGTGCGGCAGCGAGATTGCCTGTGGTCATCCCCATATGGTTCTTGGCCATCGTCTTCCCATTCTTCGGTCCCATCAACTCTACCGTTGGATCACTTCTCGTAAGCTTCACAGTCTACATCATCCCTGCTCTCGCCCACATGATCACCTTCAAATCAGCTGCAGCCCGCGAGGTAATATCCTGCTCCACCTTCACACCAGATTACAAATTCCATTAAATACATATATATGTATGTGTTCATCGACAATTATACGATCACATGGTTGTTTATATTCAATCAATTTTATTTTTTGCATTCAAAAATTGAATTGTGTTTTCCTCACCGTTTGATTAAAATTTTGTGATGCAGAACGCAGTCGAGCAACCGCCAAAGTACTTGGGAAGGTGGGTC
Organism: Camellia sinensis; assembly: GCF_004153795.1. Taxonomy (NCBI): domain Eukaryota; kingdom Viridiplantae; phylum Streptophyta; class Magnoliopsida; order Ericales; family Theaceae; genus Camellia; species Camellia sinensis. Next base: position 1,901,980 of record NW_021027479.1, on the reverse strand, counting down.
GGAGCGTATACGATCAATGTATTTGTGGTTGTGTGGGTCCTTGTGGTTGGGTTTGGATTTGGTGGGTGGGCGAGTATGATAAATTTTATACACCAAATTGACACATTTGGACTTTTCACCAAGTGCTACCAATGCCCTCCTCCTCAACTCCCATCACCACCACCACACTTCAACTCGTCTGTCATCGCTCCTTCGCCATCAAACTTGCACCACCGCCTTCACAACCCATGAGCTGTTGACCCTAATTTTTCGCTCCATTGCATCTCTAGATCCAAATCGAAGAAAGAGAAGAAGAATAGTGTCATACAAGCCCCATGGATGTGTTAGCCAATATTAATTCCCACCCATCAAAAACATTGTTTGGGTTAGACCTCTGTTTGTTTCAAAAAATGCAGTATGCCACATTTGAAATTTTGTACTTCAATTACTAAGATGGTTAATGCTTAAATTTTGCTCGATTGATTTCCTCTCCCTAACAGGCACAATTTTGAAACGTTTGGTATTGATCTATTTTGTGTATTCCTGTTTATTAGAAATTTAGAACCGTCTAAACAGGCGAATTTAAACATGTCAAAACAGGTAATGTAATAAAATAATTCAACTCAAATCCATTCATTCAATAAATAGGCATCTTGATTGCATATCTAAACAATAACGAATTTTCAATCTTTAAGTCTTTGGAAAAGACTATGATACACACTCCTCAAAAAATGTGTATTACATATATCTTATAACTATGAATAATGTTATATGCACTAATTAGTGTACTAACTAGCATACTAACAGATGATGTGGTACAATTTTAGAAGTTTTGAGTATTTATAATTTATATAATAGGTGGGGTCAATAATAATGTCATAACATTAGTTGGTACACCAATTTAATTAGTACATTAGTCGGTGCATGTAGCACCACTATATAACTATAGATGAAAATGACATAATTTCATAATTTTTGAGTCATAACAAAAAAACAATTAAAAAATTCATGACTAAACTTGAAAAAAGTCATAACCAAAATCTTAAAATTATGTCAAAACTAAACAAGAAGTAAATAACTAACTAAGAGTGCGTATAATATAAAGTGTGTGTAATAAAATTCTTCCAAGTCTTTGCACATTTGTTTTGAGAGACTAAAACATAAAGATTAGAGTGTGAATATTATTTCCTTTTTTTAGCATAAATTATTTAACTTCTTTTTATTGATTAACTATTCAAAAGACCTTACAAATTCAACTATTCAAAACATTTAAAAAAAAATAAAAATAAAAATACAGCATATCAATATAAATGCAACCTATGCTATACACCTAAAGCTTTGTGTAATGTGTAGTATACATCACAAAAGTTGTCTAAAAACCCTTGTGGGAGAAACCAAAACCCTTTAGAAGGCATGCGAGCCCTCAAATGAAGAAAAAGGCATATCTTTTTTAGTTAAAAGGCCTTCACTCTCTTACATGGTTGATTCCTCCTTTATTTGCTAAACAACAAAGACATTGTTGCCAAGAGTGGTCGACAGCCTCTCCTATTCTTCTGGGTGGGTCTCATTTCAAAAATCTTGAGGGTACTTTATTACAAAACCATTCCCAACAAAAATCTACAATTTACATACCATTTTAACCACACACAAAAAAAAAAAAAAAAGTAAACAAATTGTTAGGAGATTCATTTTGGATGGTGTTCACATTCCGCTAGAGTAAATGTAATGTTATAAATGTTGTATGTTATTTTTATTTTTAAAAAAAGCAAAAATATTGAAGATTTCGCCTGACTAATCCCTTGAGTGCATTAATCTTCTTCTCCCACACATGTAAGTAATCCCTTGAGTGCATTAATCTTCTCCTCCCACACATGTGAGTAGCCTCAAGAGACGATGAGGAATGAAATATAATGAACAAATGGTCTATACACTCCTATATCGAAAGATTACACGTTGACTCTTAATTTGTGAATGAATCATAAATACTTCAAATTTCTTCACTAATATTTTGTTAACTCAAAATTAGAACTGTGCACTTAGCTGTGGACAATGTGGAATTTTATTGAGTCCAAATTTCACTTAATGGTTGGGAGTTAGGGTTGAATCTCCATCCAAACTCAATTTAAGTCCCATCATAGTATAACCACTTAACCAAAGAATGAGACCAATTTTACACACCCAAAAAAAAAAAAATATTTCAGTGTTGGTGACTCGTTAGAAACCCATAGGGGTAAAAATAAAATATTGTGCAAATATTTAGTTTTTTTTTTTTTTTTTTTTTTTTTGAGATCCATAGTATTGCTCGGGATAACTTAGGCCAAGTTTGGCATCCTCCAAAAAATCTAAAAAGTCAAAAAGTCACTATCCTATTTAAGTCACATCATCTTATTTAAGTCACATCATCTCTCTAACACATCACTTCAAACCCAACCCATATTTCATAAAAAGTCAAAAAGTACACTTATTTAGTCTTCCCAAACTTGATCTTACCCAACTTAACAAATGGAGATGATATTGGTAATAGTAATAACTACAAGCTACTTTTCACTCCAGTTGCAATTGAAAGAGAGACTTTTAAGGCTAGGGCTAAAGCCCAATCTCAACTGTCCCAGAGAAATAGGCTGACTAAACCAAGGCTGAATGACCCAACAATAATAACCACAATAATATGGCTATCTCGATTTAATGCATAGGGTTCCAAAAGAGATACTATCAAAACCCAAACTTAGCTTGGAGTGTATCGACAGGAGTAATTTTTGTATACGGATAAGATATATGTCATGTAGTATCTTTTATTATTGTAATTAACTTTAATAGTAGAGTTCACTATATTTATATTGGGTGTTTGAAGAATAATAAGAATATATTTATTTGTGATTGGTAAAAAATAATGTCACATAATACTATATTAACATACAAAAATTTCTCCTACCTACTGAGTCATGTAGCAGTACGGCATGCCCGTAATTAACCTCTAGCTTTACGTCTTGGACTAAGAAGTTTTAAAAAAAAATCAGCTTCTACTAACTAGAGAGCTACTATTTTTTTTGTTAAAGAAAATAGCTTTTCTCCCAACTAGATAGATGTACTATTGAGTTTTCGTAGACCTACTCAAACATATCCCATTGATTCAAATAGTTTGCCTTGTAAAATCTAATGAGTAAGGTTGGAAATATAGAAATTATACACATAATAAGATATAAATGTTATAATGACATATAAATACCTTATAAGGAATGTGACTTTGTATTTCATTATGTGTTTAGCTCTCTATATATTTAAGATTCATTGAAATCCAATACATTAATAATTCAAAAAGATTCAAAAAAAACAATCTAATTTTCTATAACAAGTGTGAGCAACAAAAGTTCTCAAACTCGAGTAAAAGTATAACGGTTATATTAAAATATCACGTACGCGTGATATCACCAACCAATTATAATTTGTCGTACGTGATATCACCAACCAATTATAATTTGACATAGAATTCGGTGAATCCCACTTATTAATTGAAATCATCCACCCATAACATTATTATAACTTCCATTTCATTATTGTAAGGTTGAGATTTATCCATGATAAGTGATAATAAGTTATTGATTAATAATACTACTATCATGATGACATGACATGAATTTTTGTTTTTGAACTCCACTAAAACTTCACCAACTAAGAGTTTAGTCCCCACTATTTACCAATCCTTTTCTTTTCACTATTATTGATGTTCCAAATATTGATCTTCACTAATTTTTTGCCAATCACCATTTGTGCTCTAACAGAGTCATTGAGGATTAGAAAATATGTTTCAGTCTCAGCAATTCAACATTATGTAAAGAAAAGGGATAGAGTATATATATTGGAAAATTTTAATGTGCACATTTTAAAAAAGAGTGGATCATATACCTCCTTAGTAAGGTCATTTTTTTTTCTTTAGTTATAATTAATTTTTTGATTTAATTATAATATTATTTTAATTATGACTCATGAAATTTTTAATTATGTCTAATTTTGTATTTAATTGTAATATTTATTTTAAATATAATTTGACAATCTAAAATTATATTATTTTTTGGGCAAATTACATATACCCCTCGAGGTTTGGCTAAATTACAAATACCCCTGAGGTTTGAGAAATTACGAATTCCCCCCTGAATGCTATATTTGCATAAGAAATTAGGAGGTAATTTGTTATGAAATATAAACTTCAGGGGGCAAATTATTATGAAAATACAAACCTCAAGGGACGGGATGTAATTTCTGAAACCTCAGGAGATATCTGTAATTTAGATAAACCTCGATAGAGGTATATGTAATTTGCCCTTATTTTTTTCTTAACTATAAGATACATATACGATAAAAAGTGTGTATTTCCATATGTATTAATCACATGTTGCTACTATTGGGAGGACTTTAGGTTGAATTATTATCCTTCCCACCATTCATTTCAGAAACTTTTCCAAAACATGTAGACAAAAAAAAAAAAAAAAGAGTAAAAGACCTGGCTCATCCAGACCTTGTCCCCACCCCTCACAACAATTATTCAGAAAGAAAATTAAAAACAGGAAAACGACATAAACCCAATCTCAGAACAGTCTGTTCTTTGTTTCCAAGCTAACCTGGGAAAAGAAAAACAGAGCAACAATACAAAGGTGTGTTTGGATCAAAGATTTGAATCAAAAAGAAGAGAAACCCCTCAAATCTTCAAAAATCACAAAATTTCAGTAAACCTTAATTCTTTCATAGCAAAACGACATGTATGAATATACATGTGTATATATGTATGTAGAGACAGAGAGAAGCCCTGAAAACCCATCATACCATCAATACAAAGAGACCTACTTTAGAAAGAAGAAAGAGATTACAAGCACCAAATCCCAGAAATCCTATGAAAAGCAAACACTCAAAATATCATAAAAAAGAGGTGACCATTAAAATAACAGCAAATCTATTATATGGTTCACCTATTAAAAATCAAAAACAAAAAAAATAAAAAAACTAGCAAGAACAGTAAGAAATTGAAAGATGATAGTGGAAAATAACCGTGAAGATACACGCTTTTGATTCGACCCATTTCAACGAGAAGCATTAGGGCATTCACGAGCAAAATGCCCATCTTCACCACAGTTGTAGCAACCACCTCCACCACCGCCGCCGCCTCCGCCGCCGCCATACCTCCCGCCTCCACCCCCGCCGCCGCTGCCTTGAAAGCAGTCCCTAGCCATGTGTCCCGATTCCCCACACTTAAAACAAGCATTTCCACCCACCGCCGTTACCCACCCGCCGCCGCCGCCCGAACCGCCACCCCCGCGTCCACCCCTGCCGCCGCCGCCGCCTCCGCGTCCTCCACTAGATCCATACCCACCGCCACCTCTTCCTCCGCCTCCTCCGCGGGTAGTGCCCTGAACGGGAGCGCCGTTGGGGCCGGTGACGTCGACGGCTTTGGTGCGGCCGTCGTCGCCTGAATCGATGACGAACTCAACGGCCTCGCCGTCGCCGAGGCTGCGAAAGCCGTCGGATTTGATGGAGGACTGGTGGACAAAGAGATCTTCGCCGCCGTCGTCGGGGGTGATGAAACCGAAACCCTTTTGGTCACTGAACCACTTCACGACCCCCTTCATCCTCGCGCTGTTGTCTTCCTCCATTGGATCAAGAAAGTTCCAAGGGATGTCACAAAACCCTAGAACTCAGAAAGCGAAGAGATGAAAACCCACTGATTGAGAGTGAGAAAGCCAACCCTACTTCTCTCTCCCTGTTGTGAGGTTTGGGCTTTTATGGGCTGAGTGTTTCCACTTCATACTGTCCTCGTTTGGCCAAGTTTTTTATTTTTTTGAATTGGGACTTTTTTTTGAATTTGGAATTTATAAGTTTTTTTTAGTAAAATTTTTAATTTTTTTTATAAAAAAAAAATTATAATTTAGATGTGATATTTTCTTTTATCATTTTATATTATATATATTTTTAATCTGCCAAATTAAGTCAAAATCTAAACCTGGCCTGTTTAGTTAAATTAATTTGGTTTTTTTCTCTTTGGCAAATTTGCAGTAGCTGCTAATTTAGTTTAGCTTATTTGCACTGAAGTCCTATTTGGTATTGTTTATAAATTAATTTATTAGTTTAAAAAAAGAATTAATTATAGTTAAAAAATATATTATAAATTATTTTATCAACTATTTACATGTATTTTTTTATTTTTTTTTGGAACTAGAACTATTTACATGTACTTGAAATTACATATTCATAACTTAATTTTAAGTTTTTCTAATAAATAATTTAAAAAGTTATAATTCTAAAAAGTAATATATAAGGTCTATTTTGATAAGGGTAAAATACACTTTGCCCCCCTTTATTTATAGGGTTTTTTTTAAAGGTCCCTGGTATTATGATTTTATAGCATAAAGGACACCAAATATTTTCATAATGTCTAAGGTCCCTCAACAATATTTTCATAATATCTAAGGTTCCTCAACCTTGATCCAGAGAAATTTCAGTCTAGAGAAATTTCAGTCCAGAGAAATTTGGTCCAGAGAAATTTCAGTGCAGAGAAATTCTGGCTCAGAGAAATTTCTCTGGACCAAATTTCTCTGGATGAGTTTCTCTACTTTTCTTCTCACTCACATCCAAATCATTGTGATTCATTAGGTAAGCAACATTGTTCAACTGAATTCAACTGGAAAAATTTCACATTGTAATATGTAAGCAACATTAGAATGAGATAAAAATGGCAACTTACCAGAACTAGAGAAACTCTTGAAAAATCTGAGTATTTCTCTAGTTTGTTATTGAAATATCAATTGAGAATTTCTTTGTTTATTAAAAATAACAATTGAGAATTTCTCTGGTTTGTAATATTTTTTGAAAAATTTCTGCAGGTCCAGAGAAAATCTATCCAGAGAAAATACTTGTATTTATTAACATTCCATTTCATCCCCACTCCTAGAGTAATAAGATGCAGACTGTTAACATATCTCATATCATTCATTAATTATTCCATAACACATAGTTTTGCATACCTAGTCATAACACACATAAGCATACAAGGATATGAGTGAGGCAATCCCTTTATCTCTACTTCTTATATCAAACCATTCTTAAGTTCCATACTCGTTATTAATCATTGCATTTCTCAACTGCCATACACTTCATTGATTCACAACAATCTTAGTTTCCCCGAAATTTCGCATGGTCTAATTTCACATATAACACAGATAGAAACTAAGTTTACTCTCTTTTCACCTTATGTTTCCACAAACAGGCTTTTACTTATCAATTTGAATATCCTAAGAACACCGATATTCCACATCCTGCAAAACTTTAGCCTTATGTACCCCATTCTCATTTTATAACAATTATCCAATTCTCCTTAATCACAAAACTCAGTCCATGAAACAAAACATATAAATCTTCTTTTATTACCCCAAAGTCCATCAGAGATCAGATTCTCAGGCTTAATGATTAACTGATTGTATAAGCTCACATACCATGTTCAAAATGCACATCATCTCATTTCGTTACTAGATACATGCAACTTAAATGCATTCTAGACACTCTAATGCTCAATGGACATGTGTGTGAGATCTTAACTCATGCTCTGATATCACCTGTCACGGCGCAAACCCGCCCCTAAAAGTTTGGTCCATGACCGGCCTGTACATAGGCCACAAAGCAGAATTTTAGAATAATATTTAATCACATACGGGACCTTAAGCGGAAGCAATATCAATAAAAGACAACATCCATTAAGCTTGTGCATATATGATGGTTTAATTGGATTTAAGCATTTAAATACATTTCCAAATATACATTTACAATCACAGAATTTATATAGATCTCACACACACTTACATAAGACTTAATAATTTATATGACTCCTAATAATAAATTAAGGCCTCCACGTGGAGACATACCCCAGGTGACTTGGCAGACAGGCGAACCTCAGTACAACTCTAGTGTCAATCCCTGATGGCTCACCTATAGAAATATACATAAAACAGAATGAGCAAAGCTCAGTGAATAACAGCAATGTAAGAAGGTTAATTGAATAAGCAAAACCTTGGATAAAATAAATAAGCAGATACCAACCATATACAGGTCTTATCCATAACTATAATTCAATACGGTCTCAGGCTCACATATAATACTGACTGGCTTCAAGTCCATGCAGAATAGAAAGCGGCCATAGGCCCAACACATTATGCAGAGCGACCTCAGGCCCAACAGATTATACAGAGCGGCCTCTGGCCTAACAGATTATACAGAACAGCCTCTGGCCTAACATATTATACAGAACGGTCTCAGACCCACGTGTAACACAGAACGGTCTCAGGTCCATATATAATACAAAGCGGCTATAAGCCCAGATATGATATAGGACGACTGTAAGCCCAGATATAATACGGATTGGCTGTAAGCCCAGATATAATACAGAACGACTTTAAGCCCACAGATGATACAGAATGGCCTTAAGCCCAGATATCAATAGATTGGCCTCGGGGCCATCATTAGCAAAACAGAATGATTCCAGATACACCAAGATATCATTGTTCCATAATACACATACATTCCATTGTTCATCATGAATTTAGATAGTTAACTCGCAGATAACAGAACATCAGTATTAACTATTAACAGTAAGCAAAACGTACTACTATAGTACTATTACTCGATAGTGCACAAAGATTTTCCCACGGTTTATTACAAGTCGACATAGTTGTCTTGCGGATAACAGAACATTAATAATAACTATTAACAGAAGGCAAATATATCACTGCATAATAGGGACAGAACAACTCACATCATAGTGGCCTAATCTGATTTTGCTTTGGAATTAGGTTTTGTTGGGAAAGATTTCAATAGGAGCCCAAAACGACTTGGAGAAGGTGACCAAGATGACCTATGCTCAAGTGGCGATCTATGGTTTCAGTGATAAAGTAGGTCTTCTCTCCTTTCCTCAAAGAGAGGACACATTTGAGATGACGAAGTCGTACAGCAGCACGACCGCTGCAATCATCGACAACGAAGTAAGAGAATGGGTGGTAAAGGCATACGATCACACGTTACAGTTGATAGAGCAGCACAAAGAGCACGTAGCTCAAATCGCAGAGTCAATCGATGTGTCTCTGGTAGAGGAGCTGAGTGCAGGAAGGAGAGCAACTGGTCAAGGGTTGGGGATTTGGAGCCAGCGGTGATCAAGCTCAGGACAACGTGGATGGAGAGGGGATGGGGTGAGGGACCTTAGACTACAAAATAACAGATTGTGGACCTAATCCATTACTAAAAGTTGGATAGGGACCTTAGACCGATTTTCCCTTATTTATATATATATATATATATATTTACTTTAGCTTTTAAAATTAATATTTTTCACTTTGATCATTCATGTTTTAAAGTTTTTTGAGCTTATTCTAAAAACTAATTTATGTTCAAAATTAGATAAAAAAATGTCACGATAACTGTTACATAACATAAAAAATATATTGTTATATTAGAGTTTTAGTTTATGTAAAATGAATAAGTTATAAATAATAAAATATTTTTATATTACACAATTTTTAATGTGTCCTTTTTTGTTTAATTTTGAAAAAAAAATAATTTTAAGAGTAAAATGAAAAAACTTGAAACATGAAAACCAAAATAAGAAAAAATAAACTTTAAGAACTAGGGATATTTATTGATAAATCCCATTTAGAAGTGTTTTAACCCAAAAAGTCCATGAAAAAATTTATTATCCCATTTAATCTCATTTATGTATAGTTCTATTCCATAAAATCCTTTTTCTTGATTTACATTCTTTTTTTAGACTCTTATGCCCTTATATTTAATTTTGATACCCTTACAAATATTTTTTGAACGGTTAGCAATTTTATGATGTAAATATTCATATTTTAACATTCACATTGGTAAGAATGTAAAATTGGCCCGTGGCCCGTGGGCAATCCGGAGATCGCCTCCGGGGCGGGGCGGGCCCGGTCCGTTGACAATGTGAATATTCACATTGACATGTTAACATTCACATTGATAGAAGTGTAAAATTGGCCCGCGGCCCGTGGGCGGGCCGAAGCCAACTCGTGGCCTGTGGACCGCCCGGGGTGGACCCGGTCCGACTCGTTGACAATGTGAATATTCACATTAACATATTAACATTCACGTTGATAGGAGTGTAAAATTGACCCGCGGCCTGTAGACGGCCTGAAACCCGCCCGCGGGCTCGGCCCAGCCCGTTTACATTGTGAATATTCACATTGACATGTTGACATTCACATTGATAAGAGTGTAAAATTGGCCCGTGGCTCGTGGATGGCCCGAAGCCAGCCCGTTGCCCGGGACGGAGCGAGCTGTAAATATTCATATTTTAACATTCACATTGGTAAGAATGTAAAATTGGTCCGTGGCCCGTGGGCGGTCGCCCGTGGCCCGTGGGCTGCCCGGGGCGTGCCCGGCCCGGCCCGTTTACAATGTGAATATTCACATTAACATATTAACATTCATGTTGATAGGAGTGTAAAATTGACCCGCGGCTCGTAGGCGGCCCAAAACATGCCCGCGGGCCTGGTCCGACCCGTTTACAATGTGAATATTTACATTGACATGTTAACATTCACATTGATAGGAGCGTAAAATTGGCCCGCGGCCCGTGGGCGGCACGAAACCCGCCCGCGGGCCCGACCCGGCCCGTTTACAATGTGAATATTCACATTGACATATTAACATTCACATTGATAGGAATGTAAAATTGGCCTGCGGCCCGTGGACGGCCCGAAGCCCGCCCATTGCCCGAGGCGGGGCGGGCTATAAATATTCATATTTTAATATTCAAATTGGTAAGAATGTAAAATTAGCCCGTGCCCGTGGGCGGTCCGAAACTCCTCCTGGGCCGGAGCAGGCCCGGTCCGTTGACAATGTGAATATTCACATTGACATGTTAACATTCACATTGATAGAAGTGTAAAATTGGCCCGCGGCCCGTGAGCTGCCCGGGGCGGGCCCGGCCCGGCCCGTTGACAATGTGAATATTCACATTAACATTCACGTTGATAGGAGTGTAAAATTGGCACGCGGCCCGTAGGCGGCCCGAAACCCGCCCGCGGGCCCGGCCCAACCCGTTTACAATGTGAATATTTACATTGACATGTTAACATTCACATTGATAGGAGTGTAAAATTAGCCCGCAGCCCGTGGGCGGCCTGAAACTTGCCCGCGAGCCCGGCCCGTTTACAACGTGAATATTCACATTGACATGTTAACATTCATATTAATAGGAGTGTAAAATTGGCCCGCGGCCCGAAGCCCGCCCGTTGCCCTAGGCGAGGCGGGCTGTAAATATTCATATTTTAACATTCACATTTGTAAGAATGTAAAATTGGCCCGTGGCCCGTGGGCTGTCCGAAGCTTGCCCCCTAGCCAGGGCAGGCCCGGTCCGTTAAAAATGTGAATATTCACATTGACATGTTAACATTTACATTGATGAGAGTATAAAATTGGCCAGCAGCCGCTGCCAGGGCGGGCCCGGCCCGGCCCGTTGACAATGTGAATATTCACATTAACATAGTAACATTCACGTTGATAAGAGTGTAAAATTGACCCGTGGCCCGTAAGCAGCCCGAAACCCGCCCGCAGGCCCGGTCCGACCCGTTTACAATGTGAATATTTACATTGACATGTTAACATTCACATTGATAGGTGTGTAAAATTGGCCCGCGGCCCATGGGCGGCCCGAAACCCGCCCGCGGGCCCGACCCATTTACAATGTGAATATTCACATTGATATGTTAACATTCACATTGATAGGAGTGTAAAATTGGCTTGCGGCCCGTGGGCGGCCCGAAGCCCGCCCGTTGCCCGAGGCGGGGCGGGCTGTAAATATTCATATTTTAACATTCACATTGGTAAGAATGTAAAATTAGCCCGTGGCCCGTGGGCGGTCCGAAACTCCCCCCTGGGCCGGGACGGGCCCGGTCCGTTGACAATGTGAATATTTACATTGACATGTTAACATTCACATTGATAGAAGTGTAAAATTGGCTCGCGGCCCGTGAGCTGCCCGGGGCGGGCCCGGCCCGGCCCGTTGACAATGTGAATATTCACATTAACATATTAACATTCACGTTGATAGGAGTGTAAAATTGACTCGCGGCCCGTAGGCGGCCCGAAACCTGCCCGTGGGCCCGGCCCGTTTACAATGTGAATATTTACATTGACATGTTAACATTCACATTGATAGGAGTGTAAAATTAGCCCTCAGCCCGTGGGCGGCCCGAAACCCGCCCTCGTGCCTGGTCCGTTTACAATGTGAATATTCACATTGACATGTTAACATTTACATTAATAGGAGTGTAGAATTGGCCCGCAGCCCGCCCGTTGCCCGGGGCGGGACGGGCTGTAAATATTCATATTTTAACATTCACATTGGTAAGAATGTAAAATTGGCCCTTAGCCCGTGGGCGGTCCGAAGCTCCCCCTTTAGCCGGGGCGGGCCCGATCCATTGACAATGTCAATATTCACATTGACACATTAACATTCACATTGATAGAAGTGTAAAATTGGCCCGTGACCTGTGGACGGCCCGAAACCCGCCCGCGGCCCGTGGGCTGCCCGGCCCGGCCTGTTGACAATCTGAATATTCACATTAACATATTAACATTCACGTTGATAAGAGTGTAAAATTGACCCGCGGGCCCGGCCCGACCCGCTTACAATGTGAATATTCACATTGACATGTTAACATTAACATTGATAGGAGTGTAAAATTGGCCCACGGCCCGGAGCAGGTTCGATCTGTTGACAATGTGAATATTTACATTGATGTGTTAATATTCACATTGATAGGAGTGTAAAATTGGCCCGTGGCCTGTGTGCCACCCGAAGCCCTCCCGCGGCCCGGGACAAGCTCGTTTGGGCTCGGGCCCGAGCCCAGCCCGAGAACTTGGGCTAGGACCTGGGCTATCACTTTGAATCTTAGCCCGCATAAGGCCCATTTAAGGCTCGGCCCGAGGCCCGGCCCGCTAGAGGCTCGGTGTCTTTTTTGTGAAAAGTAATAAAATTTTGAGAGAAAAAATTAAAAAGAATTAAAAAAAATGGCGAGGCTCACCCAAGCCCGACCCAAGCCCAAGTCTAGGCCCAAGCCCCTTGGCTTGACCTACCGGGTCACCCAAAGCCTGAATACCTTTCTGCCAGGGCTAGGGCCTAGGCCTAATTTTTTGGTCCGTAGGCCGGTCCGACCTGACCCGAATTTTGGCAAGCACCCACGAGGCTTTACATGGGTTGGCCCCGGCCCGGGCTGGGCCGAGCCCCTACACATTGACGGTGTGAACATTTACATTGACAGTGTGAACATTCACATTGACGATGTGAACATTCACATTAGAGGTATTTTGGTAATTATGTCACCCATAGGATGTAAACATTCACATTAGGGGTATTTTAGTAATTATGTCACCCATAGGACTTATTGAAACAAAAGAAATAATATGGACTAAATGGAACATAAGTAGATGAAAAGGGTACTTTGGTTTTCTTACCTCAAAAAGGAACATTCACATTGACGATGTGAACATTCACATTAGGGGTATTTTGGTAATTATGTCACCCATAGGACTTATTGAAACATAAGAAAATAATGTAGACTAAATGGAATATAAGCAGATGAAAAGGATATTTTGGTCTTCTTACCTCAAATAGGACCTAATAGAATAGTAAAAAAGAATATGGGTTGGATGGAATAAAGTTCTTAGAAAAAGGATTTATCAAAAAACTCCCTAAGAACTAGAGTGAAAAAGTGATAAAATAGTTATTTTTTTCAATTATTTTTTTTATTTTACATTTTAACTATAATAATTGGTTCCCAAAATAGTTTTAAGGGCATCTTCAACAATTCACTAGAAATTTCATCAAATCTGAGTAAAAAAAAAAAAGTCGAATTCCTTAATCTGATATCAGTCACGCAAACGGTGAATACTATAGCTTTCATAAAAACACACTAGACGTCCGAGAGACGACCAGCCGGTCGACCGGAAAGAGGAAAATGATTGTTTTTCTTTCCATTTCTGTTTCCTCAATTCCTTTTCCATTTCTTTTTCCATCTATTAAATCTTTTCCTTTTTTTTTTTTTTTGCCTCAATTGGATTTGCTCAAAAAAATTACATAATTTATTAATTGCCTTTTGCATAACAGACTAACTGTGAGACAAAGAAATATGGTTTTGATATGATTCACCACTCAATTGTGAATTAAAATAAACAAGTACTCATTCTCAGAATATTGTCATGATCTAACTATTATCAGCAATGAGATTTTGCGAGACGGCCAGCTAAGATCTACATAAAGTTTCATCTTCTATAATGGTGAACGCTTTACCACGAGAAACACGAGAAGTTTCCGAAATGAAATTAATATCAGTATTTTGCTCTGAAGTTTGTGATTCTTCAAACATTTCAAAATCTTCCATAGTTTTAAGAAAATTCAATACGATACAACATCCAACACACAGTGAAATTATATTGTAAAAAAACAAGAAAAGAGGTGGAGAAAAAAGTGAAAAATTGAAGAAATAATATAAACTGAAGTTCACACGATGAGAAGAAGACAAATGAAACAAAAAGTGAAGATTGAAGTTAAAAATGACAAAGAAAAGAGAAATTGTAATGATATTGTGAAATTAAAAGACTGGTATAATCTTATTTTATAAACCACAGCAACGGTAACTTTGTCAAATCCTCTGTAAAACCAACAGTAACTTTATTAGAGTTGCACCTTGTTAAATGAATAGCTAATTTTGGTACAAATTTAAATTTATATGCAATGTATATGCCTCTGCTATCCATGGATCAATGGCTCTGTTTGGTGTAACTGTTAAAACAGATTATAGATTATAGCTTAATAGATGATAGATTATGACTTTAATCAGAACCTGTTAATCTGTTTAGTATAGCTATTGATAATAGATTTAAGTTGCTGAGTAGTGTTTGTTAAATAAGTTGTGAAATAGTTTTTTCAATTAACTTTTATTTTTTGTTATTCACTACTTGTCTACATTTCTCATAAATAATAATAACAAAAATCTATAGTACATTTGGGTATTTTTCTATTTTTAAAAAAATAAAAGATAAAAAAAATCTTAGAGTATAACCGTAAATTAACATGTCCACTGTAAAAGCTGATAATCAGAAGCAAGGGGTGAGAAGTTTCTCAGAATTAACTTTTTTGAGTTAAAATAAGTTGTTAGAATCAGAAACTATTTGAAATAAATTTAATCAAATAATCCAAAATACTTTTTCCAAAGCTAGAAGTTAACTCAAAAAAGACTAAACAAACACTCCCAATGTTGGTAAGGAATTTCGTCTTGGTGCCACAAAAATTAACCAACTTTGCAAGCCAACTCGCAGTCCAAACCATGGTTCCTGCTCTTCATTTTATCTGTTAGCTGAATGATCAGGGGGACAACCTGCCGGACGTCTGGTGGGTCTCACCCCAACCTACATGCACAATAAACTGTTGAAATCTGGACCAAGTCCTCAGTTTGGTGAAAATTTTGGAACGTTCTTAATTTGATACCGTTTTGATAAAATTGTTTGAGACAAAAAAAAATGTGTCCTTTTTTACCAAATTTGAATTTAGTAATAAATTTGGTTAAACATCGGAGATGGCCTAAGTGATATCAAATATGTCACTTCAATAAATTTTAAAAATTTAATCATTTAAAATTTGAGAAATTTATATTTTATAATTAATGAAAAATAATTAAACCAAACAAATTTTAGAATGCCGCGTCATCATCGTAATAAATGAAAAATAATTGAACCAAACAATTTGCGACGGCTGGCGTGATTGAAATCAAACGGCCATCTGATTAGGGAGATTTTTATGTGAGTGGACATGGGAGGTGAATGGTCTCTGCTCAGGTGGTTTCGGGGTTGTTTTGGGGAGTTGTTTAAAAATTAGTTTTTTGATTTATTTTAGTTTTTTTTAAATATATATATACTAGCGTATACCCGTGCCTGAAGGCACGGTGTAAATAATGTTGGGATTAGAATATAATTGTAATCCCAACATTATTCACTACAACAAAAAAGGCCTTTGGTGACAGACTGATTTTGTCTCCAAACATCAAATTTTCGTCACTAAAGTGATTTGCGATGAAAAAAATTTGTCACCACGTTCGTGGCCTATACGTCGTCGCTGAAAGTACCTGATGACGAAAAACAGTTACGTCGCCTATTTTTCATTTTTGGCGACGAAATGTTTCGTCTCCAAATGTTGAATTTTTCGTCCTTTAAAACGTTAATTTCGTTACCAAAACTAAATAATATTTTATTTTAATTGTTTTTGGCGACGAAATATTTCGTCACCAAATATATTTTAGTGACGAAAGTTTTCCTCACCAATGATATGGATTAAGGTGACAAAAAAATTCGTCACTAAAATGAGCAAAAAAAAAAATTATTCAATAACAAAAAACATTTTGTCACCAAATATTTCAATTTAGTGACGAAATATTCAGTAAATGTCACGAAATTATTTGTTTCGTACTATATCATTAGTGACAAAATTATTCGTCATGTTTTTTGAAAACTAATAGTGACATTTTTTATTTCGTCACTAATAAAAATTAAAAATTTTGAAAATGGGGGTACTATTTTCTTCTAATTTTTTTTTCAGTAACAATTCCCTGCGCATTTCAATAACCTGTTCAATAAAATATCTATTACAAATCAATACAAAAATCTGTTCATTTTTATAAACATCACAATCGAATTTCAGCATTATCCACAAAATACAATATGAACTGCATGCGGATTATAAACATGTCTTCTAATATCCACAAAAAACGTCTACTAATATCCACCAAAATATAATATCAACCGCATGTGGATTACCAAACATATCTCCTAATATCCAACAAAAAACATGTCTACTAATATCAACAAAAATAAAATATCAAGGGCGGATTACCAAACATGCCCTGAAATACCAACAAAAATATAAAATTTACAACGCAACCAAAATACATGTAAGGTAATATGAACAAAAACATAAAATGAGCTACCATCTGCCCTCCAAAGTACCAAACATGTCCATACCAAATCTCGAATCTGCAAAAAAATGAAACAAAAAAAAAAAAAAAAAATACAAGTTAGACAATTATTATCTTATCCATAAAATATATAATTTAACATGCATTTTTCGAATTAGTTTTCAAATAGGGAGTCCGGTGCAAGTTCCGTTAGTTTCCACAACATATATTGGTTCCTCTCGACGTGTTTGAGGTGTTCCCCAGGCCGTCCCGTGACTGCTACACGATTTTGGCCTCCGAAATTCTATTTTCAAGCTTAAGTGTGAAAAAGTGCAATTTTGGACTTAGTTTTCAAATCGGGAATCCCGTGCTAGTTCCGTAAGTTTTCACAACTCACATTGGTCCCTCCTGAGGTGTTTGACGTGTTCCCCAGGCCGTCTCGTGGTTGTTGCACGATTTTGGCCTCCGATGGCCTATTTTCAAGCTTAAGTGTAAAAAAGTACAATTTTCGACTTAGTTTTCAAACGGGAGCCCCGTACTAGTTCCGTAAGTTTTCACAACTCACATTGGTCCCTTTCGAGGTGTTTGAGGTGTTCCCTGAGCCGTCTCGTGGCTGTTGCACGATTTTGGCCTCCGGTAGCCTATTTTGAAGTTTAAGTGTGAAAAAGTGCAATTTTCAACTTAGTTTTCAAACCGGGAGTCCCGTGCTAGTTCTGTAAGTTTTCACAACTCACATTGGTCCCTCCCGAGGTGTTTGAGGTGTTCCCTAGGCCGTCTCGTGACTGTTGCATGATTTTCGCCTCCAATGGCCTATTTTCAAACCTAAGTGTGAAAAAGTGCATTTTTCGACTTAGTTTTCAAACCGGGAGTCCCGTGCTAGTTCCGTAAGTTTCCACAACTCACATTGGTCCCTCCCGTGGTGTTTGACGTGTTCCCCAGGCCGTCTTGTGGTTGTTGCACGGTTTTGGCCTTTGATGGCCTACTTTTCAAGCTTAAGTGTGAAAAAGTGCATTTTTGGACTTAGTTTTCAAATCAGGAGTCCCGTGCTAGTTCCGTAAGTTTCCACAACTCACATTGGTCCCTCCCAAGGTGTTTGAGGTGTTCCCTAGGCCGTCTTATGGCTATTGCACGATTTTGGTCACTGATGGCCTATTTTCAAGCTTAAGTGTGAAAAAGTGCATTTTTTGACTTAGTTTTCAAAGCGGGAGTCCGGTGCTAGATCCGTAAGTTTCCAAAACTCACATTGGTCCCTCCCGAGGTGTTTGAGGTGTTCCCGAGGCCGTCTCGTCACTGTTGCACGATTTTGGCCTCCGATGGCCTACTTTTCAAGCTTAAGTGTGAAAAAGTGCATTTTTGGACATAGTTTTCAAACCGGGAGTCCCGTGCTAGTTCCTTCAGTTTTCATAACTCACATTGGTCCATCCCGAGGTGTTTGAGGTGTTCCCTGTGTCGTCTCGTGGTTGTTGCACGATTTTGGCCTCCGATGGCCTATTTCCACGCTTAAGTGTGAAAAAGTGCATTTTTCGGCTTAGTTTTCAAAGCGGGAGACCCGTGCTAGTTCCGTAACTTTCCATAACTCACATTGGTTGCTCCCGATGTGTTTGACGTGTTCCTCGGGCCATCTCGTTGCTGTTGCATGATTTTGGCCTCCGGTGGCCTATTTTGAAGCTTAAGTGTGAAAAAGTGTAATTTTGGACTTAGTTTTCAAACCCGGAGTCCCGTACTAGTTCTGTAAATTTCCACAACTCACATTGGTCCCTCCCGAGATGTTTGAGGTGTTCCTCGAGCCGTCTCATGGATGTTGCACAATTTTGGCCTCCGATGGCATATTTTCAAGCTTAAGTGTGAAAATGTGCATTTTTCGACTTAGTTTTCAAAGCAAGAGTCCCGTGCTAGTTCCGTAAGTTTCCAAAACTCACATTGGTCCCTCCTGAGGTGTTTGATGTGTTCCTCGGGCCGTCTCGTGGTTGTTGCACGATTTTGTCCTCCGATGGCATATTTTGAAGCTTAAGTGTGAAAAAGTGAAATTTTGGACTAGTTTTCAAACCTGGAGTCTCGTGCTCATTCCGTAAGTTTTCACAACTCACATTGGTCCCTCCCGAGGTGTTTGAGGTGTTCCCCGGGCCGTCTTGTGGCTGTTGCACAATTTTGGCCTCCGATGGCATATTTTCAAGCTTAAGTGTGAAAATGTGCATTTTTCAACTTAGTTTTCAAAGCAGGAGCCCCGTGCTACTTCCATAAGTTTTCACAACTCAAATTGGTCCCTCCCGAGGTGTTTGAGGTGTTCCCCGGGCCGTCTCGAGGCTGTTGTACGATTTTGTCCTCCGGTGGCCTATTTTGAAGCTTAAGTGTGAAAAAGTGCAATTTTGGACTTAGTTTTCAAACCGGGAGTCTCGTGCTAGTTCCGTAAGTTTCCACAACTCACATTGGTCCCTCCCGAGGTGTTTGAGGTGTTCCCCTAGCCGTCTTGTGGTTGTTGCATGATTTTGGCCTTTAATGGCCTATTTTCACGTTTAAGTGTGAAAATATGCATTTTTTTACTTAGTTTTCAAACTGGGAGTCCCGTGATAGTTCTATAAGTTTCCACAGCTCACATTGGTCCCTCCCGAGGCGTTTGACGTGTTCCTCGGGCCGTCTCGCGGTTGTTGTACGATTTTGGCCTCCGATGGCATATTTTCAAGCTTAACTGTGAAAAAGTACATTTTTGAACTTGGTTTTCAAACCGGGAGTCTCATGCTAGTTCCGTAAGTTTTCACAACTCACATTGGTCCCTCTCAAGGTGTTTGAGGTGTTCACGGGGCTGTCTCATGGCTGTTGCATGATTTTGGCCTCCGGTGGCCTATTTTGAAGCTGAAGTGTAAAAAAGTGCAATTTTGGACTTAGTTTTCAAACCGGGAGTCCGGTGCTAGTTCTGTAAGTTTTCACAACTCACATTGGTCCCTCCTGAGATGTTTGAGGTGTTCCTCCAGCCGTCTCGTGGCTGTTGTACGATTTTCGTCTCCAATGGCTTATTTTCAAGCTTAAGTGTGAAAAAATGCATTTTTCGACTTAGTTTTCAAACCGGGAGTCCCGTGCTAGTTCCGTAAGTTTTCACAACTCACACTGGTCCATCCCGAGGTGTTTGACGTGTTCCCTGGACTGTCTTGTGGTTGTTGCACGATTTTGGCCTCCGATGGCCTATTTTCAAGCTTAAGTGTGAAAAAGTGTATTTTTCGACTTAGTTTTCAAACCGGGAGTCCCGTGCTAGTTCTGTAAATTTTCACAACTCACATTGGTCCCTCTCGAGGTGTTTGATGTGTTCCCCAGGCCGTCTTGTGGTTGTTGCACGATTTTGGCCTCCGATGGCCTACTTTTTAAGCTTAAGTGTGAAAAAGTGCATTTTTGGACATAGTTTTCAAACCGGGAGTCCCGTGCTAGTTCCGTCAGTTTCCATAACTAACATTGATCCATCCTGAGGTGTTTGAGATGTTCCATGTGCCGTCTCATGGTTGTTGCATGATTTTTGCCTCCAATGGCTTATTTTCACGCTTAAGTGTGAAAAAGTGCATTTTTTGACTTAGTTTTCAAACCGGGAGTCCCATGCTAGTTCCGTCAGTTTCCACAACTCATATTGGTCCCTCCTGAGGTGTTTGAGGTTTTCCCCAGGCCGTCTTGTGGCTGTTGCTCGATTTTGGCCTCCAGTGGCCTATTTTGAAGCTTAAGTGTGAAAAAGTACAATTTTGGACTTAGTTTTCAAATCCGGAGTCCCATGCAAGTTCTGTAAGTTTCTACAACTCACATTGGTCCCTCGTGAGGTGTTTGAGGTGTTCCCTAGGCCGTTTCATGGTTGTTGCACGATTTTGGCCTCCGATGGCCTATTTTCACGCTTAAGTGTTAAAAAGTGCATTTTTTGATTTAGTTTTCAAACCGGGAGTCCCGTGCTAGTTCCGTAAGTTTTCACAACTCACATTGGTCCCTCCTGAGGTGTTTGAGGTGTTCTCTGGGCCGTCTCGTGGCTGTTGCACGATTTTGGCCTCCAGTGGCCTATTTTTCAAGCTTAAGTGTGGAAAAGTGCATTTTTGGACTTAGTTTTTGAACCGAGAGTCCCGTGGTAGTTCCGTAAGTTTACAAAACTTACTTTGGTCCCTCCCGAGGTGTTTGAGGTGTTACCCGGGCCGTCTCGTGGCTGTTACACGATTTTGGCCCCCCGATGGCCTATTTTAAAGTTTAAGTGTTGGAAAAATGCATTTTTCGACTTAGTTTTCAAATAGGGAGTCACGTACTAGTTCCGTAAGTTTTCACAACTCACACTGGTCCCTCCCGAGGTGTTTAGGGTGTTCACCGGGCCTTCTCGTGGTTATTACATGATTTTGGCCCCCAATGGCCTATTTTCAAGCCTAAGTGTTGGAAAAGTGTATTTTTCTACTTAATTTTCAAACAAGGAGTCCCGTGCAAATTCCATAAGTTTTCACAACTTACATCGGTCCCTACCGAGGTGTTCCCCGGGCCTTCTCATGGCTGTTTCACGATTTTGGAGCCCGATGGCATATTTTCAAGCCTAAGTGTTGGAAAAGTACATTTTTCTACTTAGTTTTCAAAGCGGGAGTCCAGTGCTAGTTTCGTATGTTTCCACAACTTACATTGGTCCCTCCCGAAGTGTTTGAGGTGTTCCTCAAGCCTTATCGTGGCTGTTTTACGATTTTGGCCCCCGGTGGCCTATTTTCAAACCTAAGTGTTGGAAAAGTGTATTTGTCTACTTGGTTTTCAAACCGCAATACTTTTTCTACACCTTAACTTCATGCATAAACATCACATTCAGCAGTTTAGTGATCTCATGTTTTCAACAAAATCCTCAATCCAAGGGAACTTAAAAGAATCTAAAAACAGAAACACATTTGAATGTTGAATAAAACACCTTAACTACACTAATAATTTTGGAACATAAAATTCACATAAAGATGAAACTACACATTATAAACTCCATTTTTTACAAACCCAATGAATTCAAATTCAAACATTTCTTGCTTTATCTATGTTATTGTTATCATTCAAGTCATAAGAAGAGAACTCATACAATCGTTTATGAAAACAACTAGTATCAACACAAAAGATGAGAAAGAACAAAACACTACTTACCTCTGGTGTTCAAATTTGATTTTCAAGTTTCATGTTTGGTTTGATTTTCAAATTATACTGAAACATGAAAACATGAATAGACACTTTAAAGCAAAAAGAGAAGTCACATTTGTCATCTTCTTCAACTTCCTCAGTCCTTTCCTTTAATGAAGTCATGTTTATATATAGGAAGGTTTAGCTTTAGATATCCAAGTCATGTTAAGATTTCAAGTCCCAGCTGTTCAATATCTGCTTGAAGATGTTAAGTCCCCAGTTATTCAAGATGTTAAGATCTTTAATTCCAGCTAGGCATACAGATGGAAACACACGTTATTTGAACACTTTTTTGTACTCTTTTACAGCCTTCTACCTATTATAACATTCAAAACGTAATCAATGACCAACACCAATCCCATATGTTGGTTGCACCCCAAAAAATAGAAATCACGTCCTTCACTTCCATCTTAAGCCCTAAAGTTAATAAAAACAAAACTGTACTTACTTCCAGGGCCATAAAACTTTGAAGACTCCAATATTACATTTGCTTATTTAAATACACGTGCTTCCATACACAGTAGCTCCTATTCTAAGGTTTTCCCAAACCTACAGGTAAATACATAAACTTTCTAGTTTGTTTCTGTAGAACCAGAACTTTCTTTAGTATGTTAAAATTCCAAGTTTTGGTTGTCCATGTCATGATACTCAACAGAATAATAAGAAACACACACACACACACACACACACACACACACACACAGAAAGAGAGGGGTGAAGTAACAAACCATCTCAGGCAGGTTATAGATAAGCACCAAACTCAATACTGTTGCCAGAGCAAAAATCCTGCAAAATAATAAAAAAAATATAGAGACCAACAACCCACAATATAAAATATATCTCTAAACTCCTTGGCCAAAATCAACAAAATAGATGAATTGTTTGATAAATAAAGGAGCCAAAAACATTAGAATAACAGAGTATCCATATCTATACTCATTTAAAATGGTTTTTCTTTTTGAAGTTATAGTGAAGTCAAACACACAAGATGCTAACATTTCAAATTCAAGCTTAATTTTTTTGATAATAAACACATCTATATACATACATATATATATTCTTGACGTGCATAGTAAAAAAAAGCATTTGAAAGTTGACACCAACAAAAAAACACATCTACATATATATAAATATGTTCTTGACGTGCATAATTGTAAAAAAAAAAAAGCATTTGAAAGTCACACTCATCTTTGTCATAACAAATATACTACATACACAAATTACATAACGTTGGAGTAACCACCCAACAATGTAAGGCCCACTTGAAATTCTTATACAAAATGAAAAAAAGAAAATAAACAAGACATATCTACATGGATGGAAATGAAGGATTGTGATTCACCTTGAATGGCAAAAGAACGAACGAAAGTAGTACAGTAATTAAATATGTTAGTTGCCTCATATGTTAGGGAAAATATATGATTCCCCACAAGAATTTTTACATGGTTCCCCTAATGCGAGGTACGTCCACGGGATCGAAATTCGATTTCACTATCAACCAAATAAGTTTCCAAACGATTACAAACGAGACACAAATGGTCTCACAAACCACCCTTAGGTGAATTCCAAATAATCACAAATAAACAAGAGGAAAGACCTCACCAAATAGATGAACAAAAATCTTCAGAATCAGAGTTCAAGAAGACCCAAAATAATAACCCAAATTAGCACCGAAAACGAACCAAATGAAGCAGCCGAAAAACCACACCACCAAAGCAAGTAATCTCACCAATAATAATGATCAATAGTTGCTCACCTTGGAAAACTAAATAATGAGGCAGCCGTATAATACTTTTCTCTTGGGAAAAACAATACCAAAAAATATGTATTATGAATCTAGGGTTTTTTTTATCAAAACCTTAGTTGTTTCCAAACAGAATTGGGTCTCCACAAAATTAGATATAATATATAAAAATATATTATAACTAATACCAAACCAAATTAAACTCTTTGAATAAACCAATTGGGTCCCACACTCCAATAAGGAGGTATACCCAACAATTCTCCCCCTACCGACTTAGGTGGAGATATCAACCATACCCGCCAAAGTTCGACACTTCAAATGTTTGTCCCTCGACAAAGTCTTTGTCAACATATCTGAAATATTATCATCTGTGTGAACCTTTTCGAGTTGCAACAACTTCGAATCTAACACATCACGAATCTAGTGGTATCTCACATCAATGTGTTTTGATCTCGAATAAAAAGTAGAATTTTTACTCAAGTGAATAGCACTTTGACTATCACAATAAAGCACATACCTTTCTTGCTTCAAACCCAACTCTTGCAAAAATTTCTTCAAACGTAACTCTTCTTTGCAAGCTTCCGTAATGGCAATAAATTCAGCTTCAGTAGTTGAGAGAGCGACACATTTTTGTAATTTAGATTGCCATGCCACAGCTCCCCCTGCAAATGTCATCAAATACCCCGAAGTAGATTTCCTAAAATTAACATCACCAGCCATGTCAGAATCTGTGAACCCATCAAGCATCGGCTTACCATCCCCAAAACATAAACACACCTTCGAAGTCCCTCGAAAATACCTTAGAATCCATTTTACCGCTGCCCAATGTTCTTTACCCGGATTAGAAAGAAACCGACTCACCACACCACACCAACGACGTGAGCAATATCCGGCCTTGTACAAACCGTGGCGTATATCAAAGAACCAACTGCTGAAGCATAAGGAATTTTCAACATCTCTTCCTTGTCTTTTTCACTTGTAGGACATTGATTCGAACTAAGTTTGAAGTGACCCGCAAGTGAACAACCAACTGGCTTTGCTTTATTCATGTTGAACCTCTCAAGAACTTTCTCAATATAGCTTTCTTGAGACAACCAAATCAGTCCCTCTTTGCGATCACGAAAAATTTTCATACCAAGTATTTGCTTTGCTGGTCTCAAATGTTTCATAGCAAAAGACTTGCTCAACTCCAATTTCAACCTGTTTATCATGGTAGAATCTTGACCCACAATTAACATGTCATCAACATAAAGCAAAAGAACAATAAATTTATCATTCGAAATTTTTTTCACAAACACACAATGGTCCGAAGTGGTTTTAGAAAAA
>NW_021027479.1:1773729-1855357 GCF_004153795.1 Camellia sinensis | reverse complement strand
AGGTTGGTAGAGCTTTAGCTCCCATTGTTGTTGCCCAGTTTTTGAACGGTCCGCTCGAGCAGGTCTTCTTGCGCTCGAGCGGGGTTTTCACAGTTTCAGTACGCGGGGCTTGCTTGAGGCCATACAAACTTTTCTTCAATTTGCAAATAAATTTATTTTTCCCTTTTTCTACAAAACCCTCTGGTTGCTCCATGTAAATTTCTTCTTCAAGATCACCATGAAGAAATGCGGTCTTCACATCAAGTTGCTCAACTTCAAGGTTCATACTTGTAACCATGCCAAGTACAACCCGAATAGAAGACATATTTACAACTGGTGAGAAAATCTTGTCAAAGTCAATGCCTTTCTTTTGCCCAAAGCCTTTTACAACAAGACGTGCCTTGTATCTTAGATTCTTGCCATCATTCTTTAATTTGAAAACCCACTTATTTTTCAAAATTTTCCTCCCTTTAGGCAACTTCACTAAATCATAAGTCTGGTTTTTAAGCAAGGAATTCATCTCCTCGTCCATGGCCTTTTTCCAATCGCCTTTCTTTGCATACTCAATTGCTTCTTGGCAGCTCTCGGGCTCCTCTTGATCGGAAATCAACACAAATTCATTGGGAGGATACTTTCTTGAAGGTTGCCGGTCCCTTGTAGATTTCCTCAACTCAAGTTGTAGTGGCGGTTCTTGAGTTGGATGCTCTTCCTCAATTTCTGGCTCAACTTCATTAGGATTAGCATCATCCTCTACATCTTTAATAGGTGGCTGTACATCTCCCCCATTTTCATCATCCACCGAAGATGAAGGAGATGGATCCATGTCAATGAGATCACTAGTTTTTGGCTCCGGTTGATCACCTTTACCAAAGTCTTCAATTGTTTGGTCTTCAAGAAACACAACATCACGGCTTCGAATGACTTTCTTGTCGACTGGATCCCACAATCTATACCCAAATTCATCACGCTCATAGCCAAGAAAAATACATTGTCTTGAGTTACTGTCAAGCTTGGACCTCTCATCCTTTGGAATGTGAACAAAAGCTCGACAACCAAACACTCTCAAGTGCTCATAAGATATATCTTTACCGGTCCAAACTCTTTCTGGAACATCACCATTCAAAGGATAGCAAGGAGACAAATTGATCACGTCAACCGCTGTCTTTATTGCCTCACCCCAAAAAGATCTTGGCATTTAGCTTGTGAAAGCAAACACCTTGTTCTTTCCACAATGATGCGGTTCATCCTCTCGGCAACCCTATTTTGTTGAGGAGTCTTCTTAACTGTCTTTTGGTGCCGAATACCTTGGCTGCGACAATACTCATCAAATGACCCAATGTATTCACCACCATTGTCTGATCGGATGCACTCGAATTTCTACCATGTTTCTCTTTCAACCATGGCCTGAAAATTCTTAAATACTTCTAGAACTTGATCTTTAGTGTTTAGTAGAAAAGCCCAAACTTTCCTTGAATAATCATCAATGAAAGTAACAAAATAAAGTGCACCACTATGTGTTCTAACTTTCAAAGGACCACAAGCATCCGAATGAATCAACTCCAAAACATTTTCTTTTCTAGAAGCAAAATTTTTATGAAAATAAACTCTATGTTGTTTACCCGCCGAACAATGAACACAAGTTTTAAGATGTATACCTTTCAAACCGGGTAGAAGCTCTTTCTTGAACAATACTTGCAGCCCCTTTTCACTCATGTGGCCAAGTCGCTTGTGCCACAATTCGATAGAAGTATCATCTTCAAGTGCATTGACAACACCTTTACAAATTTTTCCTTGCATCGAATAAAGTGTATGAGTCTTCTTGCACTTAGCTACCACCAAACAACCCTTTGTGAGTTTCCATATTCCATCACCAAATTTGTTGTTGAAGCCTTCATCATCTAGCTTCCCAGTAGAGATCAAATTGAGGTGAATGTCGGGAACATGCTGTGTGTATTATATATATAATTTTGAACACACACCCTCTGTTTTTGTCTCTTTGTCAAAATGTCTGAAAATGTAATTGGACAAACCTTCATTACCCATTCGAACAAAACCATAATCTCTTTCGGTGTAGGTAGTGAAGAAATCAACTCGAGAAGTCACATGAAAAGAAGCACCGGAATCAATCACCCAATTGCTCTCTTGGCCCACAAAATTGATACAATCATCTTTACAAACGACCATGAGATCATCGGTAGTAACTACTATTGTGTCTTGCTTCTTATCCACACTTTTGTCACGCCTTTTTTCCTTATTCTTGAGCTTTCGGCATTCTCCTCTTTCGGTGTAGGTAGTGAAGAAATCAACTCGAGAAGTCACATGAAAAGAAGCACCGGAATCAATCACCCAATTGCTCTCTTGGCCCACAAAATTGATACAATCATCTTCACAAACGACCATGAGATCACCATTGGTAGTAACTACTATTGTGTCTTCTTGCTTCTTATCCACACTTTTGTCACGCCTTTTTTCCTTATTCTTGAGCTTTCGGCATTTTCGTTTCATGTGCCCTTTCTCATGGCAATAATAGCACTCAATGTCTTTCTTTGAAAAAGAACCATCTTTTGATTTGTCACGGCTTTGATCATGACCATGAGGAGTCTTACTCCTCTCCCTTGTTTTGTTTCAGCCTCTCACAACAAATGCTTCCGAATGAGAGGAACCCGCTGATTTTCTTCTAGTTTCTTCATTTAACAAACTACTGGTGACTTGGCCTATTGTGACAACTCCAACGGACGCTGAATTACTAACTGTCACAACCAAAGTCTCCCAACTTTCGGGCAAAGAACTAAGTAGCATCAAAGCCTGCAACTCATCATCAAAAACAATTTTCATAGAAGCAAGTTGGTCATAAATCATGTGCTGAAGTTTCAGTAGCAACATGATGAAACACACTGTCATCAATCCATTGACGGATAACACCAACGGCTTTTCGATTAAGCCTATTCCATTCATCATCTTTCATACCCTCGGATTTGCCACTATCACCCTCAATGGGTCCATACAAATCTTTACAAAATAATAGGTCCTCCATTTTAGTTTTCCAAGTTACCCAATTGCTTCCATTGAAGCTAGACATATGACCCACATTCCCCTCCATTGATTTACACAAATAGATAAACCCAAATAAATCGTAAGCTCTGATACCAGTTGTTAGGAAAAATATATGATTCCCCACAAGTAAATCAATCAATGGGAATAAAAACTAATGTGGAAAAATTAAATCAAAAGCAACACAAGAATTTTTACGTGGTTTCCTCAATGTGAGGTACGTCCACGGGATCGAAATCTGATTTCACTATCAACCAAATAAGTTTCCAAACGATTAAAAACGAGACACGAATGGTCTCACAAACCACCCTTAGGTGAATTCCAAATAATCACAAATAAACAAGAGGAAAGACCTCACCAAATAGATGAATCAAAATCTTCAGAACCAGAGTTGAAGAAGACTCAAAATAATAACCCAAATCAGCACCGAAAATGAACCAAACGAAGCAGCCGAAAAACCACACCACCGAAGAAAGTAACCTCACAAATAATAATGATCAATAGTTGCTCACCTTGGAAAACTAAATAATGAGGCAGCCATATAATACTTTTCTCTTGGGAAAAACAATACCAAAAAATATGTATTGTAAATTTAGGGTTTTTTATCAAAACCTTAGTTGTTTCCAAACTGAATTGGGTCTCCACAAAATTAGATATAATATATAAAAATATATTATAACTAATACCAAACCAAATTAAACTCTTTGAATAAACCAATTGGGTCCCACACTCCAATAAGGAGGTATACCCAACATCTTATACATCACATAACCAGATGACTACAATTGGGGTTTTCCTTTTATCAAAGTCAAATTTAAAAATCAAACTATTATTATGGTTTATGTAATAATTAAGGGGGGAAAAAAAGAAAAAAAACACCAACACCAACAACACAACAAGGCTCCCAGTTTTAATTTTTAATTTTAGACACTGTTCATACAGTCGGCTCATTTTATTTTAATCTTATCTTTCATTCATTTTTCCAATCACTTTCCTTTTCCCTCCACAAATCCAAGATTCAATCACAAAAAAAAAAAAAAAAATCCCCAATTTAATTTTTCTAATTATTCCTCTGCCTTAAATTTATGAAACTCCTAAACTTTTGCATAAAGATACATATATAAAGAAAAAAAAAATCCCAATTTTGAGTGGGGTTATGCAGCTCCACCAATGATTACTCGCATATACAGAAATATATGCATACATATTTCCCACAATACATACATACATACATACATACATACATACATATGTACACACACACACACATATATATATATATATATATATATATATATATCAGGTTATACATAAATACCTACCTTTTTGTTCTATGGAATTGAACCAAACAATCAAAATACACAGGTAGACATTCAAATAGCCTATCTTCTAGAGAGAGTTTGATCTGATTCAGGGGAAAAAAAATGAAGAAATTGAGAAATTAAGGGGTGAAGAAGAAGATTGAATTAATGAAGCAAAAAATGAACATGTATAACAACCACAGCCACAACATTGTAAAATATATATGAAGTAGGAAGAATCAACCTATATAAAGAAAACAACCACTGCAGCAGAACGACCAAAATATTATCGATAATTTTATGGTTATGTGATCCTCATAAAACTTGAAACAACTACACTCCCTCGTATTTGTTCAAAATTAGTAGTTGTGAAAAATTCTATAGACAAAAAGAATCAATGAACCAAGTATTTGAGAGCAAAGTACCTCTAATTAAATCCTTCGACACAAAAAGAAAATGATAGCCTAAAACAGCTCCATATATTTCAAGATTTTGAAATGATTGATTAACTATCTTGTAAGTTATGCATAATGTGCAATTTAAACAATGGGCCTCAGAAGTTGTTTATTGATGCATTTACACTTACACACACTCACTAAGACAAATAGACCAAAAAATAAAAGATATATGACAAATTGTTCAACAATGGCAGCAATGAGATAAAGATGAATAACTAACCTGTTTGAGAAATTCTTCATGCCAATTGTTAAGAGTATCAAATGATTTCATGACATTAACATCGTATACAAGAATGCAACAATATGCCCCTCTATAAAAGGCAACACCGAGACTCTGAAGCCTCTCTTGCCCAGCTGTGTCCTATATCTACCAAAGCAAAGCACACAATCACACAGCAAATAGAGAGATATTGATCAAACATGCTCTAAATAAAAGTAGGCACAGAATAATAAAACTGAAATGGAACTGAGAACCCACTTGTAAAGTGACAAGCCTGTCATCAAATTGTAGTTCTTTGGTGACAAAATCAGCCCCAATTGTAGCTTTATATTGCTGATTGAACTTCTTATGAACATATCCAATAAGCAGTCAAATACCCACAAACACTAATTCAAATAACATCAAAAATAATTCACAATGAGCTTAAGTAGCTCTCTCAGTTTGGATTTTAGAACTGTTTCATTAGATTCCAAGGTCAAAAATTCAAAGAAAAATCAAAGCAATTTTCAGACCCCATAGCAAAACAATTGACTTGTAATTAAAAAAAAATCAATATGGAGATTTGAAGATTGAGCTACAATACAAAAATTGAAGCTGCGATCTTAAAAAATTCAGGAAAATAAACTCAAAAAAAATTCCTTATTTGAAGGATACTGATTAGGGTTGGAGAAAAACCAAGTTGGGAGGTCACAGGCAGCGAAGCATCCAACAAATTCGGGTATCAAATTGGGGGAAAATGAGTTATGAAAGTGAGAGACGAGAAAGGGGATAGCGAGATAGAGAAGAGAGGAGATGGAGATCAGAAAAGCGAAAAGATGGGAGAGGGAGCTCGAAAAAATGAGAAGAGGGCAGAGGGAGAGAGAGAGAGAGATAGATACCTGTTGTAGTGAGTGCCGGCGGGCGACGCGTGGGTTAGCCGGTGTGACCAAGATGGATGGACGGTGCGAAGGAGATGGATGGGTGAGGGAGTAACAGAGAAAATAAAAGAGATGCATCCTAACAGAGATATATCTCTCTTGTTCAATTTTATTTTTAATTGATTTTAAATATTTGGTGATGAAATTTGATTTTTCTCTCTAAAAATAATATATTTGGAGACGAAATTATTTCCTCTCTAAAATTTTTTACAATAGTGACAAAAAGTTTCGTCTCCAAAATGGCACCTAATCTTCCGCCAAATTTTCCAAGGGCGGGAAATTGTTTTGTGACGAAAAATAAAATTTAGAGACGAATAGAATTTTCGTCACCTATTGTTTTATTTGATTTTAAGCATTTGGTGATGAAATTTGGTTTTCGTCTCTAAAAATAATACAATTGGAAACGAAATCTTATTTTCATCACTAAAACATGTATATTTTGAGACGAAATATTTTTTCGTCATGCGTTTTCATCACCATATACCTTTTTTGTTGTAGTGTATTTAATAAATTATCAATTATTAATTTAATATAATTGTAATCCCAACCCTTGTTGTCTTAAAAATAAATTATCAATTATAGAGATGAAATTATGCCTTCAACCTGAAAATTCCTGTTTCTATACCAAGAAAATGGCATAGGCAAACAACCATTGTTGAGCTTTGGTGACCCACTATGAAACAAACTCAAAAACATCTATCTAAGTTCACATAAGCTGTGGAAGTTTCCAATCAAATGAAGGGATTTGAAATTAAAGTTTATAGGAACATAGGCGAGTTTTCAAATGAAATTCAATTAAGGCCCAAATAGTTTTATTTTAGTTTAATTACGTGTTTATGCGATCTTTAAGTTATTGTTCTGTTCTTTCATTTACCGTCAACAATAAAGCAAAAAGTTTTGCAAGCAGGTAAAGAACAAAGTTTTTCAACAATCAAAGCACATCCAAACTCAATGTTTGAACTTTCAAGGAAGGAGAAAAAAAGAAGCTTGAAAACAAAAACCTATTTGGTAAATTTTTGGCAAATTTTCTACAGACTTAAAAGCCTATAAATAAAACGTCCATTGTTTAATTGAGATTGAGATGGGCTTAACTCCAAAATACATTATTATTAACTCCAAAATTGGACATATCTCTATAAAGTTACATGTCAAATAGAAGGCTGACTATTGCAAAAGGGAAGCACTGTGTGCTGTACATGAAATCTTAAAAGTAATACAAAATATTATCAACCAACAAATCCAAAAAACAAATCCTTCAGGATTCAGAATTCAAACAACAAATCCAAACAACATAATCAACCAACAACAACGATCAAGAGCAGAGAAAGGGAAATTCAAGAGACAATGTAAAATACCTCTATTTTGGTGTTGAACGATGGGTCTTGAAGCCACTGTTGGGAAATTAAAAAACATTAAAAAAAATTTGAGTTATTGACATAGAATGGTAAAGCTAAAGAAGCCTCAAGAAGGTCTATTAGTGTGTCTCCAATCTGGGAGTCATTTGCATTATATATAGGACAATCAGTAGTGACCTCACCCTTTGCCTTCTTCTATGCAAACATTTCAACTGTCATATTTGTAATCTCTCAATCTCTTCTTCTTTGTATTTTTGCTATTTTCATCTTACCCCTTCAAATGCCAACCACCAATTTTATCGTTCTCAGTAATAATTTTTAGCATGATAATCTTGTAATTTAAACATCTAATTGATTGTCTTTTGGGGTTTGAACTATCTTTAAATCACCTATGCAAGATTAATATACATTTTTTGTGTGTGCATAGAATCCTAGTATCTATATATACACACACAGTGAATACATTGCTTGATTATTCACGATGACTTCAAATGAGGGCACGTTGAAAGATTGTTCACTAAATAATTTGACCATTTCTATAATGGAAGCGCGATAGGATATGAGTTCCTTTTTTTGTGTGCTTCAATTACTTAACAATTTCTTGGAATTTTGTTATCTTGTATGTTATCTCATGAAAAGTGGATGAAGATTTACATTTATCAATTTGGAACTATTTAATAGTTTGGTTGAAACTAATTCTTTTATATTATACTAAAATTGTTGTAAATTAGAGGATGATTAGTCAGTTGCAGATTTCTGCATGGCAAAGCATGGGGTTGTCGAACCAAAAAAAATATTGCAAACGAAAGAGAGAAAAAAAGGTAAGTGTGTGCATGTTTGATTAGCAAGCCACAAAATTAAATACAGAGACATAGTTAGCAGAATTACTATTAAAGGGTTTTGACACATATGTATACAACTAACCAATGATGAGCTTGGAATGTGTCCTATGCATTCACAAACATTGGAATGTAGCCCATGCATTAATAGAGAGAGAAGACCAGCAATAAAAGTTTATGGGATGAAAAGTTTCTGCAGCAAGAAAAGTTTTTGGGCTGATAAGAAAAAAATAAAATATTACCTGGGTTTCTTTGTAAGGCTATGTGCTTTGTTGCAAAGGAGGGGCTTTGTTTGGAGTTTCAAATCCTTAGACTATATCACATTTACACAAATATTTAATCATATCAAAACCCAAATAAAATTGCTAGATTCTCACACCCTCACATTTACACAAATCATATCACATTTTACACAAATAGAAAACCCAAATAAAACTCCTTGATTCTCACACCCTCTTCCAAAAAAAACCTAACCTGACATGGTACAAATGAAAATACAACGGAACAATAACAAAAGAGGGGGAAAAAAAAAAGTGAGAATTTAACCTTCTACCTTGGAGCTATGTGAATTGACCTGTATAAAGGAAAGTCGGATGGTGCTATTGTGGTAGAGAGAGAGAGAGAGAGCTTGGGAAGAGGAAGAGGTGTGGTGAGAATGAGAGGAAGATGTGTGAAAGAGAATGAAGTTTCAAATTTTGAAATCAAAATGAGGGTAAAAGAGAGAAGATGTCTGTGACATGTGAGAGTTGAGGCGTGTTTGAGATGTGAGAGACGTGAGAGTTGGGTGGGAACCCAAATAGCTAAATCTGGACCATTCAAACTGAATAAAATTGATCTTAACCATTGAAATGTCCCAATAAAACTCTTCTCAACTGTATTTAGGCTCTATTTGAAAATTGCTAACTTAGTTAATTTTCTAATTTTTGACCCCAAAAAAAATCTATAAAAAAATGATAAAATATTTTATATTGATTTTTAAAATTTTAATTAGAAATTATAATTTTGAAATAGACTTTAAATTTTTTTTTTTTACACACCCACCCCAAAGAGCTAAAGGGCCGAGTCGACTCAATTTTTTTTCACTCTCATTCAAACCATAATTCCCAAACAGGTTGCAAATCATAATTCGATTAGAAGCGGGTGAGTTTTTTTTCATCTGATCTTGTCAAGTCGGTTGACCAATTGATGGTAAAATTGAGCCTCAACTTGTGAACTATACATAACACAATACTATCTTAATTAAAAAAATGTTACATAAATCATCCAAAAGCACACAACATAGAAGAACCAAAGTCGACTCAATTTTTTTTCACTCTCATTCAAACCATAATTCCCAAATGGGTTGCAAATCATAATTCGATTAGAAGCGGGTGAGTTTTTTTTCATCCGATCTTGTCAAGTCGGTTGACCAATTGACGGTAAAATTGAGTCTCAACTTGTGAACTATACATAACACAATACTATCTTAATTAAAAAAATGTTACATAAATCATCCAAAAGCACACAACATAGAAAAACCAAAGTAATGAAACCCAAGGATCTCAAAATTCAAAAACAGGTTCTAATTGCTTCTTTGAAATCAATGTTAATGGGAAAATCTAACTAAAATTAAACCCAAGGTTCATTAAATAAAATTAACTGTACTATTTTTTAAATAAAGATTACAACCAAATACTTAAGCATACATCCACATATATGAATGTTTCATAAGGGTAAAGTTTTGTCAAGATTTGGGGTTAGCAGTTTAGATTATACAAAATTAGAAGTGAGCAACCAAACAAACCCCTAAGAAGTGAGGCAGTGTCTTGAAGAATAAAAAAATGTTTCTAACAAATTGCTATCAAAATGGTGGGTTTTCTTACCTATCAAAATGATGTTGAGGTTTTCATTTTCTAGAGTTCCAAGAATTAAAAACCTATAATACCTTTTGTGGGTAACAAAACAGAGCAGAAAGAGAAGGAGAAAGAGATTACCTTGGTGAGAATCAGTTCAGTTCCTACTCTAGAGTCAGAAATTTCTATTTGGTAACTGGTAAAAACAATGAAATCAAAAATGAAAGAGGAGAGAGGAATTTCGAAAATTAACAATTGTATATTGCAATGAGAGGAAAGAAAAATTTATATAATATCTTAAAATAGGAAAAACAATTCACACCTTAATTAAAAAAATAGAAAATAAGTAAACCTCTATCATTAAAACAGGTAAAACAATCAAACAATAGATCATTGAAAAAGAAAACTCTTTTATCATTAAAACAAACATTGCAAAATCAAGAAAACATTGTGAAGAGGAAAGAAATTTTTTTATAATATCTCCTCTATGACATGAAAGATTGAGGTCTTCAGTTATGCAACCACCCTCCAATCCAAATTACCTGCTTCAAATAATTAAAAAGAGTTTCAAATACAGATTTCACTTAAAATGTATTTAGCCTATTTTCTAGCCTATTTTCAAATCCCAAGATTAATGTTGGGATGACAATGTATACCCGTAATAAAATTGGACAGGAGAAGATTGGACAGGAGAAGATTAATCCCAAGATTATTTCTCTTTTATTTTGTACTTTTGTAATTTTTATTTACATCGTGCCTTTATTTTAAAAATGAATTTTCAGTTCTTTATTTTTATTTTATCCCAAGATTAATCCCAATATCTCCAAACATTTTGAGATGACAGTTACTACAAAAT
This sequence comes from Camellia sinensis, assembly GCF_004153795.1. Lineage (NCBI taxonomy): Eukaryota > Viridiplantae > Streptophyta > Magnoliopsida > Ericales > Theaceae > Camellia > Camellia sinensis. The sequence continues at coordinate 1,844,549 of NW_021027479.1, read as the reverse complement.
TGAAGATGCAATATTTTTGTCCAAGCATTATAATGCTATACACAATGGACGTCATCAAAATTTGATCACTTCTTCCATGTGGTTTCGGTAGAGGCAAAAGTAAAAACAACGGATGAAGGCAAGAGCAGAGAAAAGGAAAAAAAAATGTGAACACAGTTTACACAGTTTAGACATTCAAAAATCAAAACACATTTAGAAATGAAACCCATTTCACATTTCAGAAATAAAAAATGTTTAATTTTTCCAACACAAACACAAATACAGTTTCAATTTAGAACTCTGTATATATTATTCTTCATTAAGCTAATATTATGTTACCTGTAGCTCAATGAGGGAAAAAAACATCTAAAATGCAGATATCAAAATCTAAAACCAAAATTGGAATTCGAAAATAACTTCATAATTGAAACAATAAACGATCGAGGAAAAAAATTAAAATTAAAAATCATACTAATGGAGAATTCTAAGAAAATAAAAAGACCTTCGCTAATGAGATTAATTAAAGCTTGAACAGTATGATGGTATACTTGATATATTCGATATACTTAGAGGAGTCAACATGAGAAGAAGCAGCAACGCAAAAAGAAATTGACAATATCAAAAAACAGTAAATTTATGTTTCTATACTGAACACAAAACTAATTAGGTAAATAGAAATCAAATCGATTACTCGGTTCCATGTGCAGTATTGTTGATGTGTTCAGAAGATTGAGGTCTTCAGTTATGCAACCACCCTCCAATCCAAATTACCTGCTTCAAATAATTAAAAAGAGTTTCAAATTTAATGTTATCCCGTTACCTTTCTAATACAGATTTCACTTAGGTATGCTACACCTGGTTGGCGTTAAACAAATGCAAATCAAATGGTGGAATCTTAAAACTAATTCTAAGGTCAAAAAGATTTAGATGTCAGCCAAAACTCTGCTCTTTATTTGCATATGCATCATTTCCTATGGAGTACATATCATGAAATGATGAATGTGAAGTATATGCCTAACAAAGAACCAAATTTCAATTTCAGCTACTCAATTCTTCCTACTTGTGCTTTCAATTGAGGCGTGGAAAATAAATGGTTTTCATTGATATGTTCTACTAACGGGAAAAAATAATTTCACTGATGGCCATGTAAAACTTACCATAATCTCCTAACATTCTCCATTCTTAATATGATACAAATAAGAGCATCTCCAATTGTATGCACAACCTCACACCAAAGCCAAAATTTGGGATTTGAGCATAGAAGAAGAACCGCTCCAATGGTGTGCCAAAATTTGGCATTGTAATATATTTGGGCACCAAGTGTAGCAAAATGCCAAATTTTAGCACATTTGATCAGTTGACATTTTGCCTAAAATTTACATAGTTGTTATTTTTCCAATTTCAGAATTTACATTTAGACACGGATAAACACGTTGTACGGTGTAGATTGAATCATATGGTGGTTAAAAAAAAAAAAAAAGACATTTGTACCATGTGGCAATAACCATTGGAGATGCCACACTTCTGTGTAGATATCATATATCTGTGTGTGTGTCACTTCATCAAGATATTATGATTTGGGAATTAGGTGGAAAAAACTGAAATTCATTCAGAAGCTAGAAAATAGGCTAAATTCATGTTCAAAGCCAATAAAAATCTTAACAAATCACAAAAGAGAAAAAATTTACATTTAGAAATTGACAATATGAGAAGAAGTTAACATGAGAAGAAGCAGCAGCACAAAAAGAAATTCACAATATCAAAAAACAGTAAATTTATGTTTCTATACTGAACACAAAACTAATTAGGTAAATAGAAATCAAGTCGATTACTTGGTTCCATGTGCAGTATTGCTGATGTGTCCAGAAGATTGAGGTCTTCAGTTATGTAACCACCCTCCAATCCAAATTACCTACTTCAAATAATTAAAAAGAGTTTCAAATTTAATGTTATCCCGTTACCTTTCTAATACAGATTTCACTTAGGTATGCTACACCTGGTTGGCGTTAAACAAAAGAAAAATTTATAACAACAAAAGAAAGGTAACGGGATAACATGAAAAAGAAAAAAAAAATCAATTAACAGAATTTCAAAATCAATTAACTAAAAAAGATTCAAATCCTCACAATTAACAGAATAAAAATTTAAAGCCATGGTTATCTAACTTGACCATACAAATCCTAACTATTAACACATTCATTCATCAAATTGTAGGTATGATTTTTTTTATTTTATCATTAACACATGACACATGACCAAAAAAATAAAAATAAAAAGAATTTTTATTGTGTTCAATCATATACCTACAAATCATACCTATAGCAAGCATGATGGATGATAATTTCCTACAAATCAAAATAGTTTATGGATGAAATCACAACCACTCCAACCACAAAGGATATCAATCATATACCTACAAATCAACAATTTTATGGGAAGAAGAATACCATGGTTGCAATAAGAGCAATGAATTTCTAGTTGAAAGTAGAAATCAAACACATAAGAATACCATGTAATCCTCTTTATCATCAAATGTTGTTTCATATTTGTGTGGGTGTGTTTTGAGTTATTGACTCCTAATATTATTGTTTCATACAAATTTAACTAAACCCATCAAATCCATTTCAAATTATTAGAAATCAAAACCCATCACACCCATTTCAGAAATCACAACCACTCCAACCACAACAATTAAAATAGTTTACACCAAATTAAAGTTAGAGACTTACAGTTTCACCATCTCTCTGTGTTTACTTTGGGAAGATAAATTATTAGAAATTAGAAATCAAATTATTAGAAATCCATTTACCTTCGAATTTCTGCGAATTAAACCCATCAAATCCATTTCAAATTTCAAAAATCAAAACCCATCAAACCCATTTCAGAAATCACAACGTACTCAATTTTCAAACAGATATAAAATGCATGACACAATGTCAACCAATAGCTAAAGGATCAAGTATGGAATAAGTACAAATCTAAGCACAAATTTCAACTTATTGTTTTGCAAACCTTTTGGTAATCCTAGAATATAAAAATATATGGGAGAAAGAAAAAGAATATTACACAGTTGCAGCAACTGGGTTCCTTGTCAATCACATAACAAAGCCAATTAAGTATTACCTAACGGGTCAATTCAAAAACTCATCTACAAAAAATAAATGCACAAATAGATAAATAAATAAATAAACTTTTAAAGGATATTAGACCTCGTTTGGAATAAGTTATTTTAATAAATTTTAATTTTTTTGTTAAAATATAAGGTAAAAAAATTAATATATTTTGAATAACTTTTAAATTTTCTATGAAAAATTGTACAAAATAGAGAGAAATTTTTTTCTTTTTATTTTTTGGTATAGGTCGTTTACTTTTAATTTTTTTTTTTTGATTTTTTAAATTTTAAGCTAAAATATTGAGAGCTAAGACAATGAAATTCTTATTTTCTAGTCAATAACCATGAAATCAAGAAAAGACCCAGATCCAGACCCATAAAACACTATCTGATCATGTAAACTCAATTCAGAATTAAAGGAAAATGAATAACTCCATAGAATGGTTCAAATCTCTAGTTACAGAAGCGAATTTAAATGCCATAGAATGAAAATCAAACCTAGAAATGAACGAATCCAGTTGATCTTGAACCACAAATCAACAAAGCGACAACAATTCAATAAAATTCAATGATTTGAAACGTCCTCATTACCGAGTCCTCGCGAACCAAGTTCACGGCGGTCTTCGATTCAGTTGATGCAAGGCGGGACCCGATTCGCCCTCGAATCAATCAGAATCAATCGCCGCCGCCGGCGAAGTAGTTTTCGACCTGCACCAAGCGAATTAGAGTCTGTCGCAACATCACCTATACATACACACATATATATAAATATGTAGAGAGAGAAAGAGATCTAATGTTTGCATGTTGTAATGCGAAGGAGAGAGAGTGAGAGAGAACCCTATCTGAGAGAGAACCCTATCAGTTTCACTATCTCTCTGCGTTTACTTTGGGAAGACATGGTGACGGGGGAGGACGATCTGAGATCTGCAAGGGAGAGGAGATGAAGAGTGGCTGTCAGTGGAGATCGGAGGCGGCGCAACGGTGGAAACGGAGCGGCAGTGGAGAGGAGGGAGAGGAAGAGAGAAAGAGAGCTCTTGAGACCTGAGAAGTTGGAGAGAGAGAGAGAGAGAGAGAGAGAGAGAGAGTGCAAATAATGTTTGGGTGCAGGAGACAGGATTGTTTTGGGCGGGACGTTGAAAATATTACAAAGCATCTCAGCCCTTCATGGTTAAAAACAACTCATCTCAGCCGTTAAATTGAAATGTATCTCTGATACATTTTCACACAAATTCAAAACCTCTTCTCCCTTATTGTATAGATATAAAAATAGAATAGTGTTATGATTTAAAATAGATTAAAAATTAACTTTTAACTTTTAACTAAGTTCTCAAATTGAGCCCTTGTCGTTTTTGATATATATATATATATATATATATTTTATAAAGATAGAGTGTCACGACCCAAACCCGCCCCTATGGGTTTAGCATCGTAACCGGCTAGTAATCTGTGATTACTGAGAAGGCCTGCTTAACAGTAAAGACAGTAATGCAGAGTACAGGGGCTGGCGGAAGCCAAAACAGTAATAAAAGATGTCCAATGAGTTGTGACAGTCTGTATGCAAAAAGATTTTTTCGAACATATTCACGTTCATAAGCAAAACATATATACACCATATGTACAAACATTCAGGTTAGGGACCAAGTCCCTTCTTCAAACTGTACAGTACAAGTCTAAAACAGAATTGCAGAACAGAAGCAAAAGGGTGAACTGAGACACCCCAAAAAGCCCTGGCTTGGACTGACATGGAACCTCGAAGTGAGACACGATGGTTGGCTTGACAAAAAAGGAGTTACCCCGACGCTCCTAGCATCGGTCCGGTGCCTGAACACCTACATATAAATATATACAGTAAGCTAAAGCCCAGTGAATAACAACTGTGTAAAGAGGTTAAGAATGAATGTCCTTTCAGTCATTAAACAGTCATATCAGTCATTTAGAAACCATATCAGTTATATGTGATACATCCAATAGCAAACAGTACAGTAGGTCTTAACAAACCGAACAGTCAGTTGATGGCCATCATAACAGTAAACAGTAATGGTTCCAAACATGGGAACCGACAGAGATCTCTGTGACAGTAGCAGTAACAGTACAGTAACAGTAAGTTGCTAAGGATGCCACGAATACAGTTTACAAATAGGACAAACATTCATTCAGTAAGAAATATCATTTCAAAAAACAGTACGGTAGATCATTTAGAAAATATTCATGATTGAACATATATTTACAATATTGTTACTCAAAGAGCACTGGGCTATAAGCGGCTAATGAGCGTCCTCGGATGCCAACCCTACACAGTTACACTAAGTTATACACTTGGGTTTAATAACTTAACCCCTAACTTGACTCGGTGTGGTTCTACATCAATATCCTCATTAAAATGCCTTAAACATGGCCTAAGAATGCCTAGGATGGAAAGAAGATGCAAAGATGCACTTTTAAACACTTTTCAAAATTTGCTGAAACAGGGGTTCACGCTCGAGCGTGTCTTTATACGCTCGAGCGGACATGCAGACAAAGGATCCCCACTCGAGCGTGACTTCCTTGCTCGAGCGGCCTTCAAACTCAGGCAAAAGTACTGGATACATGCAATTCACGCTCGATGGGCGCTCGACCTCCGCTCGAGCGTGAGACACAAGTCCTCGCTCGAGCGTGCATTCCCTCGCTCGAGTGGACTGTAAACACATGAAAAGTACTGGATACACGCATTTCACACTCGAGCGTTACTTTCCCCGCTCGAACGGGATGCATGTACTCAGAGCGTACGCTCGAGCGTTAAGTCCTACGCTCGAGCGTGGGTCCAAAATCTGGAATTTCCAGATTGAACCTCCAAGCTCAAATTCAACATTTCAAACATCAAATTCGATCCTTTTGGGCTAATTTTCTAGAAAACACTTTAAAACCCATAATATGACATATTTCAAAGATCAATTTGCAAAATCAAAGCCCAAAGGTAGTTCAATTAAACACAAATCCACACAAAACTTCATGAACATAGTGTATATGTAACATGCAAGTGTTCAATTGAAATCAAAACTTCAAATACTTGATCAAATGAGTCAATTCACTCAAAAACATGATGAATTCATGGACCATAGCTAGAATATAGACATGCATATGAGGATTTTCATGAAATCAACCTCAAAACTCAACAATGTGCACATGCATGCATGATTTAGTTACCCAAATCAACTCTTTAAACCAATTCTTGAATCTAAACACTAATGACTCATGAACCATGTAAGAACCAACTTGAATTTACAAACTAAAGGATAAATATCCTACCTTAGGTCCTCAATTTCAAGTCTAGAAGCTCAATTATGCAATCTACTCTTTAATTCTTCTAATTCTCCAAGCCAAATCTCAAGATGAAACCACTTTTCTCCCAACTCTCTAACTCTCTCACGTTTTGCTCTAGGAGATGGAGAAATGGCGTAACAAATATGAACAAGGCTCCAAACATGTAATAACAAAGTGGCCCACTCAATGGCAAACATGTAAATACTCAAACTAATGTGATTTAGCATTATTTAATCTAATTTAATCGTTCCAAATCAAATTTAAATTAAATCTACCATAAAATCACATAAATTCTAATTAACACATACACCAATCAATTTCTGAATCGGCCGCCGATAAGGCCTTCAATTTACTGTTCAAAACTTAAAACATGAACAGATCAATCTATGACAAACAAATAGAAAATGAAATCAAGCAACACACTCATGCGTTCAGTTCAGAATTTCAGCCAAATCAATCACTTATCATGCTTAATCACAGATTAGCACTAATCAGAGGTGGGGGTTGTCACATAGAGTTAATATATTAGTATAATTATATTACAATTAAATGGTTTGTCATGCTCCATGTTTATTTAGGAAATTAACTTTAAAATGTATGATAAAGTATATATAAATATATTTCTTTAAAGGTTATTAGGCCTTAATGATTTGTTACATTAAATGTTATTAATTAGACCCATTAAATAATAACACTTATTAGTATTTGTCTTCATTTATTACTAACAAGTAGCATTTGCCTTATTTAAATATATGTGATGGGCATGGCTCAGGAATGCCAATGCCAAGCTCGAAATAGGCCCAGCAGAGAACAAAGAACTCATAGTGGTTCAAGTTCAGTTACAGCTAAGCACATGTCGAAGCAGGGAATTGGCCACCTGGTAGGCAAATTTTGCAGAGTTATTGAAGTCACGCGTCAAATATTAAATAAGACTATCAAAACATTAAATGCAACAAGACATCTCAAGAGGAAGCATAGTGAAACGACCATGGCCGACGAACAGTATGCGACTAAGTTTCGACCAATGGGACAGTATGAATAGACAAGGAAATGATGAATAAGGGATATAAGAAAACTTCAAAAGGGATTTTTAAAAACAAGTAATCTCTCTCTCTCTCTCTCTCTATTTTCCCTCCACATTCTCTCTTTAATTGTGATTCCAACTACGTTCACTTCTAACTTATTTATCAAAGGGTCCACAGGAAGGGTCCATCCCCATTTTGGAACCTTCCTACTGGACTTGTTAAATGTGCAATTTGAAAGACGAAGGACAGTAAACCCATTAAACCTTTCGATTAGTCCGACCAATCTTACCCCGATCAAACTGCATTATCGATATGAATTACATGATTAGCATATTAATATTAGTTTTCTAAAGAATTATAAAAGCACTTGGGATTTATTTTTTCGGTAGTACTACATACACCAATTGATATATCAATTAGTGTACCAATATATGTTATGACATTATTACTGAACCCACCTATACTACAAATTATAAAGAATAATGTTATATGCACAAATTAGTGCACTAACTAATGTACTAATTGATTATGTGACATAATTTAAGAGATTTTTGGTATTTGTAATGTGATTAATGAGTGAAATTAATAATAATGTCATAACTAGTAGCATAATTTAAGAAGTTTTTGGTATTTGTAATGTAATCAATGAGTGAGATTAATAATAATGTCATAATTAGTGTTAGTACACTAATTACTGCATGTAGTACCACTGAATTATAAATATCCAAAACTTCTAAAATTATGTCATATCATTTGCTAGTATACTAATTACTATACCAATTGATGCATATAATATTATACTTATTATTTAGTGATTTTTTGTTAGTTCTTTTCATTATTAGTGAAGTTTATAAATATATAAAAAAAAAAACTTTATATTTCTGATTCTACTCTATAAAACGGATTAGAAAATTTTTTTGAAAAAACAAACACATTTTTTTATTGTTCTCAGTTTTAGTAAACATTTTTTTGAATTTAAATATATATATTTTTTAATTTTTAGATTGTTATGCACAAGTCAAACTTAAAAAATAAACAAATTTAACATAATTTTAAAAAATATTAATAAAATAATAAGTTTTCTAACAATATGCCAAACATCTAACATCAATTAATATGAAGGACAACAAAATATAGAAAACAATGCGCATATAATACAGCAAAAATAGCAGTAATTAATACGAAGATCAGCATACAAAAATAAAAATTGGTTAACCATTTTTTATTTTTAATAAATATTTTTAAAATTTTAAGTAATTTTTTTATTTTTTTAGATGTACCTTACTTAAATGTATCTAAATAGTAAAATATATGTGAAAAAATATTTTCAAAAATTAATAATTATAAAAAAATACGAAAAATGTATTGAATTTTAGTATTTTTTAGATTTTTTGATATTTAGGGGTGATTTGGGATGATATAAATAAGTGTACTTTTTGAATTTTTATGAAATATTGATTGGGTTTGAAATGACGTGTTAGAGAGGTGATGTGACTTAAATAAGATGATATGTCTTAAATAGGATAGTAACTTTTTAACTTTTTTAAATCATGCCAAATAAGGTCTTAGTATATTTTTTAAAAAAATTCATAAATATTATATTTTTTAAGCGTATTTATGTTAAGCATATCTAAAAATTTAAAAAATTTACCTAAAATATTAAAAAAAATATTTAAAATATTAAAATATAAAAATAAAAAAAAAATTTAAAAATTAGAACCAAACAAACTAAATAATTTTTTTTAATCCAAAGGAAATTACTAAAAAGTAGGAACAACAGTTGGGACAGAGTGGTCAAAAAGGTTTGTTGACGGTCAAGACATATATGTGATGTGGGACTTGTCAATGTACGTGACGCGCCCACTCCAATTTTTTCTTGAAAAAAAGACTGTGACCCCACCTCACAACCCCCTTTGAATTTTGATTGGTCAAAATTTTTTTTCCTTCCCTCCCACTCACCAATCCCCACGTGGGGTGGTGGGGTGGGAATCTGTGGGGTCCTAATCACAACTGTTTTTTCTTTTTCTTTTTTTTTTAACAAGAAAAAGGACAGTTCGTATCATTGCTTTCGCCCCGATCTCAAGTTTGTACCATTGCTATCACCCGGCTTGATCTCGAAATAATTAATTGTCGATGAATTGTTGATTAGATTTAAGAATAATATTTGAGAGTTTGAAAATATTTTTTTTAAAATTTTTTTAATGTCTAAAACGATGTCGTTTTGGGTATTATTATTATTATTTTTTTCTTCTTCTTCTTCGTCGAGTCTGAGCAGAGGGAGAGTGAGAGTGAGAGGGAGAGAAAGAGAAAGAGGGAGAGTGAGAGAGGAGGAGAGGATCGTTTGCTCACCACCGCTGTCGCCGATCGTCTGCTCACTACCGTCAATCGTCGCAACACCACCGCCATCGCCTCCGGCCCCGCCTCCGTCCTCCCTCCACTGTTATGGCCCCCTCCAGTCCACTCCTCCTCCTCCCTCCTCCTCCTTCCCCTGCTTCTGAAAAAAAAAAAAAAAATTAGGGGGATTCGGGGGGATGCATTTTCGAGCTACGTAGCACGGTCCTAGATTTAATTCAACTTAGAAGATAATAATCACGAGATGGTTGATCTTGTAGGTCACGATTAGAGTTTGGCGATTTAAGATTGGTTTGACATGTTTGAAAAAAGTTAAAAAATTAAAAAATTATTATTTTATTTAAGTTATATTATTTTATTTAAGTTATATCACATCTCTAACCCATCATTTTAAACCTAACGCAACCTCAATCCATATTTCATAAAAAATAAAAAAAATACAGTTATTTAGATCATCCAAAACAACCCATATTCCCTCTCACATGTCAAATTCAAATCTGTTAATCAACAAATATATACATTTAAACAAACTTAAAATACCATACATAATCGAGGGAAAAAAAAAAACACTTACAAGATAAAACACTACGCCAAAATTGGGCTTTAGCGGCGGTTTTTTACCGCCGTTAAAGGCTATAAAACTGCCGTTAAAGCCTTTAACGGCAGTATTAACGGCGGTTTTGTTACCGCCGTTTATGTGCGTGTCGGGAAAAGTACAACCGTCGTAAAAAGGTAAATTATCGTCGTTAAAAGTCGACAAAAAACGGCGGTAACATAGGACCAAAAACGGCGGTTTTTTACCGCCATAAATAGATTCAAATTTTTCAAAAAATAATTCTTTCTTCTTGCACTCCCCAAGTCTTGAACCCTCAACCTCTCATCCACCCACACTAACCGCTCTACCATAGCCACTCTTCATAAAATATATTCCCTAAATAAATATTTAAACATTACTTTTACTTTATTGTAGATGGTTTCGCCGGAGCACGCCGGAGTTTCACCGGCAAAGACCGTCGTCATTAACGGCGGTAATGATTGGGCATTAGCAGCGGTTTTGTTACCGCCGTTAAAAGTGGGCATTAACAACGGTTTTTTTAACGGCGGTAACAAAACTGCCGTTAATGATACCTTTAATAACGGTTTTCGTTACCGCCGTTAATAGTACCTTTAACGACAGTTTTCGTTACCGCCGTTAAAAAAATCGCCGTTAATGCCCTGTTTTGGCGTAGTGAAATCTCCACCAAGACATTAGTAAATGCCAATTATAGACATTCCAAACTATTATTCAACAGAAATATAATACATTCGTAATTTACTTAATATATTTTAAAGTATAAACAGTTCGGATTATTAAAATGAATATCAAAATAGACCTATTTAACTGCACAACAGTGACTGTTGGACACCTCCACACAACAACCACCCTAAATTCTCACCAAAAATACAATACATCTGCAGCTCCACTAGGCAAGGGGATTGGCATACCACCATACCATCCGGACCCAGTGGTATGCACCTACTCCTTTCAACAACACCATCTAATCACAATTACATAATGTGGGTGTTTGGAAAGTGGCTATTTTAGAGACTTTTTGACTATTTTAGTAGATTATTTTAGTTTTTGTGTTTGGAAAGATGGGATGTATTTTTATTTGAGTTGTTGTATTGAAAAATGTGTTGAAATGATGTTTGAAGTTAAAACGACAAATTTATCCCTAACCTCACATTTTTCAAATTTGGTGTAAAGGGGCAAAATCGTCATTTACTATCTTAGGCAATAGGCTGTCACTACACTGTGCTACACTGTCAACGTGATAGTGTAGCTGCCCCACTGCCGAAATGATTTTTTTTTTTTCAATATAAATTATTGGTTTAAGATATTTGAGACTATTTGACTTTTTTAGTATTTGAGGCTATTTTAGCCTCCGGTTTCCCAAACACCTCCAATGTCCTATAAAAAATTTAGAATTATTTTGAAATTTAATTATTTAAATTTTTTATAAAAAGAATGTGAGAAAATAATTATATTTTTGATTGTGACATTTTTTTTAACTTTCAACTATTCTATGGATTGGTTTGGGATGTGGGTTAATTTTTTAGCTTTTTGGTTATTTTAGTTTGAGGCAAAAACGTTTCGTTGGGAATAGGTTTTTCGATTTTTTTTTTAAATTTTTGTAAGAGAAAAAATGAATTGATTATGGATTAAATGTGATGTTTTGTCTTATTGGATTAAAAAACCTACATCATTTTTTTTTGACTAAAATAGTCAAAAAAAAAATCAAATAGTTTGGTGTACCATACGAAGGCTATATTCCAAACTTACTTTTAAGGCTTCCTTTGGGAAGTGAGTTGACTTTTTGATTATTTTAACCTGGGCTAAAAAATTTTGTTTGGGAATGACATTTGACCTTTTTGACTTTTTTATGACAGAAAGAATGTAATAATTATCGATTGGATGTGATATTTTGTCTTATTAGGTTAAAAAGTCTATTTTATTTTTTGTGACTATTTTAGTCAAAAAAAAAAAAACCCCCAAAAACCACTTCCCAAACATAGGTTAAGTTTTGTTTAGTTATTTCAGTTGGGATTAAAAAAACACAAAAAAATAAAATAGATTAAATAAGTTAATAAGATAAAATATTACATTTAAATAATAATTATTTTTTATTTTTTCTCTCACAAAATCAAAAAGTCAAAATATTTTTGTCAAACAAATTTTTTAGTTCCAAATTAAAAAAGTCCCAACTCCTTCTACTTTGTTTAAAATCAATGTGAAGTCAAACGACAACATAAAATGATTGAAATAAAATAATATATAACTATAATTAACGCTAGGGTATATTGATAAAAAAAAATAAGCAAAATAAAATATATCTTTTTTCTAGAAAAATAATCAATAAGTCATATTTCTCTCTTAAGATTATTATAAAGTCCTATCAAATTTTAATATGAACAACTAAGAAGGTTTCCAAAACATTTATTACTTTATATTGGTGTGTCTTATTTCAATTTTATCCTTCTTATTTTAATATGAACAATAATTTTATAAATAATAAAATTTAAAATTTTAATTGTAAAAATTATTAATCTTATGCTTATTATTTTGTTATGAATAATCATTTAATTTGAGTAATTAAAAATAATCCAATTACAAAACTTCTAATAAATTAAAATTATTTATCAAATTTTGTGTTCATATTTTAATAAAAAAGATAAAATGAGAATAAAATATACTATTACGAACAATTGAATTTTTTTAATAACAATTTATAAAAAAAGATTTATTTGTTAATATTGAAATTTGATATAACTCGATAACAATTTTTAAAATAAAATAGAACTTATTGATAATTTTTTTCATTGTAAATTATGATTTTTTTTAATATAATACCATAATTTGTACAATTAAAAATATTTATGAAATTATTGTTCATGTTAAATGAGGGGTAAAATTGAAATAATATCTACCATTATGAATTAATGAACTTTTTTGAAATATGTTATGAAAAATAGAACTTGTTGTCCATATTGAAACTTAATAAGACTTGACAGTAATATTAAAAACAAAATAGAACTTATTAGTTATTTTCTTTACATTTTATACTTTAGTTAGTGAAAAGTTAAAAAACACCAATAAATTTCAAAATGTGATATTGTAAACTATTTAGTCCTCCATTTTTTTCTTCTTCTAAATCCAAATGTCCCATTAAAGTGAAAATTACACAAAAAATGTAGTCACTTATATGTTTGGATTTAATTTTTTAGGGATAACAGCGAGTTTCTTCAAATATAAAATTACAAATTTTGGCAATTTGCACTATAGAAGTTTTGAATTTTCTCTCTTGAAACAAATCTCATATTACGAACAAAAACATAACATTATAGTGTAACACTCCAATGTAACACACTAAAAAATTCTGTGGTGTACTTTTTTCAAACGTAACAACGTAACACTAAAAAAAAAAATTTCTTAATGTATTTTTTCTAAATATAACACTCCAATATAATATCTAAAAAAAAAATCTTTAGTGTATTTTTTCCAAGCATAACACTCCAATCAATGTAATTCCAAACATAACATACTCCAATATAACACACAAAACACTATAAAAAACTTCTTAATATACTTTTTCTTAACGTAATACTCAGAGTTCGAAATTATACATTTGCCCAAAATTCACGAAAGAATTTTATATTCCTTTTGTTATGGTTTGAAGAATTCCACATCCTTTTGGAATGGTTTGAAAATTTTTTAGTGTTAAATTGGAGTGTTACGTTTGAGAAAGATACACTAAGGAGTGTTTTTTGTATATTATATTAAGGTGTTACACCAAGAAATTTTTTTTGAATGTTATATTAAAGTGTTATAAAAATGCTAAATATTTCAAATTTTTTACTAAATGTCTCACATGAGTGTGAGACTCACATGAGATCCACACGGCATGGGTCCCACATCCATGTGAGATATTTGGTAGAAATTTTAAGGTCTAGAGTGTTACGTTTAGAAAAAGTACATTAAATAGTTTTTTTTTTATATATTACGTTAGAGTTTTACGTTAAGAAAATTTTTTAGAGTATTACGTTTGGAAAAAGTATACTTGAAAGTTTTTTTATGTGTTGCATTAGAGCGTTACACTAAATAGTTTTTCTACAAGTGTTATATTGGAATGTTACGTTTAGGAAAAATATACTAAGAATTTTTTTTTGAGTGTTATGTTTAAGTGTTACATTAGAGTGTTACAATTTGAAATTATACATTTGTCCAAAACTTACTAAGGAATTTTTGTACTTCTTTTAAAATGTTTGAAGAATCTCATGTCTTTTTAGAATATTTGAAAAATCCCATATTTTAAGTCATTTTTATACTCCTTTTGAAATATTTTTCAAATAAAAAAAATTCTTATATAAAAATTTATCCCAAATTTGATTCCTGTAGATTGTGTATCTTACCTTTTTAGCACAAAAGAAAAAAAAATATATAAGAGAACATAATAGAAATAAGAGTATAACTATAAATTTATTTTTCAAATAGTATATTAATTCTACTTTGTTTAAAATCAATGTGAATAATTGGTTTATAAAAAAATCCTTAGGACTAAATGGATCACCATTCCTTAAGATGAGATTTATAGGTAAATTTTCCTTAAAGTTACTCTTGTTTGGGACATTGGTTTTAGTTAAAAAGTTAAAAAAGTTACTACAAATTGTCACGTTATTCTCTTTATTTATTTATATATATATATATATATATATTTTAATATAAAAAGTTAAAAAGTTAACTAAAATGGTAAATTCTGGGAAAGTTATTTTTCAATTGGGCCTTTTTGGGAGGAGATTTGGCCCTTTGGACAAGAAATTTTATTTTAGGCTTTTCGTTTGGGCCTTTAAAGAAGAAGATTTTTGTAGGAGCTCTTGGACAAATAGCTATGATGTACACATGACTATATTGTATCCAGCCTATCAAGATGATACTTTGGGCCAAATATTTAGGCCCACGCATGGCCCAAAACTTGCAATTCAACCCAAAGCCCTACCAAAGACACCATACCCAGCCAGTAATGCAGCTCGACCACTTGAATGGGCCCCCAAATCAACCCATCAGTAAAAGATAGGGGACATGTGATAATGTCTAGGGTGGTCTCCTATTTGTAACTATTTGACATTACTTGAAAGACATCTCTCATAGCCTTCTGTCCAATATAACATTACTTGAAGGACATCTCTCGAATGTCATAAAAGATGTACCGAAATTCTATATCACCCCAATTGGTTTTAGGCAATGGGGGAGCTACAAAGGAACCAGGTGGGACACGTGTTCCCCTTTAACTTTGCAATTTTTTTTTTTTTTTTTTGTGTATATAAAGAAAATAATTAACAAATATAATATTTATAGAAAAATACTTGGGAGCACTAATTAGTGCTCTCACTAATTAAGTGGCAGTGGGTCCCGCCATTAATGATGTGATGTTTTGGTCTTGGAATTGTATTTTTTTTTTTTTTACTTTTTTAATGTATTAGTGCTATTAGTGATGATGTTTTTAGTGGGATAAATCATTGTTGGTATTTATATAGAAATAACATTTAAAATTATTTTTTAATGGAATTTTTTTATTAAGAAAATAATGATGATTGTTTTGATTGAAAATAAAAAAAATTACAATAAGCCACATTATTATGTATGAAAACTATACAATAAAAATTCAGTGCAACAGTAATACCAAATCATCAATATATATATATATATTATTATATAATCTATCATTAAGTATACAAGACTCTTGTGCATCTCCTATAATATGTGGGTTATATAGTAATACCATATTTTCAATTCTGATTTTTCACAAAATCAATTGTAAAAAAAACAAAAATTAAAATTGTAAAAAAAAACAAAAATTAAAACTTTTATATTAAATGTATAAGATTTCCTACTTAATATTGATTTAAAAAAATAATATCTATCATTATTGATTATCAGGAAAAAAAAAATTGAAATTTTAAGGTAGCGTTTGGTAACATTTACATTTTTAGTATACGTTTACAAAAATTTTATAAACTGGTTTTTGTTTATTTTTAGAAAAACATAAATTACAAAGCGTTTGGTTTGAACAAAATGTTTGAAAATTTTTAAAAACATAAACTAAAAATATACTTGTTCAGACCTAAAATATTTATATTTATTTTTTATTATTTATGACAATCGGATCATACACATTATAATTGGGAAAAAAAAAAATTAATTGGAAAAAAAATTAATTAAAAAAAATTATTTGAAAAAAAAAATTCTGTTAGTCAAATTTTTAAATTTCTGTTTAAAAAATCAATGTAAACTCATTTTTTGAGTTTACATTTTTTTTTCAAATTTATAAACTGATATGACTATTTATAAACTAAAAAATTTATAAAACATGTTTTTAGGACAATTTTTAAAATTTTTATAAATGTAAATTAAAAATGAAATAATTACCAAAGGGGTCTAATTATTAAGGCCCTTTTGAATTATTTTTTTTGGGCTTCATCACTGGCTTTAGGAGAGATGATAAAAGTTCCAACAAGTAGTGTTAGAGTCTAATGACCATGGGCTCGAGTCTCGGGAGTGCCTTAGAGAGATTGTTGGTGTACACAATGCCGCTACTTCACGATGACACTCATCATAGCTGCAGCCTAGAACTGACCTCTCTCGTAATAATGATCTAAACAAAGCTCCAATCCAATTGTAGATGGAAAAAATTTGGATATGTATCAACTTACCAAGCTAAAAAAAAAATCATGAAAAGAATTTAGAAAAAGAACAAGAAAAAGAATGCTAGAAGTAACTGGGGATTATTCTAAACAAAAAGTAAGATGGACAGGTTACAAGATCAAACTGTATATACACTCCATCACAATTGGAAAAAACAGAAGGAAAACAAAAAGGAAAATCTTTGATGTTTTCCTCAACAATTTTGTGCAGACTAATGGAATCCTCTGGAACCTCTGGATTGATAGAGTTCCAATCTAGTTTTCGCATCGGTTAGCAGTGTTTCAGTTAAAGAATCTTGAGTTAAATGCCCCTGTTTTGAAGCCCACTCGATCACTACCAACACCTCTGCCTGAGCCAGTGCCTCATTATCTGGTACGTGTAACGCAATGTAACCTAGCAAAATTCCAAATGCCAGTGGGTATGAAACCGCTTGTTCACCAAAGTAGACGATTGGACAAATGCCTAGCACCACCTCCATCAATAATGGCCTTGGAGTGATTAACATGGAGATAATTGTCGGTTTCGGCGAATTTAGTTAGTGCAATCACAGCATCTTTAGTATAATCGGCCTCTGTATCCTCCAACAATCGAACCAGAGGGGGTATCATTCTTGTTTCCGTGGCTCGGAAAGTCCTAGCCAAGTGCCCGAGTGCTCTAATGCAAGGTATGAGGAGGTCCGACTCTGCTTTCTCGATAATTCTAAGTAACTGGTCCACAACAGCATTACAAGCCGGTGAATTGGGCTTGAAAGCAGACCGCCTCAGCTCTGCATTTTGCTCAGCTACTGCTGCAATTTCCATTAGTGCCATGGCAGAGTTGTATTGGACTTCGTCCGGGCCTTTTTCTAACAAAACCGCAAAACACAAAAGCGCTCTCGATTCTGTGATGCTATTGCATATGGCAGCGTTACCGGAACAGAGGTGCCAAAGGGCTCGAGCTGCCATAGCCTTCATTCGAGCTTTTGTTATTGGATCTTCACACTCCCTCCCCTTGATGCTACTCCCGGCTAACGAAACATGCGGGTTGTGGTTAGACGTGGCATGGTTGGATTGGTTTAGTGCATTGTTTTGTTGTTGTGATGGGTTTTCTTTAGATTGGGTTTTCATGGCCAGAGTGTTAGTAACCAAATTGTGAATTTGGGTCTGGGTTTCTTCGCCGGCTGGTCGAGGAATTTGACTAGTGAATTGCTTCTCATCTTCATCCTGCTTATTGCCATTGTTGGTGGTGGTGGGATTGGCCGTTACGACGGTGTGAATCGATATGCCTTGTTTGCTTGGAATAGTGTACTTGCTATGTTCTTCAATGGTTTCGAAAGCTAGATGACGAACTAGTAACCGAATTGTGTTGTTTTGGACGAAATGGTCTTGACATTTGGGGTGATTCGCAGCTAGTTCCGACACAGCCCAAGCCACCACAACTTGAACCTTCAAGTGACCTTCTTTGAGGATTTTCGCAAACACCTGGCACACACCACAATTCACAATGTGTTCGACGCTTTCTGGGTCACGACCCAGAAGTCCAATCGCTCTCGCAGCGCTCTCTTGACCCTCCAATCGTCCTTCTTTCGCCAATTTCAGCAGCGCCGGCACACCTCCTTCCTCGATGATCAGCTTTCCGTACCGATCATTGTCACTGGCCAACGAGACCAGAGAAGCCGCCGCATCGGCTCGTTCGTCGATCGACCCAGAACACAGAATCGCGATTTGTTCCCAAATCAAACACAAAATTGGCTCGTTTGCGGCGATCGGAGGGAGACCCAGATAGTCGTCGTTGCTATCGTCGGCGGGGGAGGAGACTCGGAGGAGCCACGACACGTCGCCGATGGAGTTCTCGAGCTGTTGCGAGGTTTTCCTGAAAGCGGCTTGGGGGATGATGGTGAAGACTCGCCGTAAGCCGTTGGCTCTGCACTTGAAGACCAGGCTGAGAGCTTTGCCGAGGACTTGCTCTGTGTCGTCGATGATGCGGCGCGTGGGGCGTTCGTAGAGGTCGTTGCTCGCACGCGCCGCCTGCCGGAGTAGGGCCGCCAGCTTTTCTGTCTTAGCTTTGATTTCTATGCATTCTGTTCTGTTGTGATTCACATTGTTCGTGGCTTTGGTGACTTGGTCTGCTAATTGAATCGGCTTTGCTAGGATTTGCTTCACTATGTCCGCCATGGACACGGCGGACCTCTATGGAAAAACCCAAAAAGAACTCAATTTTGAGGGAGGAGAGAGGATGAGAAAGATGGGTTTTGGTAGATGATGGTGAATTTGGAATTTGGGTTTTGGGTTTTTGTGTTTTTGTTGTTTGTCTGGGGGTTTTGGGAATTGGAATTGTGGTTCTTTCTGTTGTTGCCATGCAAGGGTGGTGGCTGTGGGGGTGGGGGTGGTGAATGAGTGAATCTAAGGAATGTGGATCTGCAAATGGTGAAACGCAAATCTCTATAATTTTTTGCATTCATGAATAAAACTGAAGTTAGAGTCTTATTTATAGGAAGTGTATTGGTTGATTGATGTGAACTCTAAAGGCGCAATCAACTGGTGTAAAGTAAGGGAGGAAAGAGAAAGAAAGCCCCACGCTCTTCTCGCACAAGGATTGTACTAGTGATGTGATATTTAGGCTTAAGTCATAATCCATTTTAGTCTATTTTTTTTTTTTTTTGGCCACATTAATTAGCATTTTATTTTTATTTTTTTATACAATTTTTTTTTATAAAAAGTTAAAAAGCGCGCTTATTTAGAACATTCCAAATCACTCTTTATTTCGAGAAGTGCGTTTTTAAATTTTTTTAAAAAAAATAAAAAAAAATTAAAGAGGTATTATGATTAAATTAATCAATAAACTGACTTGTTTTTTTTAGCTGTCAAAATAGGCCTTACACATGCTATTAGACCATCTCTAACGGTTCATCAAAGTTTACATCAAATTTAAAATTTGATGAAAAAGTTACTGTTTGGTGCTCCAACGGTTGCACCAAATCGATATCAAAATGAGATTTCACCAAACAATTCATCAAACTGAGGACAGAATACTGATTTCATCAAAACACTGTTTGTGACCGTTGGGGGGAGACCAACCGGTCAACCAGCCGGTTGACCAACCGGTCGACCACCAAAAGGTTCAAACAGTTCCAAGAAAAAGGTTCAAACAGTAAAAAAAATATATATATATTTTGCCTTACCGGTCGACCAGCCGGTTGACCAACCGATCGACTACTAAAAGGTTAAAAAAGTTCAAATTTTTTTTTTTTTCGCTTAACCGGTCGACCAACCGGTTGTCCGGGCGCAAATTTGATGAAAGTTCACCGTTGGAGCGAGTGATATTAGATTTGGTAAAATGGGTCATTTTTTACTCAGATTTGATGAAAAAAAAAATGCACTGTTGGAGATGCTCTTAGTAACAAAAATTAATCACTGTGTTTGGTTTGAGTTTTCTGGATTAAGTTTTTTGAAAATTGAGTTTTTTGATTTTCGTGTTTTTTTGTTTTTAGTGAATATTTTTAAAATTTTAAACATTTTTTTACTTTTTTAGATGCATCTTACTTAGATGTGTCTAAAAAGTAAAAAAATTGTGAAAAAATATTTTAAAAAATTAAGAAATACATAAAAATACAAAAAATGTATTAAATTCTTGTATTTTTTTTGTATTTTTGGTATTTAGTGAAATTTTAAATGATTTTTTTTTATAATTTTTTTACTTTTTAGGTGTATTTATGTTAGGTGTGTCTAAAAAGTAAAAAATTTGCATAAAATATTAAAAACATTCAGTAAAAACAAAAAAACACGGAAAATAAGAGTGTAGAATTTTCTGAAAACTGTTTTTAAAAAATGGGAACCAAGCAAAGTGGGTATTTGGTTTGGTTTTTAAAAATTTGTTTTATTTTTTATAAAATTAAAATTAATTTTGTAAAAGAAATAAAAATAAAAAATATTTATTATTTTTGTATAATTTCATCTTTTGAAAGGTCATAAATAATTTTTAAAAATTTTAAATTATATTTTTGATATTTATTTTTATCAAACTAGTTTCTATTTTTTTTTTTACATCTAAAATTTTTTCTAAAACACAAACCAAACATGATTCTACAAATAAAAAAAATTAAAAATCAAGATAATCATATTTAATTTTTTTTATTTAGATTTGAAATAATAATCTAATTAGAAGATTTTATAAGATGAATAATTTAAATTATTAAAATAAATTTCGTGTTAGATTTATTAGACTCTCCTGTTAAAAAACCTACTTCTCTTAGTATTGATATTTTCAAAAAAAACAATGTTATATAAATAATTTTTTTAAGAAAATCCTGATGTATTACAAATTAGTTTGACTTCTTTTGGGAAGTCAAGTTTGGAACTTTTTTAGTTATTTTAGTCACAAAAAATAAAATAAGTTTTTTAGTTTAATAAAATAAAACGTCACATTCAACTCATAATTATTACATTTTTTCTTTTATAAAAAAGTCAAAAAAACTAAAAATCCTTCCCAAACGAGACTTTTTAACCCTAAGTTAAAATAGCTAAAAAAACCAATCCACTCCAAACGAACCTTTCTTATGAACAATTTGATTCTACAGTATTTTACTCATTTTAAATAAATGGTGGTGATACATGCACCAATTAATATACACACTAGTATATCAATTAGTGTTATATTATTATTTTAACCCTACCTATTGTACAAATTACAAATATTAAAATTTTTTTAAATTATATTATATTATCTATTAATATACTAATTAATATATTAATTATCACATAAAATAGTTTAAAATAATTAGTCCGTACTTCAATTGTTTAACCAAACATTGGATTAATAATTTTATTAGATTATTAGTCCAATCCCAAGCTCATGTCCTCCCAAACAAACATGGCCCTAGTATATCAATTAGTGTTATATTATTATTTTAACCCTACCTATTGTACAAATTACAAATATTAAAATTTTTTAAAATTATATTATATTATCTATTAATATACTAATTAATATATTAATTATCACATAAAATATTAAATTGGAAACGCACATTAATGATGATCGTGGAGTAGTAAAAGTAGACTGAGAAGGTGACGTGCTAACGTTTCAAAGAGCATGGCACATTGGCAGGAAGATCAATCGCCCATCTTTTGTACTCCGCAATCGGAATCTACATCTACATCTACATCTACATCTACTCCCGTGAACTTACCATGTACTTTTGCTGTTCCCACTTGCCTCCCACATTTCCATGTACTTTTGCAGTTCCCACTTGCCTCCCACATTTTAATCTGCTTATCAATTTTCAAGTTGCAAATATCTTTCTTTTTTTTTTTTTTATATATATTTTTTTGACTAAATTACCCTCCTATTGAGTTTTTAAATTATAATTTTAACATAATTAAGGGCTGATTTAACAAGTTTTAAAAAAGTTAAAAAATCTCTATCCTATTTAAGTCACACCATCTTATTTATCTGCTTATCAATTTTCAAGTTGCAAATATCTTTCTTTTTTTTTTTTTTATATATATTTTTTTGACTAAATTACCCTCCTATTGAGTTTTTAAATTATAATTTTAACATAATTAAGGGCTGATTTAACAAGTTTTAAAAAGTTAAAAAGTCTCTATCCTATTTAAGTCACACCATCTTATTTAAATCACATCACTTCAAACTCAACTCAAATCCAATTCATATTACATAAAAAGTCAAAAAATATACTTATTTAGATCATCCCAAACAACACCTAAATAATAAAACTTAAAGAGATTTCAAATGATGTTATAAAAATACAAAGATAAAGAAGAAATATATATATATAGATTTAAGTATATAAAAAATAATAATGTCATTTATTTAAGACTTGATTACCTAAAAATCATATAGATTTAAGTATATAAAAAATAATAATGTCATTTATTTAAGACTTGATTACCTAAAAATCATATTTACGAATATTATGGTAGTTGATGTTTTATCTAAGATTTTTTGAACTAATAAATATTATTTAGTAAAATTGAAAATATTATCAGTTTTTCATAATTTTTAAAACTAAGAACATTGTTAATTTTGCATAATAATGTTCTAAATAATTATTTCATTAACTGATAAAAAAATTATCAATTTTTCCTAATTTTAAAAATAAGAACATTATTAATTTTGCATAGTAATGTTTCAGATAATTGTTTCATTAACTGATAAAAAAAAGAGAGTATAAGATTAAACGTTTTTACCCTTCTACTTATTGGTTTGATTCAACTATCCAATAAAATCGAGAATATTATTATTATTATTTTCTGGTTTTAAAACTGAGAACATTATCAGTTTTTTCATTGTTAATTTTTTTTTTCAATTTTGTACATAAATGTTTCATTATCATGCTCCTTTATAGACACAATTTTTAATTGTGTACAAAAAAATAATTTAGTTATTTCAATTTTTTTCAAAAAAAAATTTTAAAATACTTTTCAGAAAATTCTACTTTCTTGTTTTCCGTGTTATTTTGTTTTTGCTGATTTTTTAAAATATTTTAAGCATTTTTTTAAAAATTTTTAGACGCACCTAACATAAATACATATAAAAAGTATAATTTTTGTCAAAAAAAATATTATAAAATTCACTAAATATAAAAAATATAAGAATTCAATATATTTTTCATATTTTTATGTATTTATTAATTTTTAAAATATTTTTTCACAATATTTTTTTACTTTTTATATACATCTAAGTAAGGTGCATCTAAAAAAGTAAAAAAAATGCTTATAATTTTAAAAATATTCACTAAAAATAAAAAAATACGAAAAACAAAGAACTCAATTTTTAAAAAATTTAATCAAAACAACTCAAACTAAACACACAGAAACCAAACCAAACCAAGCCTTAAGTCCCATCAAATGGGGCAAACTAGTTTTTGGAACATATTAGTTTATTTTGACATATTAGTTTTTTTTTTCTTTCAGTTTTTTTCAATTTAAAAGTTGATATTTTAAAATTTTAAAAATCAAAATAAATGTCAAATCATCATGTTCCGTTATAGATAATCATAAATGACGAACAATCATTGTTTGAAGGGCATTTTCAACCATTAAAAATTTAATGAGACTTAAAAGTCTAAAAAATCTTAGTTAGAATTTAATGGAGTATGAGTTTATAAATTAGGATTTGTGCGTAAATGTCCCCTTTTTTTTTATTTATATGATTAATCAATCATTGATAAAAATAAGAATAAATATTCTATGAATTAAAGATCTTAAAATCGTTTTATGTAAAATTTGTAGAACTTATTATATTTCCTTTTAAAATTTAAGAGACGTTAGTGTAATTTTATATCCTTAAAATGATTGTGAGACCTATTTGAGTTCCATATTCAAATGAGTTACATTTCCACTTCAAAGTGTAAGGCATCTCCATCAAGCTAGTTATTTGTATTTTTTAAAAACTAAAATAGTGAATAAATTATTAAATTTCGCCTCTATCAAATTAGTTGTCAAGTTAGTCATTTTAATTTTAATAATTTTGACTCAACAAATGTAGCTAATAGTTTAGTCTAGCCAAACATTTAAAAAGTATTACTTTTTATATTTTGGAATTAATTGTATTGAGTTTACAAAAAAATAATTCTAAATTAAAATGAATAAAATAATATTTAAATAGTATAGAGAAATAATAGAGAGTTTGTTGGAGAATGTATTTAAAAAAATGTAAAATCAAAATAATAATAAAAAAATATATCTTTTAAGTTAAAATGTAATAAAATTTTAACTAATTTAATGTTAATGCTCTAAGATGTTCAATTATTTGACTACGTTAATTTTCTAAACTTACCATATTCCGTATTTCATTTTTTTATTTTTTATTATTTATAAACCATGAGGTTTATTAATGGAAAAATGCTCCATGTCACAATGATGCCCCTGAAAATGAGATGATACAAAACTGGGTATCACAGGGTATATCCCAAGTGATCTTGGAGAGTAATAGTCAAATCTTATTTTTGGGTTAAAAAAAAAAATTAAACGAGAAAACAAAAGTAAATAAAATGAAAAAAACAAGAGAAGCATAGGAAGAATAACAAAATCTAGAGACCAATCACAAGCCTTTGAACTCCACATTAAAATTGGATTGTGTCACATTCTCATGCTTCTAGCATAGAGCATTGGGTATGCTTGTGATGCAATGCATGAGAACATGATTGATTGCGTGGTGAGACATAATAAATTAATATAATAGATACACATTTGAGACACAACGCAATAGTGACACAGATAATATTTAAAATTTGATGAAGTAAGTTTTAATTATCATAGTTGCTAGCTACTTTTAGCAGACAACACGAGGCCCATTCAATGGGGGCCATTTGAGTAAAACAGCATGGAAAATTTTATTGAATTGAACATGTACATCTATGATATAAAAGTGAATCTCATCTCATTGTTTTACATTTGTATTCTATCAAGTAAAAAACTATGTATATTTCTAGCACCATTGATGTTAATTTACTACACCTGATGAAAGCATATATTTTGTGGCAATAATGTCTTCCACTCAATTAAAAATTGTCTATTTGTGCTTAGTGGATACTCTAAATTTGATTTTTTTCCTCTTTCTCTTCTTCATATATCTCTACAATCAATTTGTTCATTTTCATTTGTTAATGTGGGGACATATTTTAGGGTTATGCACGTAGCCGAGGTTGTTAACCGATGTGTTACATGGATGAACCAAGTTGTTGAGATATGATGTTGTCATATCAAAATTCAAGATATTCGAATAGAGGACAAAAGTCCTGGATGACATCAAGCTATCTATTTGAATAGAGATGAGACTCTTGAGGAAATTCATTTTAATTTGAATAGTGTGAGTTGTGATATATGTTATCATTGTAAAAGATAGAGTCCTATGAAATAAGACTTTTAGGAGAAGTTGGACACTAACAAGGTTCTGAAAAGCGGTTGCGGTCACCGTAACGATGGCGGTGGCGCGGTTGCGGGCGTGGGGTATAAAGACCGTAGCGTAACAGTTTCAGTAACCGGAATCGTGAATTTTTTTTTTTAATTTTTCGCACAATTTGAAAAAAACTTACCGATACGCATATTTTTTTTTCCATGACCATATTTATTGGGTTTAAAATAAATATTGATCAATTTTTGTAAATTTTTAAGTATAATCCAATATATTTCATATTTTTAAATCACTATAAACTAAGTTTTTTACGTTTTATTTTAATAATTAATGACTTTATATTATACAAAAATCAATCATTAACTATTATATATAAGATAAACAATGATAAAAGTAAGAGAATAAATAAGAGCCTAAATATATACACATATATATGCATATACATATTTTAATCAAGCCAAATAGATAATGACCACACTTATTATTATTATTATTTTCAAACAATATATAGAAAGACACACACAAATAAAATGGTTGAGTGATAACAGTTGAATAGAATAGCATAAATCTTACAGTTTCAACAAATCAATAACATGTTCTTCATCTTTCCTCTTCTCTCTCTCTATCTCTTGCTCCTCCATTTTCTCTTTTTATCTTCCCTCTTCCCTTTTCTCTCTATCCCTCTTCCCCAATTTTCAGTTTTTTTTTTTTTTTTTTGTTTTTTTCAAAAGAAACAGTTTGGAACCATTACATAACGGTGCGCAACAGGTCGTTACGGCATTCTTACGACCGCTACGGTCGACATACTTGTAAATCTCAATCACACTACAAAAGCGGCCGTAATGGGTGGCGGTAACCACCAAAACCGTTACGTAACGTAACGGTTGCGGTTGCTTTTTAAAACCTTGGACACTAATCATTATATAAAGAGGGCACCCCATAGGTCTAAGGTATATTTTACTTTGTGAGCTATTTAGTCCTCGTTTGGTTTTCATTTTGGGGGCTAAAAAGAGCACAAAAAGATAAGATAGGCTATATAAGCCAATAAGACAAAATGTTACATCCAAACTATAATCATTATACCTTTCTTCTCACAAAAGTAAAAAAAATCCAAAAAATAAAAACCAAACGAGGCTAAAAAAGTTCCAACAAAAAAAAAAGTTGGGTACCATAGCCAATGTCAAACGAAGCTTTACTTGAGCTGTTATCTTGTGAGATAAGTTTACTAACTTGATCGTCGGAATACTTCCAGGTGGACGAGCCACCGCAATGTTTCTTATCTTCTTGTGCGCAGGTGTTGGCTTAATCTATTATGTCGCATACTCTCCAACTAAGTTCTCTAGATCTCTACAAAGAGATTTGTTTGGTTGTGAGGTCATAAATCAACACTCACAATTTGGCGCCATCTGTGGAAACTTAGCAAGAATAGATAGCCAACATCAGACAAAGAGATCGAGTTAGAGACGATATAACCAATGAGGAGGTGACACGTCATGATGTTGGTATGACGGTTGAGTTTGTTTTGTGGTGACGATTTTGAATCTTGATGTTCTTAAACTAGTGAGTTGCGATCTTGGCTAGTAGTGCGATTTCGGGTGAGATGTTGGTTCTTCATTCCTGATGAGTGGACACTTGTGTCCTTATTTCCTAATGCCGACGAGTCATGATCTCCGTTAGAGAGCATCTTTTAACATGTTGTTAAGTCGACATATTAAGAGATCAGACGATATAGGTTCTATCACCTCAGTTTATCAAGGTAATAGAATCTAGAGGATAGTTGTATTGACATATTTTTAGGGTGACGCCACGTGGCCGAGGTGTTGACCAAGGTACCACATGGACAAGTCATGATGCCGAGATTATTGTGATATTGCCGAGATATAGTGCAGTAATACCAGAATTTGAGATATTCAAATGGAGGACAACAGTCCTAAAATAAGTTGAGGCGCTTAGTTTGAATAGAGATGAGGCTTTTAAAGGGTTCATCCTTATCTAACTAAGAGTTCGAGATAAGTGTTGTGCTTAAGTTCTATGAAGTGAAACTTCTAAGGGACGAGGGCACTGCTGGTTATAAAAGTCAGTCCTATGCTGATTATAAAAGTAAGGCACCCCTGTGGGTTGAAGGTATACTTTTACTTGTGCACTATTATTTGAGTTAATTTCTTTGTGAGATAAGTGACTGACTTGATCGTCGGAGTGTCTATGGATGGATGAGCCACTGCAATATTTCTTACTCTCTTGTGCGCAGGTGTTAGCTTAATCTATTGTGTCGTGTACTCTCTAACTAAATTCTCTATATCTCTGCAATAAGATCTATTGAATTATGAGGTCAAAAATCGATGCCCACAATTAACAGCATGGTCTAGAAAGTGCACATACAACATCATTATACCAACCCATCAATATTTAATTCCAAATTAACTAACAAGAAAGATACAAAGGAAGCTTCCTTTAAGCTTTTAGGTGATGTGATGTAATGTAGTAAAGTAATACACACACAAATACTTATTCTATGCATGGAGCCTGTTAGCATGCGCATGGCTGAAGTTTTTCATATAATTGTTGTGTTTATTAAAAATTTCTAGAGCACTATGAGACAAGTGTTGAAAATGGGTTATTACAAATAATGAGGAGTTTTTTTTTGCTTTAGTTGGATGGCGGCAGATCTTCACTACTTATAACCCCTCACTACTTATCATATATATATATATGACACCCAAAAATTAATATTGAAATTAAAAGAAATAAAATGAAAAAAATAAAAAATAAAAAAAATATCTTACCAGTATTGATTTGAACCCTCGAAGATACAACAGCTGTATAGTCTTTGCATAAGATGTCGAGCCGAAACCCCTTCACTTGCTCCTCCTCCACGCCTGTGGGTTTGACACAATAGTGCATGTTATATTCAAGTCTAACATCAATTTCCTTTATACGGTTGTAATGGAGAATTTCTATTGCATTAGTCAATAGTGATGAAAAAACCACCTCAATGGGTGAAATGACTTTTTTTTTTTAAATTTTAAAAAATAATAAGTTCACGTAATTCTTTTTTATAGTCATTGGGTATGTAATGATATAATGGACAAGATCTGAATTAGCTAGAAATTTACATATTCCCATATGCTAACTCCTCACTAACTCCCACTAACTGATCTTTATTTACTAACTTATTTGCATCAATTTAATTTAGAATACACCAACATAAGGTATATTTTACTTTGATTTGGTAAAAAAATCAATTATTAATATTTCAAAATTATTTTAATATTATACATATCATTATAATAAATCATTGTAATAGTTAAGTCTAAAGAACATAAAATTAAAAATACAATTGAAAAGGAAAGTACCAGAGAAAAAACTATTAAGCTATTTTTTTTATTTTTTAAGTTCAAGAGGAACATATGCTCAATGGGCAATGGCTTGATCAACTGCTACCACGAATATTAACTTATAATAGTATTGTGATAATCACACACACACACACATATATATATATATATATATATTTTCTTCATAATTTGTTTATTTGTATAGATAATAGATAAACTCAAGTGTTGAAACCCATTGGACAATGTGATTATCATATTTGATGATACAGTTCGTTCCAGGCGGAACAGGTCGGGCTGATCCACAGTTCTCAATCCTATGTCCGAATGACCAAGCTCACCGGGAGTCCCCCAGCGAACCCTTCAGCAGTGTTGGGCTTTAGCATTTGAGTTATGTATTGGGCCCTGAATGGTGGGCTGCAATATTTATGGGCTTACCCATGTCAGTAGTCCCCCATTCCTAAGTGCAACTTTAGTCTAATGAAGGGAATAATCAAGAAAATGAGGGTGGTGAGAGACCGGCAGGGTGAAGGTCAACCGAGAGGAGTGACCGACCATGAGGAGGGTCGACCGCGAAGGGTGGCCGAGTGGAGGGGCCGACTACGAGGAGGACCAACGTCGAAGGGTGGCCGAGCGGAGGGACCGACCATGAAGAGGGCCGACCGCGAAGGGTAGCCGAGTGGAGGGACCGACCATGAAGAGGGCCGACCGTGAGGAGGGCCGACCGCGAAGGGCGGCCGAGTGGAGGGACCGACTACGAGGAGGGCCGACCGCAAAAGGTGGCTGAGCGGTGGGACCAATCATGAAGAGGGCCGACCATGAAGGGTGGACGAGCGGAGGACTGACCATGAGGGGGGCCGACCGAGGAGGGCCGACCGCGAATAGTGGGTGGTGGTGCGCAGGGCTCGAGGGACGGTGGGGCACGTGGTGATTTGAAGTGGAATAGACAGGGAAGGGGAAAAGAGCAGTGGATCGTGATCGTACACGTGGTAGAATCTCGTAGTGGAGAAGGTTAGGCGTTGGGTAATAAGTGAAACGATAGGTCATTATAGGGTGTTGAAAAGACAATTTTGGCAGATTTTTGAAAATTTTCAAACTGGTGAAATTTAATTGCGACCCTTGGAATACAGGCAAGCCTTGGGCCTTTGGTATTATTCGCTTTACCTACCTTTGTGTAAAAAATCAAAACATTCCAAGTGTAGACTTCTTCGTTGCTCGCGATACACCCCTGCAACACTTTGTGAATTTTCTTGCACCCGCATCCGAAGCTATTCGCAGACACACGAGAGAGATGGCCTAAGAGGAAGCAAGAGTTGATCTATTGGGTGACGATGATGCGGTATAGTTGACGGAACAATACCGGACGGAGAGGCGAGTGGGAAGCGAGAGGGAGCCAGTGGGGCGACCTCGTTCGTCCACGATGATAGTGGCTGCACAACCAATCAGCCGGGTTGAGCCAGATCATTGGCATACAAAGGCCGATAAGTTGACCGTGACCGTGGAGGAGTTGGTGGGTATACGCGAGAAATACCAGATCCCCGCAGAAATAGAGTTAAAGCTGCCGACAACAAAGGAGAGGCCATCCAACGCCCGACCGGGGGAGTTTGCCCTCTATGAGAAGGCGTTGAAGGGAGGGTTGAGGTTGCCGCTCCCGCAGGTGGTAGTGGATGTCTTAAACCGGTTGGAAGTGGCGCCAAGTCAACTAATGCCCAACGCATGGAAGATTGTACTGGCCTGTGCAAGCACGTGGCCGAGGGCGAATGAGGAAGCGGCTATGACGGTGGACGAGTTTTTCGCATGCTACAAGGCCTCGGGACAGCAAGAAACGTGGGTCACTTTGCAGACGGCGGCAGGGAGGGGCTTGGTGGCGGGGTTGCCGTCATTAATAAAGGGGTGGAGGTTGTGGTGGTTCTACGTGTCCGCAAACGGAGGAGTTGGAGTGCGCACAGTGTGGAGAGTGCCCACCAAGTCTATGGAGCCAAAGCTAGGAGCGGTAGCGGCAGCTGAGGAGAGGGTGAAGAAGGTAAAGGCATGGAGAGAGAAGGAGGGTGTCAAATGAGACGAGCTCGTTCAGCCGTCGGCCTTGTTTATCGCAAGGTTGGGACTCCAGCTAACCGGTGGAGACTTGGAACCAGCGAAATTAGAGGTGAGAAGGAAGGCGCAAGAGGTGGAGGATATGACCATTCTTGCGAAGGCTAGTAAATTCAAAGAGTCATAGGCAGACCGGCCGCCGAAGCCAATCACGAGGGAGAGGATCCGACCACTCCCCAAACCACTGAGGGAAAGGACTTGGGTGAATTTGAGCCACGACCGCCCCCAATTGATCCTTTGAAGGAAAGGGCCAACAAGGAGGTGGAGGTTGTGGCGAAGAAGAAGAGAAGGGTAAGAGTGAGGGAGGATGGGCCAGCCCTGAAGAGGAGGAAGGAGGTGATGGTGGAGGCTACTCCAGAAGGGGTGGCTGTCCTAGAGGTGTAGGGAGACAAAGTTCAAAGTGAAGAAGAGCCCATGAGTGCCATGCCCAAGATACAAGTGGAGAGTGGGTCAGCTGGTCCTGAAGAGGGGGTGGAGTAGCAGCCTAAGGGAGGTCCTGCGCCCCAAGGAGAGGGGGTCAGGCTGACGACTTCCATCTACCATGCTCGCGCAGTGTCTGGCCGACTGGAGGGAGAAGAAGGCCCAGTCAGGGCACCTGCAGATCGCCTTTTGGGGGTAGTGGACGAAGCAGACGTGCCCGCGGTGGCCAGGTTTAATGAGGCTGAGCTGCTAAGGGGGCTGTGCTCTGCCCAAATGGAGGTGACCACCTTAGCAGGGGCTCTGTTGAGAAAGGTGGCGGCTGCAAAAGGTGAAGTGAAACCTGTGAAGGCAAAGTTAGAGGAGGCGAAGGCCTAACTTGCAAGTTTGAGGAGAGAAACTGCTGGATGGAGGGAGACCGCGAGAAGTGTGTGTGTTAGG
Source organism: Camellia sinensis (assembly GCF_004153795.1). NCBI lineage: Eukaryota > Viridiplantae > Streptophyta > Magnoliopsida > Ericales > Theaceae > Camellia > Camellia sinensis. The sequence continues at coordinate 1,812,404 of NW_021027479.1, read as the reverse complement.
GGGTTAGAAGAGGCCAAGAAGATGCAAGTGTTGGTGATAGTGCAGGGCTACTCAGCCGAGCGAGCCAATGCTGAACTGCTCACGACCAAGTTGGAGCTGGAAGCGAAATGTCGTAAGGTGGTGTCGCTCGAGTTCCAATTGGGGAACGAGCAGAAGAAGCTAGAAGAGGCCTAGGCAGCCTGTACCGTCGCCAACGATCGGTGGGAGGAGGCCATGTCTAGTAACGAAGATCTTCGAGCTTAGTCAATGAAAGAGAAAGAAGAGTTGGATCAGAAGGTTGCTGAGCTGGAGAGGGCGTTGGCGGACGAGCGGGCCAAGTCAATGGAGGAGAAGACGAGGTTGGAGAAGGAGTTAGGGGAAGAGAAGACCAAGGCAGCCTCTGAGAGGGCAGCATACCCCGATATGTGCATCGTTGCAGTGGAGCAGTTCAAGGGGTCTGCTGACTTTCAAATGGCGATCGATGCTGCGATCGCCAGTAACTTGGCAAGGGAGGCGTCTGGGGGGGCTGGTCCGTCGGGAGCAACAGCTAGGAGCAGGAGTGAAGAAGAAGTAATCCAGAGCTTCCAGCGGTCGGACTTCTACAAACACGAGATGGCTGAGTACTGGGACATCTGCTGGAAGATGTTTAAACGCAAAGCAGAAAAGCTGTTCCCAGACTTGGACCTCAGCAGTGTAAAGATTGATGAAGATGACGTGGCCCAGACCCCCCTAGATGAGGGTGTTAAAGAAGAAGACCTCGTCTCAAGTGAAGAGGAATAAATGGTTTGGACAAAATCTGTGCTTGAAGGATGGGTTGTTGTTTTTGGTTGTTCTTTTTTTTTTTTTTTTTTTTGTTTTGGAATTTCTGTAATAGACTTATGTATAAACTTGTGAATAAATAAAATTGTGAATTGTGTTTGGCACATTGTTGTTTTCATGTTTGTAATTCTGTAAATCATTATGAATAAGTAAGAATGGTGACTTGCACATGGTTTGTGTATATAAGATGTAAGAAAACCTCAACGCAGAGTGAAGTTTAAAATGTAAGAAAACCTCAATGCAGAGTGAAGTTTAAAATGTAAGAAAACGTCAATGCAGAGTGGAGTTTAAAATGTAAGAAAACCTCAATCCAGAGTGAAGTTGTGAATCATGACCCAGCAAGGAGCCAGTCTGACTTGGAAAACGTTGAACTGGAATTTGACTAAGTATGGCAACTATGCCACAATCATAAAGTTGTAATGGTGGCTCAGACTGGCTGAGGCTTTAAGTAACCCAGTCTGGCTGAGCTCTTCATGCTCAGTCTGGCTGAGGCTTTAGGTAACTCGGTCTGGCCGAGCTCTTCATGCTCAGTCTGGCTGAGGATTTAAGTAACTCGGTCTAGCCGAGCTCTTCAAACTCAGTCTGGTTGAGCCTTTAAATAACTCGGTCTGGCTGAGCTCTTCGTGCTCGGTCTGACTGAGGTTGCAATCAAGGCGTTATTGAAATACCACACAAATAACTGAGATAGAAGCTTGTTGTCATATAAAGTGCAGCCCATTTGGTCATAAATGTACACCATATGAGGAGAGAATGAGAGCATGCAAATATGTAGATTGTCAAAAAGAAAATACAGCGATTGATCAATACAAAAATACAACTTTTATTGAAAATAACGCTTCAAATGCTCAGCGTTCCAAGGATGGGGGAGGTCTCGACCTTTCATATCCTGAAGTCGGTAAGTACTCAGACGAGGTCTGGCTTTCACAACGTAAGGTCCTTCCCACTTGGCTGCCAGTTTACCCTCAGTCGGATTTTTGGTGGCAAGAGTTGCTTCTCGCAAAACAAGATCCCCCACTGCGAATTCCCTCAGTCGAACTCTGCGGTTGTAATGTGTTCTCATTTTCTGTTGGTATGAGGTCTGTCTGACTGCAGTGGTTTCTCGGAGCTCTTCAATTAGGTCCAGGTCTGCCCGACGCAGCTCTTCAGTTAGTTCTGGATTCAGATGTAGAACCCTTGGGGTAGGAAGACCGATTTCCACTAGGATGACCGCCTCAACACCGTATGTTAAGCAAAAGGGGGTCTCCCCAATGGGAGTTTGAGCGGTAGTGCGGTAGGCCCAGAGTACATTCGGTAGTTCCTCAGCCCAGAGTCCTTTAGCAGTTTCCAACTTGATTTTGATGATCTTCAGAAGAAAATGGTTGGTGACCTCGACTTGGCCATTGGCTTGGGGATGACCTGGGGAAAGGAAACATGGCTGGATTCGAAGCTCTACATAGAATTTCCTAAACTTGGTATTGTCAAATTGTTTGTCGTTGTCGGAGACGATGGCTTGAGGGATACCAATTCTGCATACGATTGACTGCCAAATGAATCTGGTTGTGTTCCACTTGGTAATTGTGGCAAGGGGTTCTGCCTCCACCCATTTAGTGAAGTAATCAATGGCGACGATGGCGAATTTGGTTTCGCCTCTGCCGGTGGGCAATGGGCCAACTAGGTCGATCCCCCATTTAGCGAATGGGTAGGGACTGCAAAGTGTGATCAATTCTGTACGAGGAGCATGGGGGATGTTGGCAAAACGTTGGCACTTATCACATTTGAGCACAAAGTCAGTCGCTTCCTGATTGAGAGTAGGACAGAAATAACCAGTGCGAAGTATTTTGTGGGCTAGGGACTGGGTGCCCGAATGATTACTACAGATACCCTCATGGACTTCACTCATCACGTAGGTTGCTTGAGCTGGATTAAGGCATTGTAGCTACGGGCGTGAAAAGCCGCGTTTGTACAAGAGGCCGCTGACAAGAATGTAGTTGGACGACCAGGCCCTTACTTTGGCAGCCTGCTATTTGTCGGCTGGTAGTTCCCCCGTTGTCAGAAATAAAAGGATGTCAGCCGCCCAAGGAATGGGTTCATTTTGGAGGAAGTAGACTTGCTATTAGTTTGGGGAAATGACTGGGTGGGCTAGGTACTCGAGGCAGGCACCGTGGCTGAGGTCTGACTGGTCTGCTGAAGCCAACTGGGCCATTTCATCTGTCTTGGAGTTTTCCGTCCGAGAGATGTGCCTGATGTGGAATGTGTTGAAGAGTCGAGCAAGGGGGAGTGCAATATCCCTATAAGCCCGCATTGTGTTTTCCTTGGCATCGAATTTCCCCGTAATTTGTCCGACAATAAGCTGGGAATCGCTGAAAACCAGGATGTGGCTGATACCAATGTCTCGGGCTAGGCGGAGACTTACTATCAATGCCTCATATTCAGCCTCATTATTGCTTGTATCGAACAGGAACCGGAGAACACACTTAAAATAACCAGCCTCGGGGGCGGTGAGGATGAGACCAGCTCCGCTGCCCTCTTTGCGGGATGATCCGTCGACGTTGAGGATCCAAGAGTGGGGGTCTTTTGGCTCGGTAGGGGGTGGCGGGGGCAGAGGAGCTGTGGTTGGAGTGAGATTAGTAAATTTCAGGATGAAATCGACAAGAGCCTGTCCTTTAATCGCCGTTTGAAGTCGGTAGGAGATGTCAAATTGGCTGAGCTCGACCGACCATTGCATAAATTTGTTGGAAAGTTCTGGTTATTGCATTATCTTCTTCAATGGTTGGTCAGTGAGGACCACTATAGAATGGGCTTCGAAGTAAAGGCGGAGTCATCTGGAGGCGGTGACCAAAGCCAAGGACATTTTTTCTAACAATAGGTAGTTCTGTTCTGCCCCTCTAAGAGCCCGACTGATGTAGTAGATCGATTGTTGGACAGAGCTGTCTTCCCTGATAAGTGCTGCACTGACTACGGTGTTTGACACGACTAAATAGAGGAAGAGGGGTTCACCCGTGATTGCTTGAGAGAGTAGGGGGGTTAGCCATGCACTGTTTCAATTGTTGAAAGGCCTCTTCGGATTCTGCCATCCATTCAAAAGTTTGCCGAAGAACTTTGAAGAAGGGGAGGCACTTATCCGTTGCTCGGGAAATGAAGCGATTGAGGGCGGCCCCTCAGCCAGTAAGCCTCTAAACCTCTTTAACCGTTCTGGGTGACTACATTTCGATTAAGGCCTTGATCTTTTCGGGGTTAGCTTCAATGCCCCGCTGACTGACCATAAAACCCAAAAACTTCCCAGTTCCTACGCCGAAGGCGCATTTCTCTGGATTGAGCTTAATTTGGTACTTTCGCAGGGTGGTGAAGGTTTCTCGCAGGTCGGCCAGATGATCAGTGGAGAGCTTGCTTTTCACTAGAATGTCATCGACACATACTTCTATGTTATGGCCTATCTAATGATGGAAGATAGCATTGACCAACCGTTCGTAAGTGGCCCTGACATTCTTCAACCCAAATGGCATCACATGGTAATGGTAGGTGCCTCGGTCGGTGATGAAGGAGGTGTGTTCTTGGTCAGATGGGTGCATCAAGATTTGGTTATATCCAGAGAAGGCATCCATGAAACTGAGCATTTGATGATCGACCGTGGCGTTAACCAGCAGATCTATGCGAGGGAGAGGATAGCTGTCTTTGGGGCAAGCTCGGTTGAGGTCGGAGTAGTCGACACAGAGTCGCCACTTACTATTGTTTTTATGAACCAGAACCACGTTCGACAACCATCTGGGGTAGTCAACATTCGTGATAAACTATGCCTCAAGGAGCTTATCTACTTCAGAAGCAATAAGGTTATTGCGTTCCGGGTGAAAAATGCGCTGCTTCTGGCAGATAGGTCGGAAATGGGGCTCAATGCTGAGACGGTGGCTGATGAAGGAGGGGTCAATACCCGGCATATCGGAGTGAGTCTAGGCAAACACACCGTTGTGTTTAATCAGGAGGGCGGTGAGGTCGGCCTTGGCCTAGGGAGATAGTTGGCTGCCAATCTTGGCGGTTTTGGCCGGGTTGTTGGGATCGATGAGGACCTCGACAAGTTCTTCTACTGGTTCCCTCCTAACTAGCTCGTCCTCGTCTCTGACGTCGAGTCTTTCAATGATCATAGCCTCCTTCAGCTTTGAAAATCCTAAGTGATTCGTGATTAGATCAAGATTAAAATATTCCAAATCCCAATTATTCAAAACACGTAGTCTAAATCATCAAGCACTTACGAAAGTGATTTAGATTGTTGTTTTTCTGAATAAACAATAAATCGACACAAACGATTTTTACATGGAAAAAATCACAATTGAAGAACCTTCAATTGTAATAAAAAATCACGAGTGAAATGCCACTAATCAATCCACTACTGAAGAAAGAAAAATTACAAAGATAACACACAAATTACCCAACTCAGTCAATTTGTCTTCGAATCTTCTGTAACTCTTTCACTACGCCTTCGTCTCGGAACTAACCAATCCTGAAGTTGAATCCACAACTTCACTTATCGAATTAACGACTACGTACAGAATCAAACGCCTTTTGAAACTCTACGTTTGAATCTTCGGAATCCACCGAAGAATAATACTCATGTATGTATACGAACAATCTCCTTGATATGTGCTTCTCAAATCATGAGTTGAATACTCATTCAATTTTATCAAGGAAAACCCACAAAAACTCTCTAGAAGAAAACCTTAGAAAACCTCAAAGTAGATCTGAAAGAGTAATCCTAGTTTGTGGAGAAAACCAATTACTTATAGAAATCCAGATTTTGAATCTCGAGCGAGAGAAGCTTCTCTCGCTCGAGCGAGAACCTTAACTCGCGTGATTTCCATAAGTGCCTTCGCTCGAGCGAGAAATGAACTCTTTCAGGTTTTATGCAGATACAGTTCTTCGCTCGATCCACCTAGTCTTCGCTCGAGCGCACATTCATCTCTTTCAGGTTTTAAGCTAGACGCAGTCCTTCGCTCAAGCGAGGACTTCGTCACTCAAGCGAGCAACACAAAAACAGCACAGAAAATTACAACTCAAACACACAAGTTTGTTCGCAGGTTTGACAAGACTTAGGGACCTAACAATCTCCCCCTTTGTCAATACCCGGACAAAACTTTCTAACACAAATTCCTAAACAACCGCACTAGCTAAAACAATTACAACTAAAAGATCTAGCTAAAACACATGAACTAGTTAAGCCAACTATGAAACCAATCTTGATGACAAACCAATCTGCACAAAATAAACTTGGAGAGAATTTGTTATGTAACATAATAACCCATCAAGACATCATCATATAGTCCAAAAAAAAAAAAAACGAATCCAATGCAATCTGCAAAGAAACAGCATGTAGGCAAAGACATCATCATATAGTCAAAAAAAAAAAAAAACGAATCCAATGTAATCTGCAAAGAAACAACATGTAGGCAAAAACATCTATCCCCAAAACATGTAAACATCATGAGTATGAGTATCCCATATACATCATATACATCACCCAAACAAAATGAAACCCCTGCCTGCAACAAGACATATAAGTACCAACAAAATGAAACCCCTGCCTGCAAAAACATATAAGTACCACAATAAGATATACCCTGCAACCCTGCAATACTCCCCTTTTTTGGCCGGGATATACACCATAAACAAAACTATGCAAATAAAGAAACCAAAAACTGTGCCAGAAAAGGGAAAAACTGTTCAAAAACAACCAAAGTCCAAAAACTAGGAAGGAGAAGGTGGATGCTGCATCTGAAGCATAGAGAAGATCTGTTCCAGCATGGTACTCTGCTCATCAAGTCTGCTGTCAAGGGTATCAAAATGGGCATCCAAAAGATCAAGGCGACGAGTAATAGACTGCTCTAAGTGCTGTAGCTAGCCACAAAAGGAGCGAGAACGCAGCGCAGGAAGAGCATGTGCACCTGCTGAAGCTGCATGGGCAGCCTCAACCTCCTCCTCCTCGGTGAGAGCATCATCACCTGCACCAGAACTCCCAACCCCTGACACACTCCCCCTCACATGGGCTTGACTTTGGGAAACTGTGAGCTTTCTGATGGGTTTTATAGGATGTACAAACTCATCATCATCAGAAACAAGAATATCAAGAGAAGTGAGAAAACGAGTAAGCAAACACCCATAAGGAAGCCCCAAAGACTTTCTACCCTCAAAGACCCCAATCATTTTCGAAACAATCATCTCTAGAAGATCAATGGGAAGCCAGTGATGTATACAATACAACACATATCCCTGGTCCTGGGTAATGTGCGAGGATTGGGTGGTGACATAAAGATTCGCACACACAATGATATTCATAAGACGGAACCGAGGAAGCAACTCATTTTGCTGAATGAGTGCCCAAGCAAGCCAAGTCTGGTCAACTCCACATAACTCAAACGCAACACGATCAAAATCAACACCGAACCGAGTTAGAAATGGAAAATGACAATTACCAACTTCAGGAAGATCAAGAAACAGCCGAAACACATCCCCAGTGATAACAAGTGACTTCTTCCTAACCCAAGTGTTAAAGGATGCCAGAAGTTCTTTCCAAATGGAATGGATATTGCAATAGAATTCTCGGATGAGACTCAAATTTTGTGGACCTAAAAAATGCAACACTTGATCTCCGCCTAAGAAATCAAATAAAGACCGAATGGTAAGAACCTCAAAGGCACTTGTGAGGACATTGAGCTCTAAATGGACTTTACGAGATGCAAACGACTCCTTAAACAACTTGGCCTTTTCTTTTGACTCGAACTTTTCAGTGTTGAAAGGGGGACAGGAAACAGTGGTTTTACGACGCTTGGATGACTCTGCCATGACTAAACATACCACAACCCACATCACAAGAACAGAGAAACCAACAATTCCCAAATCCAATCAACAGAGCAAAGCCATAGCATTAGTAATCCATCAGTTAAAATGAAACAAAATGCATAATATAAATGTTATGACTAAACACAGACAAAGGAATAATCAAACAATCATAGATGGAACAATGGATAAAAGACATTAATCAGTAGAATCAATATCAAGACAAATCATAGAGATCACGAATGTGCAACACAGGCTAATCAGGAAGAGAGTAAACAAAAAAACAATCTACTAAGATCACAAATTAAACACTAAAAGGTGAAAACACTAAGTAAACAGATTAAACACACTCAATCCCAAATTAAACCAAAGCATCCAAACCTAGTATAAAATGAACCAAGAACACTAACCCTAGATGCACGTGAGAGACACTAAACATTATGAAATAAGCAAAATCATCAATGAAGTACCCTAGATTGAACAGAGCAAACTCATAGACACAACTCAACCCAAGTACCACACAAACCGAAGAAATAAAAAAAACAAACGAAGAGGAAAAAAAAACTTACCAAATACTGAGAAGGCAGATGAAGACAAGGAAAATGCTCCAAAATCAAGGGAAAAACAACAGACGATTGCAGCAAAGCCGACCACGAAAACCCTAGGGGAGAGAGAGAGAGAGGAAACACGAAGAGGGGGAAAAAATATGAACTGAAAAGACACAGATTGATAATTTGAACCTCGACAGGTCGCTCGAGCGAGGGCAATCATACACAGGGGTTCGCTCGAGCCAAGAACTTGTCACTCGAGCCAAAAACACATGCTCTCAGGTCTAATGCAGTAGCAGAAGCACGCTCGAGCGAGGACTCCGTCACTCGAGCCAAGAAGAGAAAAAACAAGACCCCAAAACAAACTTTTTTTTAAAAAAAACTTTTTCTTTCTTGTGGGCGCTCACTGGTGGCATTCACGCTCAAGAGTATGGAAACCAAACCAGAGAAGAATGAAATCATAAAGGATGGCCTGGTTGGTGCCTCTGAGGTAGCCTTTTCCTAATGCCCGGACTTCAAGGAACTGAGAGAGAAACTGTGGAAGTGAAAACAGATGGTAGATGGTTAAAAGACTCAACATCACCCATGATATACTAGTATCGGTCAATTCCACTGTAAAAGTACAAGAAACACTGTTAGTGGTCCATAGAGAACTTTGATCACTTGTGCGAAAACCCCTGCAGCAATTTATCTTAAGGATGTGTACAGAATGCGATCATAAGGTTAATGAGCATGGGCATTCAAAATGAGCTATGAGCAAAGAATAATGAGATCTTATAAGCAGTATGAGTAGTGTACATATAAACACGGATGCAAGAAAAACAGATATCAATGACAATGAGATTATAGCATCCAAGCACACATAAAACCAAACACTCACACCTACTCAAGGAACAAGTAACATTCTAGTGATCAAGCATGACACCCAAGGTCTTGCTAAGGAACTCAAACCGAAGAAGATCAAGGGGTTTTGTAAAAATATCAGCTTTTTAATGCTCAGTGGGAACATGTTCAAGAACAACAAGGCCTTCTTCCACTAACTCTCGAATAAAATGATAACGAATGTCAATATGTTTGGTACGAGAGTGTTGGAATAAAATGATGACGAATGTCAATGTGTTTGGTGCGAGAGTGTTGGACAGGATTTTTTGAAATGTTTATGGTACTTGTGTTATCACAGAAAAGAGTGAGAGTGTTCTGTTCTATCCCATAATCATGAAGCATTTGCTTCATCCACAGCATTTGTGACAACTCCCTGCAGCAATGTACTGAGCCTCAGCAGTCGAAAGGGAGATGGCATTTTGCTTTTTATTATGCCAGGAAACCAAATTATTCCCAAGGTAAAAACACCCCCCAGATGTACTTTTCCTATCATCAGCACACCCTGCCTAGTCAGCATCAGAAAAACCAGTAATTTCAGCTGTAGTATCAGTAGAAAACCAAACCCCATACCCCAATGTCCCATTAACATATTTGATGATGCGTTTGACCACAAGAAGGTGAGACTCTTTAGGACTGGCTTGGTAACGGGCACAAACACCGACACTGAAGGAAATATCAGGACGACTGGCTATGAGATACAGAAGACTCCCTATCATACTCCTATAAAGGGTAGGATCTACATCAATACCAGAGGAGTCTTTGGAGAGGTGAAGACTGGTGCTCATGGGAGTGCGTGCATGTTTGGCAGACTCAAGACCAAACTTTGACACAAGATTTTTAGCATACTTAGTCTAAGAAACAAACATACCCAAAAGAGACTGTTTAATTTGAAGACCCAAGAAATAATGTAACTCTCCCATTATGCTCATCTCAAACTCATGTGTCATGCAATCCGAAAAATATTTCACAAGATGATAAGCAGTGGATCCAAACACGTTATCATCAATATAAATCTGAGCAACAAGAATATGAGACTTAGTATGTTTCACAAATAGAGTCTTATCCACATTACCCCTTTGAAAGTCATTATCAAGAAAAAAGGTAGTAAGTCTATCACACCAAGCCCGAGGGGCTTGTTTCAACCCATACAAAGCCTTGTCTAACTTGTAGACATGATTTGGACATTTAGGGTCCTCAAACCCTTTTGGTTGCTCAACATATGCCTCTTCTTTCAAGTACCCATTCAGAAAGGCACTTTTCACATCCATTTGAAACAATTTGAAACCAAGATGACAAGCAACACCAAGTAAAATACGAATCGATTCGAGACGTGTAACTGGAGTAATCGTCTCATCATAGTCAACACCTTCTACTTGAGTGGAACCTTGAGCAACCAACCTGGCTTTATTCCTAACCACGGTACCATTCTCATCAGATTTATTTTTAAAGATCCACTTGGTACCTATCACATTCATGTCTCTTGGTCTGGGAACTAGAGTTCAAACATTATTACGTTCAAATTAACCTAATTCTTCATGCGTAGCATTGACCCAACTATCATCTAGCAAGGCCTCTTTGAAATTCTTAGGTTCAATTAATGAAACATAACACATATGTGATACCTCATCACGAATCTATCTTCGGGTTTTCATTCGATCCGATACACTTCCAATCACCTGTTGAGCTGGATGATTCAGTTTCACCCTTTCTGATGGTTTGAACTTAGGACTTGCGGTGACAGAAGCATCAGGAGTGATGTTTCTTTGTGCACTCTTTGGACTTTGACTTACCTGTGAGGATGGTGTCGTCTTAACTTCTTGTGCTTGGACCTCAGCTTCTCTTTGACTTTGTGGTTCAGCATCCAAGATTGGAGACGTTGTCATCCTCATTTGTTGCTGGAGTAGGGGAACCTGTATCATCTATAACCACATTGATAGATTCCATTAAAGAAGAAGTTCACAGGTTATAGACTCGAAAAGCCCTACTAGTGGTTGAATACCCTAAAAAAATACCTTCATCACTTCAGGAGTCAAATTTGCCCAAAGGCTCTCTATCTTTGAAAATGTAACTCTTACTCCCAAAAGTTTTGAAGTATTTTACATTAGGTTTCAATCCCTTCCATAATTCATATGGAGTTTGTAAAGTGCCGGCCTTAAATACACGCGATTTATGACATAAACAGCAGTATTTAGGGCTTCAGCCCAAAACTTTGGAGGAAGTTTCTTACTAAGGAGCATGACCCTACCCATTTCTTGAACCCTGTTCTTCCTCTTAACAACTCCATTTTGTTGTGGAGTAATAGGAGCAGAAAATTAATGCTTAATTCCATGCATATCACAAAAATCCGAAAACGAACTATTTTCAAACTCACGACCATGATCAGTTTGGATTCTTATGATACACCCAATGGTAACACCCTGTTCATTTTGGATTTTAAGGACTAAGGCCTGGAAAGCATCAAACGTATCAGATTTTCTCCTTAAAAAATTTACCCACGAAAATAGAGTAAAATCATCAACAGTTAAAAAAATGTATCTTTTGCCTCTGATGCTTTTAGTGCAAGTAGGTCCCATTAAGTCCATGTGAACCAATTCAAGAGGATGCTTGGTTGTAAAGCTGTTCACCTTTTTATGAGGGGCATGGGTTTGCTTTCCAAGTTGACATGGTCCACACATATGGTTCAGATTTTTACCCAGTTTAGGTACTCCTCTCACAAGCTCTTTGTTGACTATCTTAGTTAGGTCTTTGAAATTCAAGTGACCTAATCTTTGATGCCACAAATCCATGTTACTTATGATGGGAGAGTGACAAATGAGATCATTAGTAGTAACAATCCCATAGCAGTTATCAGTTGTGCGAACCCCATGCAAGATAGTATTTCCCTTTTTATCCAAAATTTCACATTTATTTTTTGAAAACAATACTTCATGATGGGAATCACACATTTGACTAATGCTTAAAAGATATGCTTTAAGACCATCAACAAGAAGAGCATTTTCGAGCTTGGGAAGACCAGCAACACTTATAGAGCCCTTACCAATGACTTTAGAAGTGCTGCCATCGCCAAAGGTAACAATTCCTTCTTCATATTTTTCAAGGGAGGTGAAGTAGGATTTGTTACCGGACATGTGACGAGAGCACCCACTATCAAGATACCACATGTGTGAGTCACGTGCTTTTAGGGCAGTGTGAACAACTAAACAAGTCAAATCATCTTTTCTCACCCAAATCTTTGTGGTCTTGGTAAATGTCTTGGCGTTGTGAACACCCTCATGAATCTTGGTATTCCGCCTAGACATGTAAGGTTGTCTCCTAACCCAAAAAGTATTTGAATTTCTACCATTTTGAGACACCTTACCAAACAATTCATAGTAATAAGGACGCATGTGGCCATACCTACCACAGTGATGACAAATAAAAACAGGTTTTACCTCCCTTTTGTTGATCTTACCCACTTTCGGTAGATAAAGAGAGGAATCATCCTGGTCTACCTTCAACTTTCCCTTTGCTTGAGTCTTCAGGTTATGTGAGGTAGAGGCCTGTCCCTTGTAAGCTGTCGCACCATAGCCTAGCCACTTTTGTCACAACCTATTTGTTAAGACCCGAGGATGTCTTCTAAAGATTTGGAACCTTTGTTCCACATAGCAATTGTGGTTTTAGCAATACGGAGTTCTTCATCTTTTTGACAGACTATCTCTTCCAATGTAGCTTGTGACATCTCAAGGCTTTCAAGCTTCTCTTCGTATGTGGAATACACTTTCAGAAGTTCATTCATTTCAGTTTCGCAGGATAGAAGTTTTCCACATAGGTCTTGCCTGTCATTTGAGATCTTGATGACATTCTGCTTTGCTGCTACAAGTTCTCCTTTTAGCTTGACATTCTCGCTTTCACATCCTTTGAGCTTGAGAGTGAGTTTGTCATTGATTTTAGATAGATTCAAAGATTCATCATAAAGCTTTTCGTAAGCGTGTTGTAGATCATCACCAGTGATCTCATCATTGTCTTCAGATTTAGATGTTTCATCATCATTCTTTTGCTCCTCATTCTTCTTGACCCCATCTAGTCGGGCAACTAAGGCAGAAAAATTGCTGGATGGTGGTGAAGGTGAATTTCCTCTTTCATGGAATTGTCTTAAAATTTCCCATGCCTCTTTAGCCTTTGTGCAATGAACAATCGTTGTTGTTCTTCAGCAGAAATTACTCCACAAATAGTGATCAGGGCTCTCTGATTGCTCGGATTGTCAGCACTTTCTGTATCTTCTTCAATGGCTTGCCAGCCTTCTGGGTCAAAAGCTCTCAGAAACGCCCTCATTCTGATCTTCCAATACAGGTAGTTACTCCCATCAAAGGTGGGAGTATGATGCAGGTTCTGACCACGAGCTAATTCTGCTGGCTTTGGAAGAGGTTGAGTGAAAGTGGACCAAAATGCCATGAAAACACTATCCCCGTCTTCTCCTGATTCAGGTTCTTCGGGTTCTTGCTCTGACCCGCTTTCATCATCCCATGTCACAGTGTAGACTTTCTTTCGATTCTTTTTCGAAGGGCATTCAAGGGCAATATGACCATACCCTTGACATTCATAGCACTTGACTCCTTGCCCCTTTACAATCTTCTTTTCAGTTTTTGGAGCAAGTTTTGGTGGAAAAGTTTTGGGTTTTTCATTACTCTTGTCTTTTGAAATAGGGCCTCTGAAATTAGGCTTCTTTTTATTCAAATTTTTTTTAAGCTGTTTAGTAAACATAGCCGTCATCTCAGACTCTAAATCAAATTTAGTCTCCGGAGTTTTTGTAGTCTCATGAGCACTAGTGAAAGCCACACTATCTTTTTGTTTTTTCTTTGAAATCTAGTGGGCTTCATAAGCCTACAAGTTTCCAACCAACTGATCAAACTTGAGGGTATTAACATTCTGAGCCTCCTCAATGGCTGTCGCTTTTGATTGGAACCTCTCGGGTAAGGACCTCAAAATTTTTCCAACAACTTTAGCTTCCGGGATTTTTTCTCCGAGTGTGAAACAAGAATTCACGATATCACTAAGTTTTGCATAGAAATCATCAAATGTCTCATCACCGCGCATAAAAAGGGTTTCAAAAGCGGAGGTGAGACGTTGAAGTTTTGACCTTTTAACAGAAGTAGTATCTTCGTGAATCGTTTAAAGAATGTCCCAAGCCTCTTTTGCTACCTCACACGTGCAGATACGACGAAACTCTTCAGGTGTGACGGAGCAAAACAGGGAATTGAGAGCCTTACTGTTCCAACTCGAGTTTTGGTAATCAGTTGTGTCCCATTTATCAAGGAGTTTAGGAATATCAACACCATCAATGGTAATAGTAGGTTCACTCCACCCATAGATCACGCAGTGCCAAACTTTCTCATCGATGGATTTTAAAAACGCTCTCATACGAGCTTTCCAATAAGAATAGTTTGCACCATCGAGTAAAGGAGGTCTATGGGTCAAGTTACCTTCACGAATAGAATCCATATCACTAGTCACACAAAATCACACTCCTATAGTTTAGATAAAAATAAAGAGTGACCTACTTTGATACCAATTGAAAATCCTAAGTGATTCGTGATTAGATCAAGATTAAAATATTCCAAATCCCAATTATTCAAAACACGCAGTCTAAATCATTAAGCACTTACGAAAGTGATTTAGATTGTTGTTTTTCTGAATAAACAATAAATCGACACAAACGATTTTTACATGGAAAAAATCACAATTGAAGAACCTTCAATTGTAATAAAAAACCACGGGCAAAACGCCACTAATCAATCCACTACTGAAGAAAGAAAGATTACAAAGATAACACACAAATTACCCAACTCAGTCAATTTGTCTTCGAATCTTCTGTAACTCTTTCACCACGCCTTCGTCTCGGAACTGACCAATCCTAAAGTTGAATCCATAACTTCACTTATCGAATTAACGACTACGTACAGAATCAAACGCCTTTTGAAACTCTACGTTTGAATCTTCGGAATCCACCGAAGAATAATACTCTTGTATGTATACGAACAATCTCCTTGATATGTGCTTCTCAAATCATGAGTTGAATACTCATTCAATTTTATGAAGGAAAACTCAAAAAAACTCTCCAGAAGAAAACCTTAGAAAACCTTAAAGTAGATCTGAAAGAGTAATCCTAGTTTTTGGAGAAAACCAACTACATATAGAAATCCGGATTTTGAATCTCGCTCAAGCGAAGCTTCTCTCACTCGAGCGAGAACCTTAACTCGTGTGATTTCCATAAGTGCCTTCGCTCGAGCCACGAAACCTTCGCTCGAGCAAGAAATGAACTCTTTCAAGTTTAATGCAGACGCAGTTCTTCGCTCGATCCACCTAGTCTTCGCTCAAGCGCACATTCATCTCTTTCAAGTTTTAAGCCAGACGCAGTCCTTCGTTCGAGCGAGCAACACAAAACAGCACCAAAAATTACAACTCAAACACACAAGTTTGTTCGCAGGTTTGACAAGACTTAGGGACCTAACAAGCTTGACTTCTTTAAGTGAGGCGACATAACATTCTCTGGCCATGGTCTGCTTTCCCCTTACTGTCCCGACCCCAAGATCGGTAGGGAACTTGATAGCAAGGTGGTAAGTGGATGTGATAGCTTAGAAAGCATTTAGGGCAGTGCGGCCATGGATGATGTTGTAGGCAGAGGGGTAGTCAACAACAAGGAAGGTAAACAACTTTGTGGTCTGCCGCGGGTACTCACCGATTGTGATAGGAAGATCGATGGAGCCGATGAAAGTCACCCGGTCACCAGTGAAACCGACCAAAGGGGTTTGGAGAGGAGACATACTTTCTTCTCCGATCTTGAGCTGGTGAAAGCAATTGAGGAAGATGATGTCTGAAGAACTGCCGTTGTCGACGAGAACTCGTCTGACCTTGTAATTGGAAAGGAGGGCAGAAATGATGAGAGAATCGTCATGGGGGTAACGGATGCCTGTGCAGTCGGTGTCCGTAAAGATGATAGGCTCGGTCCACTGCCTGGGCTGTTTGGGGGGTCGGTCCAATGTGGCAACTTCTTTGTCTGAGCCCTGCCTTATTTTTCTGAGTTCTACCCGCTGAGTCGAGCGGGATGGTCCTCCACAAGCAAGCCCGCCGGAAATAACTCTGATTTCTCCAACAAGTGGGACGGGGTTACCTTGTGCCCGAGGTTGCTATGGACGGCGATCATGACCTTGGTTAGGCGGTGCTGGTTTTCGGGGAGGGGTGTGCCGGCGGTTGTTTCTGATGGGTTCAGTCTGTTGTACTGCTGAGAGCGAGTATCCGTGAATCGACTGAGACGTCCTTGACGAATCAAGCCCTCGACCTGATCTTTGAGGTTGACACACTCCTCGGTATTATGGATGTGGTCTTGGTGAAAACGGCAATATTTGGACTGGTCTCTCTGATTGGAAGGGGTCCGTGATGGTTGGGGCCATTTTAGGGGGTAGTCTCGCTGGATCTGATTGAGGACTTGTTCCATAGGGGAATTGAGGGGGGTGTACCGCTCGAACCGGCTGGGCGGTCGGGCTGGTGCCGACCGATCGGCTCGGGGGGGTCGGCCGGTATACTGACTTGTTGGGTTATTATACTGGGTATTTCTGGTTTCTGCATCCTTGCTCTTCTCTCTAGGGGTCGGGTTTTTGGCTATAGGATCTTGTCGGGCGGCTAGGGAATCTTCGGCGTTCATGTATTTTTGAGCTTTAGAGAGTAGGGTTGCCATGGAGGTCGGGGGATTTTTAGAGAGGGAGAAAAGGAAGTCAGATGACCGTAGACTGGCCATGAAAGCCGTAAGGATGACCTTGTCATCGTTTTTCGCTACCTGCAAGGCTTCAGTGTTGAAGCGGGTAATGAAACTGCATAGCGACTCTCCCTCGGTCTGACAGATGTTGAGGAGTTGGGTTACTGGACGCCGCTGGCGTTGGGCTCCAATGAAATGGCTGAGGAAGAAGTCACTAAGGTGCTGGAAAGTAGAGACAGAGTCTGCTGGCAATTGACTAAACCAAAGTCGAGCTGACCCCTTAAGTGTCACGGGGAAAGCCCGACACATGATTTCGTCGAGGAATGCATGGAGGATCATGAGGGTTCTGTAGGTCTCCAAGTGGTCGACTGGATCCGTCGTACCGTCAAAAGAGTCGATGGTGGGCATTTTGAACTTGGGGGGTAGAGGTTTGTCCCGGATGGAGGCGACGAATGATGAGTTTGCTGTGGTAGAGGGTTTATGCTGTATGTTCTGCATGACTCCTTAGAGTTTGAGCTTCATGGCTCGGAGTTCTGCATCCCAGAGAGGAATGTTGTCACCATCGGAGGGCAGCGGGGGCTGGAGGCTGCTGGTCTCTCCTTTAGGGGTTGGTGCCAGGACTGATGGATGTGGGGCTTGGGGTGGTGGATTTATATCTGGGGAAGGAGGTTGCAAGCCTTCCAAGTTTGGTGGATTAGGCTGTTGGATAGTATGGCTTGGGGCTCGCTCTTGGTTGGGTGGGATATCTGGAGGTGGAGGAGGAGGCATAGGAAGGTTTCTTTGGAATAGAGCATTAATCAGGGTTTGGTTTTGCTCGGCCAAGCGGTTAATGCTGTTGGTGAGCTCGGTGAAATACTGTGGTGGGTTGTTTAGATTGGGAGGGTCAGCTTGGCGTTCAGAAACATTGGGGTGGGAAGCCATGGATCTAGTTGTAACCATTCACCTTTGCAGGTAGTAGGAAGGGGTTATTGGGAAAGGGCCTCCGGCGACGATGAGCACAACTGGCGCGCGGAGTAAGAGAATTCCCACAGACGGCGCCAACTGATGATACAGTTTGTTCCAGGCGGAACGGGTCGGACTGATCCACACTCCTCAATCCTATGTCCGAATGACCAAGCCCACCGGAAGACCTGCACACGAGTTCAACGCGGAACGGGGAGTCCCCCAGCGAACCCTCCGACGAGCAAGTTAGAAAGAGAAGTGGAGTGTAATGATGGATTAGAGATAGAAAGCTTAACCTTCTTTCTGTCTTCAACCTTTGCTTATATCCTCTGGTAATCATTTCGTTGTCCCTTCCGACCTGTCACCTTGGCCGAAAGTCTATGCTCTAGCTTACCTTGTTCATGGTGAAGGCGTTCTGTTTCGACGGAGAGGGGTTATCACAATAAATGCTGTAAGGGGCCTCATTAATGGCGATGTGCCGTGGCAATAACTTTGCAGATCTTTGTCTGCTGATGTGGCTTGCCCTTCTCTCGCCATGTGTCTTGGTGCCATTGGTTCTTATTGCTACATGGGGCTTCAACAGTGCTGGGCTTTAGCATTTGAGTTATGTATTGGGCCTTGAAAGGTGAGCTGTAAACTTTATGGGCTTACCCATGTCAATATTATTTATAGAAACTTCACCTTCATTATACAGATTTAATAAAGTAATGTTCTCCCCATAGTTCTGTTTGGTAAAAGGTTTTGATAAGGTGCTTGATTAGTTTAATCATGGTCGACAGCCTGTCACAACCCATGAGGATCAACTCCAAAACTGCCCTTCCGAAGCTTTAGTCCGGGATATAAGTTTCTCCTACAATGCATTGCAAAGATAGGAACAGAGCAAGAAGAACCAGGAAATGTTCGAGGAAGACCTCTTATAATAGTTGATATGGCTGGAACTACTTTTGTGAGAGCTTAGCCCTTTGTTTATCTTGTTTTTTACTCTATTTTATTTCTGAAGCATATAAAAAAAGGATACTTACATGTAGGTCTTAATAAGTAAATTTATTGTCTAATAGGTCCAATGAGAAAAATTTGTCATAAAAAAGTCACTAATTGTAAGTTTTAGCGACAATTTATAAAAATAGGACCAAAAAAAGTTACTAATTGTCAATTTTTAACAATGTATGTAAAAAATTGTCATAAAAAATTTTTTTTTAGCGACAATTTTACAAAGACCTATTTTTAATAGGACTTGATAGGAATTAAGTCTAACTATTAGGACTTATTGTTAGGTTTTCCTATAAAAAAAGATGGTACGGCTCTTGTCATATAAAATTTGTTGATTTTAATTTTTTTTAAAAGCAAAAATAATTAATAAGTATAATTTTTCATCTATATTGCCTACTTTTAATAACATTTCTCAAATTAGTTTAAGATTTCATGATAACATGTTTTATTGTAATTTTACCATTCAATATGTGAACAAATTCTTGTGTTTATTTAGGATTAATGATAATTTAGAGAAAAAGTGATTACTCATTTGGATGAGATTTTTATATATTAATTTCTTATAGGATAAATTACAAACACTTCTTCTGAATTTTGTTTAAAATACAGATTAACCCGTGTGGATGTGGTTATGAAATTACATGCCGCCCCTTCAAATTTCTAATCATATAACAAATTACCTCTTTCATTAAGAAATCATAAAATAAATTAATAATTTTTAATGATGTCATAAATATATTTCAATTAACAATTCAAGTAATTCTATTATTGTATAGAAAAGTAACTAAAAATTTTATTTTCTTATTAATTCTGTTAAATAAAAAATTATGCTAGGGAGTATGTGTAATTTTTAAAACTATAAGAAGCATTATGTATTTTAAACAAATTTCAGAAGATATATTTATAATTTATCCTTTATTATACAAAATAGTGAATCTATTACAAGCATGTGTGGCCTTTGGAGTGGTGCATAAAAAACAAGGGCACTATCATATGTCAAATACATATTGATGGGATATTGAAATAAAACATACAGTAAAAACAAGAAGTTTATGGTCTGTTAGGTTTTTTTTTTTTTTTTTTTTTTATGAATTTCTTTTTTTTTTTGTTAATTCTGTTAAATAAAAATTATGATAGAGGGCATGTGTAATTTTTAAAACTACAAGAAACATTCTGTATTTTAAACAAATTTCAGAAGATATATTTGTAATTTATCCTTTATTATACAAAATAGTGAATCCATTACAAGCATGTGTTGCCTTTGGAGCAGTACATAAAAAACAAGGGCACTATCATATTTCAAATACATATTGATGGGATATTGGAATAAAACATATAGTAAAAACAAGAAGTTTATGGTCTGTTAGGTTTTATTTATTTATTTTTTAATTTTGTTAAATAAAAAATTCTGATAAGGAGCATGTGTAATTTTTAAAATTACAAGAAACATTCTATATTTTAAAAAAAAATTAGAAAATATATTTGTAATTTATTCTTTATTATACAAAATATTGAATCCATTACAAGCATGTGTGGCCATTGGAGAAGTACATAAAAAACAAGGGCACTATGATATGTCAAGTACATATTGATGGTATATTGGAATAAAACATAGAGTAAAAACAAGAAGTTTATGGTCTGTTAGGGACTGCAGACAACCCATTGGTTTTTATCAATTTTATTGATTACAGTAATGCGAATAAAGATATAATTAATAAAGAGGAGGTAGGCAAAAGTATCATAGTTCTCAATCGAATTCCAATTAGGTTGGCATCAAAGAAAAAATCTCAATTATATGCATGCACACCACCAAATTAGTTGCAATTAAGTTGGCATCAAAGAAAAAATCTCAATTATATGCATGCACACCACCAAATTAGTAAGGGACCAACCATCCGAGAGAGGACAAAAAGAAAAAGAACAAACTCAATAGCATCACCTGATTTGCCTCCAATTGAGAACAACATCATCAATTGAGAAGGGGAATGATCAAATGTCTCACATGGGTGTAGAGTCTGCAATTTCGTAGATCTCACACCCATATGAGACATTTAATTATTTATTTGGTAGAAAATTTGAGACGTATAATATTTTCTCTTTCAAAACTATGCTTACTGAACTCGTTTGCTATGACACCATTCGGAATATCTAGTTTTCACTTTCTCAAATCATATTGTCAATAGATCTAAAATAAATAAATAAATAAATCAATATAGCAACCGTCATTAGAAGGTCGTCGGGGTTCATTCCAAGTGGCCGCGAGTTGGTCTGCGGTGCGAGAAGTTGATATGGTGGTTGGTGGCGACAATGGGTGGTGTCTAGGGATACAGAAAAAGGTAAAAGAAAGTGAAAAGTTGATTTAAAAAAAATAAAAAATAAAAAATTTGAGATTACATTTTTTGGTTTCCAAAAAACTTGAAGGCAATTTTATTTTTATTTTTTGTAAATAAAAAATATATATGCTGAAAAGTTTCATTTCAAATTGAAAAAAAATTTATTAAAAATGATAGTAGAACATGAAACGAAAACATTCCTGACAAGGCGTAAAAAATTATTTTAGAAAATTTTCAACTAAGTTGATATATGTATACATATTAGTGTATGCCTGTGTTTAAAGATACGGCGTAAATAATATTGTGATTAAAATATAGTTGTAATTTATACGTATCATGTTAAAATTTGTGAAGTCTATAGCAATTTTTTATTCTTCTTAAAGAATTTTCAATAATTTTGCTTGTACGACGCGTTCTATAAAACTCAATTAAAATAACAACTCCCCCTAACCTTAATACAAATTGAGAAATAAATATATAAAATTTATAATGTTTAGTAATATTGTAAAGCAAAATAGTAAAATGTAAGGTAAAAAAAAAAAAATTATAACTCGTGCCTAAAGGTACTCTCAACAATTTCTTTGGTATCTCACACTCTATAAACCTCAATTAAAATAAATCAATTCAGAATGACAACAATTTCATTGCACTATAGAATTCAATTAAAATAAATCAATTCAGAATGACAACAATTTCACTGCACTATAGAACTCAATTATAACAAATCAATTCAAAATGACATACTTCACGCATAAGAGGAATGGTGAATGAACATTTTGGTACAAAAAAATAATCATTATAGCTGTGTGAGTGATTTTCTGATCACACTGCCCGTTTAGTAATCAGTTAGAGAGCACCGGCAGAATAGATGGCTTCAGTTAACCTGAAACAGAAAGAAAAGGCTCCAGCGGTGGCTCTTCTACCCGGGGGCACTCCGACGATCAAGTCAGTATATCTCCTAAAGATAATCAAGTGCTAAACTCACTACTCAAAGCATAAATTGCGTATCTTAGACCCACGGGGGTGCCTCTCTTTTATAGTTTACTTAATCCTAGTCCCACTAGAAGCCTCACTTCTATAGACTCCAATTCAATAATTACTTTGGACTCCTCCAGAGATAAAGATAAACTCTCTAAGAGCTTTATCATTATCTTGGCTAAATCTCCTCTTTATTCTAGGACTCTTGTCCCTTATCTTTTATCCTCTTATCTCGGATTCCGATATCTTCGGGGATAACTTCGGCCTTGCCGAAATCACCTCGGCGTCACGACCAGGACATGTGGCATCTCGGCTGACACGTCGGCGCCACCTTGCCACGTGTTGATACTCAGAAAATATATCCCCACAACGGCCCCCTAGGTTCTATTACCTCGGCATTTTGAGGTGATGGAACCTATATCATTCCATTTTTCCAGTACGTCGGTTTTCAGTATCTCAGCCGAGATCATTATTTTGGCCGATATCCTTTTATTGAAGAACAAGAATTTCAAGAACCCTTCCACGCGTATGAGCTGTCATACACCATAATTCAACCGTTTTTAATCGCGCGTTTCTTTCTTACTGGTTCGTACCTGTGACGCGCTCATAAGCCGTCTCATTCTCACGTGCGCCGTCTGACGTATACGTTCTTCTAGGTGTATTGATTATTTTTTGCCGCCGTTTTCATTTTTGACAAAACCTTTCCCCCTTTCTTCATTTTTCTACTTTTGCATCTGATTTCTCTTGCTTTTTCTCTCTCTAAACTCTTTTTTTCGAATCCGCCATTGCTCATGTTCCAAGCTTTGCAGTTGTCTTCGTTCGTCTTTCTGGTGAAGCTTTCGCTACTCTGTTACTCCTGCAACCATCGTCGGACTTCGGCAATCTTCATACCGGCTTCACTCTCTTCTGGTAAACTACTGTTCCTTTCGTTTTCATTTCTGTTGATATTCTTCATTACTTGTTGCCTTTACTGCATCTGTTGAAACTTTTAATTTGCAATTCATACACTTGAATATGTCCTTCCCATAATTTTGCCTTTGTCCATATCTTGAACACACGCATTGTTTCACTACTTCCCTGTATCTTTGTCACTAATCTTGGCCCTGTATTTCTTGTTTTCTTTTTGCTATTGATAAACCAGCTCTGTTCTTAATTCTAAAATTTCATTCTTGCTTTCTGTTTTTTGTGTCTTTTCCAGATCTGTGCCTTTGATCTTCATCTCCATAGTTTTTGGTTTGGGATTTGTTTGTAGAACCCACGATTTAGGGCAAAACTGAAACATTCCTTACAAATTTCTATGCCAGCCCAAACCTAGGTTTTTGCTAAGGTCCCATCAATAAGAAACATCTTCTTTCTAAATTTCAACCCTTCTAATTCAGGCCGATATCATGGGTATGTGGAGACATACGGTAGATATCCCGACCAAACTTGAGTACTTTAGGCAAGAGTTATCCATCCCTGTCGATGTCCATTTGAGGCTGGCTGGGGATGATGACTCTATCATGCCTACAGAAAACTCCATGCCCTTTCCCATTGTAGCTTTTACTGAGTGCGGACTCCAGCTCCCACTCAATATCCTTTTTCGCGAGATTCTTCACTATTATAAGTTGAACCCCATGCAACTGGCAATCAACTCCTATCGAGTGATCTTTGGTGTCATAGCCTTAGCTAAACAGGAAAACGCTAGGATCACCCTAGCCGATATCCAGTATTGCTATACCATGTGTGCCCTTAATTTGAAAGAAAAAAGCTACATTTATTACCTTAAGCCGAGGTCTACAGAATTCAAAATCGTAGCCGACCTCCCAGACTCCAACAAGGGAGCTGGAGATGACTATCTCATTACCTCGGGAAATTGGGAGTTTGCTCCAGACGAGGACATCCATCTCTACCCTCTTCCTCGATCAGTTTTAGAGGGTAAGGATAAGAGCCCAGTATTCAACTTTGTCTGTTTTCTTTCAAAATCTTAAATACTTTGTCTGTTTCTGACGTCTGTTCTTCTTGCAGCTGTTCGTCAGCCACCGAAAAATTTTCGCCAATCCTTTATCCCCGGCAAGGACTTGAAGAAACTTCTAGACTTGCCAGTCCATAAAAGGAAAGCGCTTGTGCTTCTCAATTTTATTCCATCATACAAGTCAACTTTGCCCGACGTTCCCAAAAGGAAGAAGAAAAGCCTTTCTCCGCCCTCTGCTACAACTCTGTTGACTGCATCCGCATCACGAACAGATCAAGGATCAACATCTGATCCAGCTGATTAGCCATCAACTTCGGCTCCATACCTGGTCCCAATATCAGAATGAAAACGTCGGCGACGACTTGTCCTTTCTGCCGAGATGGGTCGCCCTAAGCCTGTTGCAAAAGATCTTCTGGCCAGTATTCTATCATCTGTTGATGAGCAGCCAACACAAACCCTTCCTCCACCGAAGCCAAAAAGAATAAAAAAGGCTTAACCAAAGGCCAAGGTAGCTCAGGTTGAATCTGAAGACACTCTGCTTATTTCAAAGTTGGCTGAGAGTGATAAATCTCAGCCTTCTGCTGGGAAGAGGCGCTCTGAGTCTCAACCACCAGAATCCCAACAACCAAAAAAGCCGAGGTCTTCTTCTGCAACAACTTCGGGATCAAAAAAGCCCGATGCCCCCTGGGCCCCCACAATTACTTTGGAAGACAAGCCTGTCATGGCAAGCGATAGTGCTGATGATATAAACGTCGACGTCGCACTCAATACCGCTCTGCTTCTTCCAGGCGATCTGGAGCGAAATGTCCAGTATAGTGAGTATGAGAACTATGCTCTAATGCTTCAGCACTCCGTTCAGGTAAATGTTTTCTATTTGGTATTTTTCTTCTTTCCTCCCCTTTATTTTATACTTTGAGTATTCTCTAACACCTCTGTTTTCTTTCAAGCCATCCAGCATGCCCACTCTTTCTCAATGTAGTCTTTTGAGAATCGGGAAAGGCTTGTTGAGATGAAGAGGGAGTTCTCTTCCCTCCAAAAGACCAACAAAGGTCTTCAATCGAAGATGAAAAAACTAGAGGACCAAGCCGAGGCTGCAATAAAAGCCCAGACCAATGCCGAAGAGAAGGCTGAGGCTGCTGAAGCCATCAGGAAAGTGGCTGAGTCTCAGAAGAGAGAAGCAGAGGAAAAAATGGCCCAGGCCGAAAAGGAGCTTCAGGAGGCTCTGGCCACAAAGGATGCCGAAATCAAAGAGGCTGACGAAAAGGCATACACTCGAGGTATGGCCGATGTCACTGAGGCCTATGAACTTCAAGTGAAGCAGGCATGCAACAAGGGTTTCACCCTTGGTTGGATGTCTCTTCTGAAAAAACTCAATGTCTCTGATGATTCGCCTGAATGCCGATGATATTCCTCTTCCATTCCCTCCACCTCCTCCACCAGTTCAGTCCAATGAAGACTTAGAATCTGGAGATGAGGAAGATGATGATGCCTTGGTGAGAAAAGCAAAGGAGGTTACTGCGTCCAAGTCCCTTCCTTCAACTGAGCAAGTCCTGGACTTGACTCAAGATAAAGAGGGCGATGTGGTTGTCAAGGAAACTACCCCTGAGCAGGCATCCTCTGATGTTCCTGTAGCTGACAAAAGTATTGATGAATCTCTTGCCCAGATTGATGCAGAACTTGCAATGGAAAAGGCGGCCGAGGTGGCTCTTCCAGATCCTTCCGAGGTCCAAACCCAAGTTGCTGTTGATGCTGATGAACCTTAATTTTCATGTTTTTCCTGTCTTGTCTTTTGTACTGTTTTCTTCTCTTTTTTTTTTTAGACAATGTAAGCTCTTGTATGGCTGATATGCCCCTTTCTTAGTGAATGTTAATGTAACTTTTCTTTTCTAAGTGCTTGTACTCTTGTCTTCTCTTCATTGCTTCTGCATGATTATATACTTAGAATATTTTGCATGTCTTATGTACTCTTCCTTCTTTGTGCAATCTTCTCGGGGTGACACATCTCGATTATGCCACCTGACGATTTACTTCGGCAAGTACTTACCCTGTAAATTGTTTATAAATTTCAACAAGGATAAACATATACTAGTTTAATCTTAACTTTGTAAACTTTTCTTAAGTTATAACAAGTGCCAAACAGTGATCTACTTGTAAATTGCTACAAATTTTTACAAGTGTTAAATAATATATGTCGGCTTAACTTCAACTTGTAAATTGTTACAAATTTTCACAAGTGTTAAATAATATATGTCAGCTTAACTTCAACTTGTAAATTGCTACAAATTTTCACAAGTGTTAAATAATATATGTCGGCTTAACTTCAACTTGTAAATTGCTACAAATTTCAACAAGTGAAGATAAACAATTATCTCGGCCTAATTTCAACTTGTAAATTGCTACAAATTTCAACAAGTGAAAATAAACAATTATTTCGGCTTAACTTCAACTTGTAAATTGCTACAAATTTCAACAAGTGAAGATAAACAATAATTCGGCTTAATTTCAACTTGTAAATTGCTACAAATTTTAACAAGCGTTAAGCATTTTTGTCTTCTCTCTGCCCCCAATGTGAACCTGAGTTCCACTTGGGTTCTTATTATTCAGAAACAACATTATGCATCTTTTATCAATTCACAAGTCTTTGGAGAACTCTGCTAAAATTTTATTGATGACGTCGGTAAAAAATAACAAGGAACATCTAATGATAGAAAAATTTCAAATTACAAGTGTTCTTACAAGTGTTTCAGGGTCTTGGCAATGCTTTGCCCTCATTATCTTCAAGCCGGTATGCTCCATTGCCCAATACCGAAGTGATTTTGTAGGGTCCTTCCCAGTTTCGCCAAGCTTGCCCTCTCTGGGGTCCTTCTTGTTGCCAACAACTTTTCTAAGGACTAGGTCACCGACCTGAAATCTCTTGGATTGACCTTCTTATTGTAAGCTCTAGCAAGCTGCTGCTGGTACGCTGCGAGCTAAATTGCAGCTTTCTCTCTTCTTTCTTCTAAGAGATCCAGATCTCGGGCTAGAAGTATGTCATTAGTCCCATTCTCTACTCCCTGGGTTCTGATCCCTGGGACGATCTCTAGTGGGATGACTGCTTCTGTGCCGTAGGCCATGGCAAAAGGGGTTTCCCCTGTTGATCTTCTCAGCGTAGTCCGATATGCCCAGAGTACATTGGGCAACTCGTCTACCCACTTTCCTTTTGCTGCCTGCAGTCTCTTCTTTATCCCACCCAAAATTACTTTGTTGGATGCTTCTGCTTGTCCATTGCTTTGGGGAAAACTTGGTGTTGAAAAGTAATTCTTTATTTTGAATTTCGCACAGAAGTTCTTGATGAGTTTGCTGTCAAACTGCGTTCCGTTGTCGGCAACTATTGCTCTTGGAATACCAAATCTGGTGATGATGTTTCTCCATATGAAGTTTTTCACGTCCACATCTCGGATTTTGGCAAGAGGTTCTGCTTCTATCTACTTCGTGAAGTAATCTGTTGCTACCAGCAAGTGCTTCATTTGCCCAGTTGCTTGGGGCAACTGCCCAATGAGATCCATGCCCCATTGGGCAAATGGCCATGGACTGGATACAGGGTTCAGGTCAGCTGGCTGGTGTATCAAAGGTGTAAACCTTTGGCATTGTTCACACTTCTTCACGTAGGCTTCTGCATCTTTTTGCATGTAGGGCCGCCAATACTCCTGGGTAATGGCCCTGTGAGCTAGTGATCTGCCCCCAGCGTGGCTTCTACAAACCCTTTCATGAATTTCATATAGAAAATCTTCAACCTACAAAGGATGTACGCACCTTAAAAGAGGTCCAGTGAGGGACCTTCTGTAGAGATGTCCGTCCGCTGTCAGATTGAATCTTGCCGACTTCAATCTGACCTTGTGTGCTTCCTTATGGTCTTCTGGCAACTTTCTCTCTTTTAGGAATGCAACAATCGCATCCATCCAGCTTGGTCCCAAGTCCACACACATTGCTTCTTGTTCTGTGATCGGTGGTTCTATGCTCGGGTTTAACAAATAGTCAACCATTATTGTCCTTGTTTTTCCAGTTTGTATTGAACTTGCCAAGTTGGCCAATGCGTCGGCGTGGCTGTTATCATCTCAGCTAACTTACAGAAGTCGGCAGTTACGAAACAAGGCTGCCAGCCTGATGACTTCCTTTGCGTATGCCGATATCCTCTCATCTCGGGTTGCAAACTCTCCTGTTGTTTGATTTACTATAAGTTGTGAATCACTAAAAATTATTACCTCATCGGCTTCTGCTGCCACTGCCAGCTTTAGTCCTGCAATCAATGCTTCGTATTCTGCCTTATTGTTTGAAGCCTTGAACCCTAATCGAATAGACTCTTCCAATATTTCCCCATCAAGAGATATTAACACTGCTCCTGCCCCCGCTCCTTGTCGGTTTGAGCTCCCATCGACAAACAGGCGAAAGGAGTCGCCGATGTAAATATTGCAGGGTCTGAGTTTTTCCTTTCCTTGTTCTTTTGCCTTTGGCTGGGCTTCTCTTTGTTTGCTTGGACATCGTTCATCTTGGCTCAACGGAGCCCGATGTTCGATGGATTCTGGAGTGAATTCGGCCACGAAGTCGGCCAAAACTTGTCCCTTAATTGTTGTTCTCAGCCTGAACTCCAGGTCATACTGGCCCAAGGCCACTGCCCATCTTACTATTCTTCCAGTTAAGTCACCTTGTTGTAACATGGACTTCAGTGGGTGCTCTGTTAGTACTATAATCTTATGCGCTTGAAAGTAATGGTTCAGCTTCTTTGAAGCCATTATTAAGGACAGCATTAATTTCTCTAGTGGTAGGTACCTTGTTTCTGCATCGGCCAAGGTTTTGCTTACATAATAAACAGCCTTTTGCTCTCTTTTTTCCTCTCGGATTAGTACTACACTTACTGCGTGTTCTGAAACTGCTAAACACAAAACCAGTTCTTCCCCAAGTTCAGGTGTTGAGAGGACTGGAGCCGTGGTCAGATATTTCTTTAAGTTGGACAAAGCGGCCTCACATTCCTCAGTCCATAGGAAGTCCATGGCCTTCATCACCAGGTTGAAGAAGGGTTTACATTTGTCTGAGCTTCTGCTGATGAACCTCTTTAGGGCTGCAGCCCTTCCAGTTACCATCTGCACCTGTTTTGTCGATGTTAGGCTCTTCAACTCTAGGATGGCCTTGATTTGATCTGGGTTGACCTCAATGCCCTTTCTTGTTACCAGGTACCCCAGAAACTTACCTGATCCAACTCCAAAAACGGCGCACTTGATGCGTTGAGTCGGAGAGTCGGTATGTTTTTGAGTATATCAAAGAACCTTCTTTTAGGTCAGCAAAGATTGGACCCTTAGGTTCCTTGGTTCATACGGACCATGTCATCGATGCAAACTTCTACTGTTCGCGGCCAATCAGGTGTTTGAACCATTTTGGTTTACCAGCCTTTGGTAAGTTGCTCCTACATTTTTCAACCCCGAAAGGCATTACTCTGTAACAGTACAGGCCTTTTGGGGTGATGAATGCGGTTTTTTCTTTGTCTAGGGGGTACATGGCGATCTGGTGGTACCCCCTGTAGGCGTCTAGAAAACTCATTCTTCCATGCCCTGAAGTGGCATCTACTAGCTGGTCAATTTTGGGTAGAGGAAAGCTGTCTTTGGGACAGGCTTTGTTGAGGCTGGTAAAGTCTACACAGACCCTCCATTTACCGTTCTTCTTCTTTACCACCACTGTATTGGATAGCCATATTGGGTAGTGTACTTCTCTAATGGCCCTGGCCTCTAGAAGTTTGTGTACTTCTTCTTCTACTGCTTCGACGTGTATCAACGTCGGTCTTTTAGCTCGCTGAATTACAGGTTTGGCTGACTCGTCAACATTCAGTTTGTGGCAAGTGACCTCGGGGTCAATGCCAGGCATTTCGTAAGGTGTCCAAGCGAACACCTCAATATTTGCTCTTAAAAAAGTTTCCAACTCTTTTTCCTCTTCTTCGGCTAAGCCCGAGCCAAGAAGAAAAAAGCGTTCTTCATCCCCATCCTAGACGAGGATTTTCTTTAGCGCCTCTTCGCTCTTCTCGGCTGGTTCTTTACCGACATCTTCTAGGACTTCCAAGTCCTCATCTTCAATTTCTGCCTTCTCTGGCTCTCGCACGCTGCAGGTAGATTTCATTGCTGCCATGGAGCAATTCTTCGCCTGTAGCTGATCGCCTCTAACTTCCTCTATCTCATGCTCTGTTGGGAATCGCAGTAGTTGATGCAATGTTAACCACCACGAGAAGAGTGGATGTTGGAGGATGAGCGGGATGGATTGCGAAAACAATCCTGTTGCAGATGACCAGAACTAAGTTTGTTGCAGTATCGGCAGGTTCTGACGGGGCAATTGACCAGGAGATGTGTGGAAGGAAGGCCCTGATTCTGACAGTAGAGGCAGGCAGTGGTCCGCTTGGTGAATGATGGCCGGTACGGAGGAGTGGCAAGAACAGAGTCCACATGATGAGTTTGGAGAGTACCAAGACGAGTCTCCTCTGATAGCAACTCAGAAATAGCTTGTTCCAGAGTGGGCAAGGGATGGCGATGAAGAAGAGAGGCACGTACGGGCTCAAAGGATGAAGTGAGAGCCATGAGAAAGTGCACCAACCTTTGCTGATTACGATAAGCAGTAAATAAAACAACATCTTCTCGGTGAGGCCAAGTCGGTTCGGAAAGAGCAAGCTGGTCCCAAACGGAGTACATTTGAGAAAGGAAGTCATTGATGGACTGACTAGATTCTTGGCGCATCCGATGAAGTTGGCTCTGAAGTTGATATTGATGAGCAAGACAAGTGGTCAGGTATCGTTCTTTCAAAAAATTTCAGATGTCTTTTGCAGGGGTAGTGACAGAGTCAAGCTGAAAGCGACCAAACTGAAGACTGATAGACGTAACAGAAGTATTTCGAAACCAGGTAATGATTTGGTAATTCTTACTGTCCCATTCCTCAAGACGATCTTCATATGTAGGAGTAGCAGGAGAAACAGTGGTTTCAGCAGTGTCTTTCATCGGTTGGGTCATGTCCCCGGTGATAATTCGCCAGAGCTTCTTTCCTTTGAGGAAGGAAGACATGGCTTGGGCCCATAGAACATAGTTGGAACCATTCAAAATAACGGAAATGGGATGTGAGGCATCATGACGATCCATAATAATAGTTGAGTAGGGCTAAATTGATAGGAATAGACCTGTAGGAGCAAAATTAGGTAAAACAGAGTGTACTAGTAAGTCCGGAAGGCCGAAAATAGCTAGGAAAGGTGGGCTGTGTAGAGATGATGTCAGCAGGATAGAAAATGATGTCAGCGGCGCACGTTAGCCGAGAGGGCGTGCGGCGCACGGTAGCAGAGAGGGTGTGCGGCGAACGGTAGCAGAGAGGGCGTGCGGCGTATAGTAGCAGAATGGCGCACGCGGGTGCACAATAGCGGAACGGCGCACGCGCGGCTCACGGTAGACGAATGGCGCACGCGGGTGCACAGTAGCAGGCGCGGCGCACGAAAGGACAGAGTGGAAGGCGCGTGAAGGCGCGTGTGAGCGTGGCAACGGAAGCAGAGACGCGCCGAGCAAAGAGGCGGCGCGTGAGAGCGCGTGACAGCGTTTTTGGTGACGGGCTTGGTGCCGTTGGAATCGTAAGGAGATTCCGAGCTGTTTGGTGTAGTTCCACTGTGTACGAGACTAAGCACCAAAATTGAAGAATCCCAGAATTGTATTACTGTGCTCTGATACCATGAAAGATTGGTAAGGAGAGAGAGAGAAAAAAGAGAGACTGGAATGAAAGATTGGTGTGTATTCACTATCTGTTATTGTATATATATGTTTACAAGAGAATGAGCTCTCTCTCTTTATAGAGAGGAGAAGGAGACAATGAGACAATGGAGCACCGAAAGCGCATATGACAATACATTAAACAATATAAAAGCTTCTGTTAAAGTTGAAGGTTGAAGGTGTGTGGTAGTGAGTGAGCTCTCTTTACAGCTACGCTCTCTTTACAGGTACTATAGTGTGATGGTAAGTATATTATATGTTAACAAGAGCAAAGGAGATGACCAACAAGGAAGAAAGGGAAGGAGTATCTTTTGAGTAATTTTATTCGAAAATTTGATCGTGCGGTTCAACTTTAATTTATACATGAATCTTATAATACACTATTTAAATCTTAACCTTTCATTATTATTTTGAGTAATTTTCTTGATAAAAATTCAGAGTAATTAGACTATTTTGTTTGCTAATGTGCATATAAGGGTTCCCTCGTTGGTGTTCTTAGTGTGATTAGTTGTGTTTTTTGAATTTTTTTTACATTTCGGTTTTTTTTGTATTTTTAAAAAACAAGACAATGAAATGTTAGAAAACATCAACCGTTCACAGCCTTTTCATTGTTGTTCAAAATAAATTTTTAAAAATTGGTTTTTTTTTCGGTATTTCATAAAAAGATGATCATTTTCAACAAAATAATAATAATAATAATCTTTTGGTCTTTCAATAAAATTTCCTCAGCTTGACAAAAATTAAAAATTAAGAATTAACATGAAAGAAAGACATGTTAAGCTATTGACTATGGAATTTTTTTTTTCTTATATTTTCCTAGATGATGCTTCAAAGCACCACTTTAAAGCAGATGATTCTATTAGTAGTCAAGCCTGGCATCAATCTATTATTTACTCCATTTTTGTGGTGTTTATTTGGCCAGGCTGAATAAGAGAATTATAATATAATAAATGATTAGTCTTGAAATTAAAAATGATTGTATTTAAATTTTTGTAACTAAATGATAGACTAGTAAACCTATTAGATATGAAGTCTAACTTCATGCCTCAATTCCGTCAAACAAATATCCTCTTATTAAATTAATTGATACACTTGTTGGACTTAGGATTGTGCAAAATACCACTTAATCTATTAAAATCGCACCAATCTGTATCAATTCGTACCGCTCTATCCGTTAAGTGCGGTTTAAACTTTAAATTTTATAATCCGCCTTCAAAGCAATTATGTTCCGCTATAGTTGATACATATATATTTTTTAATTTATAATGAAATATCAAAGTAAAAATAAGTGTGAGAGAGATTTAAGATGTCATGTTTATTATAAATTAGTAGTTATATATATGAAAAATATTATATAAACTTAGTTTGTGTTATATATATATACATATATATAAAATATTACTAGTGTTATATATTATGTAAAGGTTTGATAATTTGTTAGAATATTCTTTAATCCTTTAATCTGTCCAAAACCGCTCAAATCGCAACATGTCAATCCGCCAGCCTATTAATGTACCATTTAATTTATAATTTTATTTTTAAACTATCATTTTTATTTTTAAGGGTCCAGCTTGTCTCAAGTTGAGATCAAGACTGGACCCGTCCAGTTCGGCCCATGGGGCTCATTTTTGGCCCCGTTTTGATAATCCGAACTGTTCAATGTGTAAAACCCATCGATTATTACATGCTTGCAAAAAATCACGTTGATCGGATATCAATAGCTATGTGATCAAATCAGTTTTGTATAAAAAAATGGAGGGTGAAACAATTAACGGTTGATAAAAAAACTGTTTTGTTCATATAGCTATCGATATCCGATCAACGTGATTTTTTACAAGCATATAGTACTCGACGATTTTTACACATTGAACGGTTCGGATTATCAAAACGAGACCTGTGGTGAGCCTCCACGGGTCCAACAGCACAAGTTCGGCCCATGGGGTTCATTTTTGGGCCCGTTTTGATAATCTAAACTGTTCAATGTGTAAAACCCATCGATTATTACATGCTTGCAAAAAATCACGTTGATCGGATATCAATAGCTATGTGATCAAATCAGTTTTGTATAAAAAAATGGACGGTGAAACAATTAACGGTTGATAAAAAAACTGTTTTGTTCATATAGCTATCGATATTCGATCAACGTGATTTTTTACAAGCATATAGTACTTACGATTTTTACACATTGAACGGTTCGGATTATCAAAACGAGACCCGTGGTGAGCCTCCACGGGTCCAACAGCACAGTCCAGTCCAATCTTGGACTGGACCAAAGCCACTACCTATTTTTAATCCTCCTGAATCACATCACGCGCCTCTAATTAGACTGATTCACGCGCCTCTAATTAGACTGATTCAATGTATTATACGCTTAAATTATTAATTTAATTTGAATCTAGCTGGCTACCAGACAATTTAGTTGCTTTGTCCATTTGTTTTTTCATCAGAAAGTTGCACTGCCATTGAAGTTGAAATATCCTAAAACTACAAGAATCGTTTTGCGAAGAAGACAAAAACAAAACATATGGAGAAAATAAATAAATAATAACAAAGAACAAGAAGAAGAAAAAAAAAAATTCAAAAATGACTTAGACCCCCAGCTGGGGGTGCTGGGGGTCGTCCGTGATTGGGTAAAAAAAACTTCTTTTTTTTTCCCAGTCAACCCCAGGCCGACACGTGGCACTGAGAGTCACTGGGGGTCGTCCGTAATGGGAGTCCGAAGCATTGTTGAAAAAAATTATACTTTTTAGCTATATAATTTGATTTTAATTTATATTATTTAAGTTTGAACAATTTGATTCATACATTTTAAATTTAGTTTTAATTTATTCATTCTATCTAAATTGGATATTAAAATTAACGATTTTGTAAAATGTGTTAATATCTTGAGATACAAACATAAAAAAGATTACATCAATTTAAATAGAATGATTATATTAAAATTGAATTTAAAATACATGTCTAAATTGTTCAAATTAAAAATAATAAAAATAAAAATAAAATTTAAATCAAACTATATAAGTTAAAAGTGTGACAAAAGGAGCAACAAATAGAGAATGGAGGCCGGGAGATGAGTGAATTAAGGAATCGGTGACAAAATGAGAGAAAGATAGGGGGTGACAAAAAGTAGCAGAGACAAGGGAATTGAGTGACAACGATAATGGCAACGATAGTATCGATGGTGGAGATAGTAGTGAGGGGGTGAGTGGATTGAAATCTTACTGTTGAGATTTTTAAGATTTTGAAGCTTTGTTTGGTTTCATTTTGGGAGAAATTTTTTAAAAATATACTTTACAAACACTTTTTCAGGAGTAATCAAACCAAACAGATATTTCAAAAAAACTCTCACAAATGTGTTTGGTTATTCAATTTTCAGGATTACTTTTGAAATATGTTTGCAAAAAAGGCAAATCAAACACGTTTTTGTACTTTTATCTCAAAAGCTACTTTATAAAAAGGCAAACCAAATAAGTTTTTGTACTTTTTATCTCAAAAATTATTCTACAAAAAGGAAAACCAAAAAAGTTTTTTGTACTTTTTTTATCTAAAAAACTACTCTACAACAAAAACCAAAGTTATTTTAGAGAGAATATTTGAAAAAAGACAAACCAAATAAATTTTTGTACTTTTTATCTTAAAAATTACTCTACAAAAAAAAAAATCAAAGTTATTTTAGAGAGAATATTTTAAAAAAAGCAAATCAAATAAGTTTTTGTACTTTTTTATCTAAAAAATTACTCTACAAACACAAACCAAACACACCCTGAATCTCCTTTGATAATTTTGGATAAGAATACAATTGTAGTATATAAAAATGAAAAAATGAAAAAATGAAAAGAATAATAAAAAATAGAATTTTCCTTTATAGAAAATAATTAATAATAATAACAATTAGTGCCCTATCATAACAAGTAAATATTGAGTATAAGGGTGATATCACCTAACAATGTTATCATTTAATGAACAATCTTATTTTGCAGTCGGAATCATAACTTATTTAGATTAATAAAAGGCAAGTCTTATCCAATTAATGACTTTATAAATTTTCTTTTTATTAACCGATGATATCATATAAGATGTTATTACTGTTACATTCAATATTTGTTCTACTTACGGATATATTATTGGAGAAATAACATTATTAATACTGCAGTGAAAAAATATTTTTATTTTTATGATGGTGCAAATTTTCTGTGTTTATGATCCAAATTATTCCTGTGAATGGTGTAAATCCATCCTTTGTGTCAGAGTTATACCATAAAAATTTCTATCTATAGTGAGATAATCTCTTAACATAGAAATGTGGAAAACATTATGCATGTGCTCCATTTCAGGAGGAAGCGCAACTTGATACGCCACCGGATTGATTTTCTCAATAATCTCATACGGTCCGACGTATCTTGGCGCTAACTTGCCTTTGACTCCAAAACGAGTCTGGCCCTTCATTGGTGTCACTTTCACAAAAACGTGATCACCCACTTCATATTCTCTGTCTCGTCTTCTGACGTCAGCATAACTCTTCTGTCTGCTCTGTGCAGTTTTCAGTCTCTGTTGTATCAGTTTCACTTTTTCAGTCGTCTCATATACAATCTCGGGCCCAAGCAACGGCCCGTCTCCAACTTCTGCCCAGCAAATCGGAGATCTACATTTTCTTCCATACAATGCCTCAAAAGGCGCCATACCAATACTCGAATGGTAGCTGTTATTGTAGGCGAATTCAACTAATGGCAAATGACTTTCCCAATCTCCCTGAAAATCAAGGACACACATTCTCAGTAAATCCTCTAAAGTTTGGATGGTCCTTTCTGACTGTCCATCTGTCTGAGGATGATAGGCACTACTCAGCCTCAATTCAGTACCCAATGCAGTCTGTAGACTTTGCCAAAATCTCGATGTAAATTTCGAATCCCTGTCAGAAACAATAGACACAGGCACTCCGTGCAATCTCACAATTTCATCAATATAGATAACAGCCAATTTGTCTGCATTATAGATTGTCTTGACAGGTAAGAAGTGAGCAGACTTAGTTAGTCTATCAATAATAACCCAAATTGAATCCATACCTTTTCTGGAGCGAGGTAACCCAACGATAAAATCCATCGTGATATGCTCCCATTTCCACTCTGGTATGGGTAAGGGTTGCAATAATCCGGCAGGTCGTTGATGTTCGGCTTTAACTTGCTGTCAATGAAGACATTTCGATACAAAATCGGCAATTTCTTTCTTCATTCCTGGCCACCAGAAATTCAATTTCAGGTCTTGGTACATTTTCGTATTCCCCGGATGGATAGACAATTTTGAATTGTGGCCCTCTTGCAGAACTCTTCTTTTCAGTTCAGTGTCATTCGGTACACACAGTCTTTCTTGAAATTTTAGTACATTGTTCTCAAATTTGAACCCCGGTCTCGGTTTGGATTCTCTTTCTTCGATGATATTTTTCAAGAAGTCATCCAGTTGCTATTTTTCTTTAATCTCTTCAATCAGTGCCGGTTGAGCAGATTTTCGTATTCCCCGGATGGATAGACAATTTCGAATTGTGGCCTTCTTGCAGAACTCTTCTTTTCAGTTCAATGTCATTTGGTACACACAGTCTTTCTTGAAACTTCAGTACATTATTCTCAAATTTGAATCCCGGTCTCGGTTTGGATTCTCTTTCTTCGATGATCTTTTTCAAGAAGTCGTCCAGTTGCTGTTTTTCTTTAATCTCTTCAATCAGTGCCGGTTGAGCAAAAATAGCAGCTAAGGTTCCACCTTGTTCTCGTAAAACAATTTCAATTTCAGATTTTTCAAGGTCACAAAGCAACTCTTTCTGTCCGGTAAGCAAGCATGCTAAGTTTCCAATCGATTTCCGGCTCAGTGCATCAGCAACGGTATTGGCTTTTCCTGGGTGGTACAAGATCTGTAGGTCATAGTCCTATATCAGTTCTAGCCATCTCCGCTGTCTCATGTTCAGTTATTTCTGTGTGAAGAAATATTTTAAACTCTTGTGGTCGGTGTATACTTCACATGTCACCCCATACAGATAGTGACGCCAAATTTTCAATGCAAACACCACTGCAGCAAGTTCCAGGTCATGGGTCGGGTAGTTCTTTTCATGTGGTCTCAACTGTCGGGAAGCATAAGCAATAACTCTCCCATTCTGCATTAAAACACACCCCAAACCCTTATGAGAAGCATCACTAAATACAGTATAACCATCCGTACCTGAAGGTAAAGTCAAAGCCGGTGCAGTTACAAGTCGGGTTTTCAATTCCTGGAAAACAGATTCTCTTTGGTCAGTCCAGTCAGATGATATCCCCTTCTGAGTTAGTTGAGTCAATGGTAAAGCAATTTTGGAGAAATCTTTGACAAATCTTCTGTAATATCCAGCCAATCCCAAAAAGTTTCGGACTTCAGTCACATTTGTCGGTCTAGGCCAGTTCACTACAGCTTCAATTTTCTGCAGATCAACAGAAATTCCATCTTTGCTAACAACATGCCCCAAAAACATAGCATGGTCAAGCCAGAATTCACATTTAGACAGTTTAGCATACAGTTTCTGTTCTTTTAAGATTTGTAGGGCAAGTCTCAGATGATGTTCAAGTTGTTCTATACTTTTGGAGCAAATCAATATGTCATCAATAAACACTACAATGAAGTCATCAAGGTATGGTTTAAAAATTCTGTTCATAAGGTCCATAAATGCAGCAGGGGCATTCGTGACTCCAAAAGGCATAACCAAAAATTAATAATGGCCGTACTGGGTTCGGAAAGCTGTCTTCTCCACATCGTCAGCTTTAACTTTCAATTGATGGTAGCCAGACCGTAAATCAATTTTTGAGAAAACTTGTGCCCCTTGTAATTGATCAAATAAGTCATCTATCCGTGGTAAAGGGTACTTATTTTTAATTGTCACCTTATTCAGTTCCCAAATCCCTTCGTCTGTCCGAAGTGTTCCGTCCTTCTTTTTCACAAACAATACCG
>NW_021027479.1:1729708-1770690 GCF_004153795.1 Camellia sinensis | reverse complement strand
TTCTTGGCCAGCTGTTTTAGCTTCCTCTAGAAGCCTTGCACCCCCCTTGAACCCCTTGGCCCCTTTGAAGCTTGTCTTAGAAGCTTAGCATTGCTTATATAAGCACTGTTTAGGGTTTATTGTTTAGGTTAGGGGTTTAGGGGTTTGGGGTTTAGGGTTTAGGGTTTAGGATTTAGGGTTTTAGGGTTTAGGGTTTATTGGGGTTTAGGGTTTATTAGGGTTTAGGGTTTAGGGTTTAGGGTTTAGGGTTTAGGGTTTAGGGTTTTGGGGTTTAGGGTTAGGGGTTAAGGGTTTAGGGGTTAGGGTAGGGTTTAGGATTTGGGGTTAGGTCTTGGGGTTTGGGGTTTGGAGTTTAAGGTTTTAGGGTTTCGCGGTTTCGGGGTTCGGCGTTTAGCTTTTAGGGTTTGGGGTTTTTGGTTTGTGGGTTTAGGGTTTTTTAGGGTTTAGGATTTAGGATTAGGGATTAGGATTTAGGGTTAGGGTTTAGGAGTTAGGGGTTAGGGATTAAGGGTTAGGGGTTAGGATTTAGAGTTTACGTGTTAGGGTTTGGGGTTTGGGTTTAGGGATTTAGGGGTTAGGGTTTTAGGGGTTTCGAGTTTCGAGTTTAGGTTTGGGTTTGGGGTTTGGGTTTTAAGTTTTAGGTTTTGAGGTTTAGGTTTGATGGTTTTAGGGGATTAGGGTTTTAGGGTTTTGAGCTTTGGGTTTTGGATTATGGATTTGGGGTTTGGGGTTTAGTGTTTGGGGTTTAGAGAGTTTTTAGGGGGTTCACTATTTTGGGTTTGGGGTTGGGGTTGGGGTTAGGGTTTGGGGGTTGGGGTCTATTTGGGTCTAAGGTCTAGGAACTATTAGGGTTTAGGGTCTAGGGTCTATTAGGATTTGGTGTTCGGGATTGGGGTTTGAGGTTTGGTGTTTGGAGTTTGGGGTTTTTGAGTTTGAGGTCTGGGGTCTAGGGTCTATTAGGGTTTACGATCTAGGGTCTAATGTCTAGGGTCTATTAGGATTTAAGGTTTAAGAATTAAGGTTCTATTAGGGTCTAGGGACTAAGGTCGAGGGTCTAGGGTCCAGGGTAGGGTCGAAGATCAGAGGTTTAGGGTTTAAGGTTTAGGAATTAGGGTTTAAGCCTAGGGGTTAGGAGTTAAGGGTTCCAGGGTCCGGGGATCAGGGGTTTTGGGTCGGTGGTTTAGGGTTTAAGGTTTAAGAGTTAGGATTTAGGCTTAACGGTTAGGAGCTAAGGATTGGGTGTTGGGGTTAGGGGTTTAGGGGTTAAGGGTTTAGGATTTCAAAACCCTTAAACCCGAAACATAAAACCCCAAAACCCAAAATCCCAAACCATAAACCCTAAATCCCAAAACCTAACCCCAAACCCCAAATCGCCATAACCCTAAACCCTAACCACTAAACCCAAACCCGAAATCCCAAACCCTAATCCCTAAACTCCGAAACCCTAAACCCAAAATCTGAAAACCCCAAGCCGTAAACTCCAAAAACCCCGACCTTAAACCATAAACCCCGAAACCATAAACTCCCAAACCCCGCACCCTGATACCCCAAACCCTAACCCCGGACACCAAACCCTAAACCCTACCCTAACCCCCTAAACCCTAACCCAAAACCCAATCCAACAACCCCCAAACCCCAACCCCCAACCCTCAACCCTCAAACCTAAACCCCAACACCTAAACCCCAAACCCCTAAAAACCTTAACTAAACCCCTACCCCAACCCTAAAACCCTAAACCCTTTGAGGTTTACGGTTTGATAATTATGATGCGCGGACGCTCTTGATCAAGATGCCAAGTACGGCAACCATATCCAGAGCGAACACAATATTAATATCATTGGGTTGTGGAAGTCGGAAGAAATTATTGGGATCAGCATCGACTCGCAAGAGTGCAGCAAAGAGGTCTCCCCAGCAAAGCACTAGTGCCAGCATCCAATTAGGAAGTGGCAAAAAAACTATTGTTGCTGAATGTGACAACGAGAAGATCGGAAATACGAGTAAATCTAATCGATTCGTAGATCATTTGAATCACGATAATCATTAACCTCGCGCAATCTGCGAAGAAGATCGTAGAGGTAGCCAGATTATTTACGGTATTAATCAGTGCGGTCGAGCCAACGGCTATGTTATTCATACCATGTCTGGAAATACGCTCCAAGGCATTCTCACTACCATCGTAACCCAAGAAAGTGGATTCGGGAATTAGATGTCGAGAAGTAAGAGAAGTATGCACGAACTCCAACCACTCCTCAAAAACTCCATTTGGTAGGCGTGCAAGTAGAAGTTATCCCGTCAAATCCTCAATCTGATCCAATGATTGTTGGTTCACAGTATGATGTTGAACCATCGAGTGGGTCGATTCTGCTGAGCAAAAAATATGGGAATATTGTGTGGAAAGACCTCTCCCAATTCAACGCGTAAGTCTTCAATGAATTCCCTATATGCTCCACTACCCCTTTCAATGTTAAACTCTTTTGTGAATTCCGCCATTAACTGAATTTAATTCTGCCATTGACATTAATAATCAATCAATAGAAAAACATAAAAATATTAACTCAATGGAGTGCTTGTAAATATCGTTTTCAACGTTGAATTCTGCCATTGACAATAATAATAAATCAATAGTAAAAATAATAATAAATCAATAGTTAAAATAATAATAATTAAAAACTAAATTATTAATAATTAAATACTATTAATAAATAATTTTCATTTTTCTCATCTCATGCATTATTGTCAAATCTTGAATCGTTTTGCTAAAATAATGAATAGTGAATTGTATGATTCACTTTATCTAACACTAGTGGTCGGGCGCAAATAAAGTGAATCATACGATTCATGATTCATTATTTTAGCAAACCAATTCACGATTCGATTCAAGATTTAACAATAATGCCAGATATGAGAAAAATGAGAATTATTTTTTAATACCATTTAATTATTATTATTTTAGTTTTTAATTATTATTATTTT
Organism: Camellia sinensis; assembly: GCF_004153795.1. Classification (NCBI taxonomy): domain Eukaryota; kingdom Viridiplantae; phylum Streptophyta; class Magnoliopsida; order Ericales; family Theaceae; genus Camellia; species Camellia sinensis. The sequence continues at coordinate 1,767,717 of NW_021027479.1, read as the reverse complement.
AGCTATTGATTTATTATTATTGTCAATGACAGAATTCAATTGAGTTAATGGCGAAATTTAACGTTGAAAATGAAAATTACAAACACTTCATTGAGTTATTATTTTTATGTTTTTCTATTGATTGATTATTATTGTTAATGACAGAATTGAATTCAAACAATGACGAAATTCACAAAGGAGTTCGACGTTGAAAGGGGTAGTGGAGCTTACAGGGACTTCATTGATGACTTGCGCGTTGAATTGGGAGAAAACTTTTCACACAATATTCCCGTACCTCCCGCTTAACAGAATCCACCCACTCGATAGTTCAACATCATACTACGAACCACCAATCATTGGATTAGGCTGCGAATTTAACGGGACAACCTCTACTTGAACACCTACCAATTGGATAATTCTAAAGAGTGGTTGGAGTTCGGGCATACTTCTCCTACTTCTCCACATCTAATTTCCGAATCCACTTTCTTGGGTTACGATGGCAGCTACAATGCCCTGGAATGTGTTTCCGAACAAAGTATGAATAACATATACCTTGGCCCGACCGCACTCACTAATGACGTAAATGATCTGGCCACCTCCACGATCTCCTACGCAGATCGCATGAGGTCACTGATCATCATGATTCAAATGATCTACGAATCGATTACATTCACTCATATCTCCGACCTTCTCGCTGCCACATTCAACCACAGCAATTCTTCGCCACCCCTGATTGGATATTGGCACTAGTGCCCGGCTAAGGAGACCTCTTTACCACATTGCTGCGAGCCGATGCTGATCCCAATAATTTATTCCGACTTCCGCAACCCAATGATATGAATGTCGTGTCCACTCTCGACACAGTTGTCGTACTTGGCATCTTGCTGAGGAGCGTCCACGCATCATCATCATTAAACCCTAAACCCTGGGTTTAGGGTTTAGGATTTGAGGGTTACGGGTTTAGGGGTTAGGGTTTGGGGTTTTAGGGGTTAGGGTTTGGGGTTTTAGGGTTAGGGGTTTAGGGGTTTGGGTGTTGGGGTTTGGGGTTTGGGTGTTTGGTTTGGGGTTTGGGTGTTTGGTTTAGGGTTAGGGGTTGGGGGTTAGGGGGTTGGGTGTTGCAAGTTAGGCTTTGTGGTTTAAGATTTAAGACTGAGGGTCTAGGGTCTAAGGTTGAGGGTCTAGGGTCGGGGGTTGGGGTTTAGGGTTTGGCAATTGGGATTGGGGGTTTGAAGGTTTGGGATTAAAGGGTTAACGGGTTAAGGTTTAGGATTTAGGGTTTAGGGTAGGGTTTAGGTGGCTAGGATAGGGTTTATGGTTTAGGGTTTGGAGTTTGGGGTTTAAGATTTAGGGTTTAGGATTTAGTGGTTAGGGTTCGGGGTTTTTGGGTTTCGGGGTTCGTGGTTTATCTTTAAGGGTTTGGGGGGGGGTTTGGGATTTGGGATTTTGGGGTTTTGGGTTTTTTAGGATTTTAAGGTTTAGAATTTAGGGTTACGGGTTAGGATGTAGGGTTTAGGGTTAAGGGTTAGGGGTGTAGGGTTTAGGGTTGGGGGTTAGGGGTTAGGGGTTAAGGTAGGGTTTATGGTTTAGGATTTGGGGTTTGGGGATTGGGGATTGGGGTTAGGTGTTGGGGTTTGGGGTTTGCGGTTTAGGGGTTAGGGGTTTGGGTTTTGCGGTTGGGGGTTTTGGGTTGGGGGTTAGGTGTTGGGTTGGGGGTTTCCCTGAAGTATTCAGCTATGGTGATTCCTGGAAAATTCACATCCACATAGATAGAATGATTATGGCTCAATACATGCAGGACAATTTGATTCATTGTCCAAGGAAAGGAAACTCATTTAACTGAAAAAGGTTTTTTAAGCAAAAATTTTTTGAAGAAAATGAGGCACCACAGGAGTGCACAGCCTGTATAAAAAAAACCCATCTGTTGTACATCAAAAACCTATTGAAAGGCCTCTACAGAATCCAAAAACTGGTTCAAGGACGTATTACATCCTTGCACATTTCTATAAGTAAGAAACGAGGCACGCACGGTTCCATTTGGGTTGGACAAAGGGTAGAGGAACAAAGCAACATGTCATCTAAGAAGCATGGATATGAACACCGCACACGGATACATGACAAGGATAAGCTAACACTACAAGTTTCAAAATATTAGGACACAACATGGCAACAAATAAATATATATTATCATTATATACATTAAAATAATACTAATAATCTCTTTATTTTGACACTATAAATGCATTTATATTTCATTATATGAAAATGGTAAGAAATCTTTTTTCTACGAGTCCTAATATCTATTTTTAAAATCGTTGTTCACTAACAAATTGGAGCTTTCAGGCTTTAGTGTTCATAAAGTCCAAAAGCTATAAAGAGGAGAGATTAACAAGTATAGACTCGCACTGTTTTGATTTTATCATTGACTCCCTAGTTATTTTCTTCAAACTGTTTCTACTAGTTGGATACTTGTGTCCCCCAAGTGTCCGAAGTGTTTCCAGTTAAATTTTTTTTTTTTTTAAATAATAGAACATGTTAGGGCACGTGTCCAATAAGTGTCAGTATATGACACAGGCACACCATCTTAGAAATGTCAGTGCTTCTTAGACATTGTTTCTTGTTCTCCAGCAGGCTGCAATACGAAGGAGCTAAATGCTTCCACAGTGCATGCCAGCTCTTTTGCAGACATTTCATGTCCCCTTCAACATATTATCACCATAAATTACTAGTCTTTAATTTCCATTAAAACATCAGTATGTAGTTTCAGCATAGAACACAAACAGGAAAAGAGGGCGCTAAGACTAGAAATCCAATGAGGTAACAATGTAAAGATTACTTGGTAGAATGAAATATAAAAATACAACTACAATAAATGGTGTGGGCAAGAAAGAGAAGGCAAGGAATATTTTCCGAGACCAAAAGGTAACACATAAAAGTAAAAAAAGTTCATTTTAGGTCACTCGGCAATCCACCAGATATTTCACGCAATGTTTTTAAGCTACTATTTGGTCACTCACCAGTCGACCAGATATTTCACGCAATGCTTCTGCCCAACGTGATGTTGAATCTGCCATCATGCTAACATTGTAGCCCATTTCCCTGAAGTATTCAGCTATGGTGATTCCTGGAAAATTCACATCCACATAGATAGAATGATTATGGCTCAATACATGCAGGACAATTTGATTCATTGTCCAAGGAAAGGAAACTCATTTAACTGAAAAAGGTTTTTTAAGCAAAAATTTTTTGAAGAAAATGAGGCACCACAGGAGTGCACAGCCTGTATAAAAAAAACCCATCTGTTGTACATCAAAAACCTATTGAAAGGCCTCTACAGAATCCAAAAACTGGCTCAAGGACGTATTACATCCTTGCACATTTCTATAAGTAAGAAACGAGGCACGCTCGGTTCCATTTGGGTTGGACAAAGGGTAGAGGAACAAAGCAACATGTCATCTAAGAAGCATGGATATGAACACCGCACACGGATACATGACAAGGATAAGCTAACACTACAAGTTTCAAAATATTAGGACACAACATGGCAACAAATAAATATATATTATCATTATATACATTAAAATAATACTAATAATCTCTTTATTTTGACACTATAAATACATTTATATTTCATTATATGAAAATGGTAAGAAATCTTTTTTCTACGAGTCCTAATATCTATTTTTAAAATTGTTGTTCACTAACAAATTGGAGCTTTCAGGCTTTAGAGTTCATAAAGTCCAAAAGCTATAAAGAGGAGAGATTAACAAGTATAGACTCGCACTGTTTTGATTTTATCATTGACACCCTAGGTATTTTCTTCAAACTTGCAATTTGTTTTATCTTTTGTGTTTCTACTAGTTGGATACTTGTGTCCCCCAAGTGTCCGAAGTGTTTCCAGTTAATTTTTTTTTTTTTTTTAAATAATAGAACATGTTAGGGCACGTGTCCAATAAGTGTCAGTATATGACACAGGCACACCATCTTAGAAATGTCAGTGCTTCTTAGACATTGTTTCTTGTTCTCCAGCAGGCTGCAATACGAAGGGACTTAAAACAATGCATTTTCGTTTGTACATCAAGAAAGCTAAAGAGAAGTCCTCTATGGCCTTCAATTTCATTCAGTGCGCATCTTGAGAGATTATACACAACGGAATCACAAGTATGAAAAATTACCTTTATACAAGGGAAATAACATATAAAATAAAAACAATACCAACAATCAATTATCAATTCAAATTGAGAATGATTCACTCCTAAAAAATATGCTTTACCTTGACATTAGGCATGTAAACAATATTAAGCAAGAGCACATATACTCACCTGTATATATTGAAGCCTCACGAGCGCCACAGGCATGTTTGAAGTGTTTGCCACAAGTGTGGTACGTTTCATAACAGATTCCTCACGGCCATCAGGCAGGGTCATTGTCAGTTGAGGAAAATCCATAAGAACCTAAATAATTAGGTAATCTAGATTAAACATCTCCAATATAATCAATTGGTTAAAATGACCAAACAAGAAAACACAACCATGTACCTCTGCCGTTTCATTTCCTCTTTCTCCACAACCAACATAAACAACAGTGTCGGAATTAGAATACTGCATACAAATATATCAATACAAACTGAATGATCCAACATTTCATGACTAGTGATGAGTTTCATCACCTAACTTTCCAAAGGATGATCATATATAAGGAAAAAATACCTTGGAAAGAGCTTGACTAATGACTGTTTTTCCACAGCCAAATGCACCAGGTATAGCACATGTCCCGCCAAGAACCGAGGGGAAAAGGGCATCAAGAACACGCTGATATGAATAAAGCCATTAGGTACAGCAAATTTTCAAGCTATATAGGTCACAAATAAAAACCAATAAGATCAGGCAACACAATTTCTATCTATGCTGGTTACCTGCCCAGTAAGAAGAGGAGTATCAGCAGCAAGCTTTGACGCAACAGGCCTAGGAGTTTGCACAGGCCAAGTCAGCAAACACGAAGGCATAACCACAGTAAGATAAAGTTGTCTATATTGGAATAAAATAATTTAACGTGCATTGAATTCCAAAAGTAAAACGACAAACCTGAAGCATAGTAATTTGCTTTTTGACACCTTGAAACCCAAGCTCTAATACAGTGTCCTGCACATACATAGAGTAAGTCAATGCAAGTGCTCTACTGGAAAAGTAGTCATTGCATGGCTTTATATAAATCTTAACATATACCGAGGATAACATTTTCAAATAACATATTAGAATGAGAAATGTTACACAAGCTGGTGTTCATTAATAAACCCTCCCTCCTAAATCTATTGACCAGCGAATTGTGTTTGGCATTCATAAACCCTCCTACCAAAATCTATTGACTAGCTAGAACAAACAACACATGATCATGCTAACCCAAAAATATTATTGGGCAAAATGGCAGAATTTCTATACCAATTAGTTCGATGAATATCAGCAGTGTGTTTTACCCACTTGTAGAATTGAGGTGATAGTAAGTGATTTTTACGAGACAATATGTATCACCACTAGCATGTCAAAGTTAGAGATTGACCCAACTATTACTTTAAATGTGTCACGACACGACAAAGGGGGGAAAATGTGCCTGAGATGAACACCATATATATTTAAGTCAAAATTGTCCAGGTGCATGGTAAATGCAAATAAAACATAGTTCAAAAGATTACTGACTTGACCTTAAGGATGTCATACAAAGAATAGCCAACACTGAATGACAAACAAAAAATAAATTAGACAAACCTTCAATGAATATTGACCAACTGGTGCAATGTAGGTTATCTTTTCCATAGAATCAGGAGGAAGTGCAACATGGTGCTGCACTAAACTGTTCTCAAAGGCAGTCTGCATAATGATTTAACCATGGCAACCTTAGATGAAGAACAACAAAATAAAAATGCCAGACGCATATGGCAACAGAATTTTACAGAAAGGACTTTTAAACTTCTGTAAACTAAGTTAAGCATTGTTAAACTTACAGCATATAAGTCTCCCCTGTTACAAGATCTCCCTCACCTGCCACCAACAGATGACGTTAAACTATGAAGCATCAAGTCTTTCTAGCTCTCTAATGTAAACAAAAGCCATAACAATTGTCTCTAAACGACTAAAGTAAAATGCTCTTTGATTACCTATTTTTTTAGGCTGGAATTCCCAAAGGGTCCTTGTCAAGGGCCGGGACAGAGACACCACGAGGGATATACACATCACCAGATCGCTTTGCGATGGTCTTTAGAGGCCTCTGCATTATTTTTAAACAATAAATGGATTGTCAGTGGGTAAATGTCCTCCTTAAGCTAGGCTAATAATAAAAGACCCAGTTGCAAGACAACATTCAAGTTGGGCAATATGAAGAAGCATATATTTCACAAACCTGAATACCATCAAATATATTCCCCAAGATTCCAGGACCCAACTCCACCAACAGAGGCTGTAATATCAATGGACAAGTTAAATGTTAGTGCATTTAATGTTAGATCTATAACAACTCAAAAATTCTAACAATAATATTGTATAAAACATAACAAGATTACCTTGTGTATTCATAAAACAGGATCATTGACAGTCAACCCAGCTGTTTCTTCATACACTAAGATGATATATAGACAACAAATTATTGTCAATATTAAGCTGTTTTAGTTCCACCATGTACAAGATGATAACTATAGCTACAAGAAACTTGGTGCAAAGGGAGAGCGACAGTAAGGAAGGAGACAAAATCAAGAAAGATATGATGTGCATTAAAAACCTACAGGGCTCAATTAAGGCCTACGTTAAAAAGCTCTTAACAATATTTGTAGAATTTATATACATATATATATGTATAACCTATCATTAATAAGCATCAAGGGGATGCAGCTTGTACACATTCACAAGTAAAATATATATATATATATATAAAGGAGTTGTAGAATGAATTACCACCCTACATTATCCGTAATCAATATTTTGAAGACATATCTAAAATGATTACCTTGGATTGTTGCAGAATCTCCTTCCAGACGAATAATTTCCCCAATATATATATATATAAAAAGGAGTTGTAGAATGAATTACCACCCTACATTATCTATAATCAATATTTTGAGGACATATCTAAAATGATTACCTTGGATTGTTGCAGAATCTCCTTCCAGACGAATAATTTCCCCAATAAGTTTGTCGTGTCCGACACGGACTAATTCATACATAGCAGCCCCTGCCATTCCATCTGCAACGACGAATACATGTTCAATGAGAAACTAAAATGTTAATATAGTTGGAGAAAACATAATAATATTTAGAATCGGATACATCAAATTGGCATATTTGAACTAAAAAATTAATTAATTAATTAAAAAAAATTATTAGCAGAAATAAGTTCATTGGAACAAAATCAAAAGAACAAGTTCATTAAAATATTGAAAGGCCTAACTATATTCAAAGCTATTTGTTGGTTTTATACCGTACTCAGAGGCTACTTGAATTATCTTGTCCTAGATGTATCATTACACATTTCTACAAACATAAGCGTTTTTGCCTCGTAAAAAAATAAAATCATCAAGTCAATTTCATGGTTTCAGAATCTAAAATAATCAGAATCAATGAAAAAAAAAAAAGTAACTAGTGAAAATCTTTGTAAGCAACTTAGAAACTTTAACAAATATCTGAAGTAAATCCATAATACTATTTTTAATATCCCCTACAAAAATGTCAAAATAAACTAGAAGAATGAACAATCTATTGTACATAACTCAAAAAGGATTAGCTCCAGTTCCCCATTCAGTCAACTGATAAGGAATAAGCTAATTAGAAAACAGGGGAATAAACTATTACACTACAAGCAGTGCAGCACCGTGCCTGCAAGTTGAGTTGAATTGGAGACCCTAATCAGATCTTAAGAATACTACTGCAAATCATGAATCTTAACTAATATTTATACAAATATAACTGACTGAATCAATCAAAATTATCTCAATAAAATTAACGTATATATTCAAAGTAAGCAAACAAAACCTTGAATAAAATTAAACAGGATAAACAAGGTGAACAAAAAATTGAGTGAGCAAGTAGATCAGGAAAAAATGGATCAAATAATAGACATTGAAAGGGAAAAGAAAGAGAGATAGATCGAAGAAAGAGGGAGACCTTTCGAACGTAACCGTACTCGCTTTCCTTCTCTGAATCTTCGAAAGTTGTCAATCGAGCTCCGTATACGGACGGCATTCTGTGAGACGGATCACAGGAGAAACCGAAATCAAAAATCTAAACTTCAATTCTGTAGATCAGATCGTCAAGGAAACACAAGGTTTCCAATGGAATTCTTATATAGAGAGAGGGTTTGGCGATTACATATGCGAAGAACCAAAAACAAGAAGAAGAAGAAGAAGAGATGAGAACGTGAATTATGAGGACGGTTACAGAGAAATAGAGAGAATAATGAGTACGGTTACACGAGTACTGTTACAGAGAGATATAGAGAGAGCAGAGAGAGGGGCTTTCCTATGGAAGGGGAGAGAGTAATCTGACGCTGCGCATACACATCAGGTTTCATGGTGTGTCCATTTATACGTAGCCGCGTCATTCATCATTTAGCAAGTGAATTAAAAAATAAATGATAAATTATAAATACATCCCTTAAGATTTATTTAAAATATGAATTATTTTCTGTGATTTAGAAAATTATAAACATTTTTTTATTAGAATTTTTTACTTAACAGAATTAGTTGAAAAAATAAAATTTCTAATTGTTCACTTATATAATAATAAAATTATCTAAATTATTAATTGAAATAAAATTTTAACATTATTAAAAACCGTTAATTAACTTGATAATTTATTAATAAAATAACCTATTTGTTATGAAATTAGAAATCTTAATGGACATAATGTAATTTCTAAAATTACATGAGTAATTTGTAATTTAAGTAAATCTCAAGAGATGTATTTGTAATTTATTCAAAAATAACCAATTAAGATTCATAATTTTAGCATATCAAAATCTCTTATTTTAACATAAATAATAACAAATAAAAAAATTACAAATTAAAACTTAACAAATAATTATAAATTAATACTCATACTTTTTATTTAAAAGTAAAAAAAATAAAAATAAAGTTATCTGTAAACAACAAAGAGAAGATACCAAGGTGGTAGTGTGGTCCCAAATCTGTATTGTGTGATCCTAATCTGGTGAATCGCGAGTCGGTAAATTACAAAGCAACAAAGAGAGATAAAGAAGACAAAGAAAATACGAAAATACTTAACAAGTACTGTGAATAAATAAATAAATGAAGAATTTCATACACTTTTAGGGTTTTAGGGTTTTAGCCTTGCCGTAATTGGAGTTGTCTGCACTCACCCAAAAAAAAAAAAATTGTGTGCCAGTGTTTGATTGGGATTGGGATTCACAAAAAAAAAACCAAAAAACAAAAAAACCAAAAAAACGTGGGTCCGTGGTGTGATGTTAGTGTGTTTGGGATGCATTTGGGAGGGTTATGTAGTAGAGGCACTGTGTAAGCAAGACCAAACCAAAAAAAAAAAAAAATTGAAAAGCCAAGGGGCACGTGATCCCCCTCGACCCAACGTCCCTCTGCCACTAGCTGGGACCATTTGACGATCAAAGTCTCTAAATAGAGATTGATCCAAAATGGGAAATGCTACTTAACAAAAGATACAGGATGATAAAAAAAATTTAGATCAACACTTCTACTACTCAATTGGAAAAATGAAATTATTGAATGGAGTTAATCTTGCCAACCATCAATTCAACAATTTATGTGGACCCCAATTTCCATAATGGGAATAGGTTGTTGTTCAAATTGTGAAATTAAATAAATAGATTCACGAATAAATTAAAAAAAAAATATATATATATATATATATACCAAGAACACATGCTAAGAATTACAACTAAATTACAACAGAAATACACAAAATAATAAAATGGTAAAGAAAGCAAACCAAAACCTGCACGGTAGCAGTTTCTTTAAAACAGATTTCGCCGCCTCACAGGTCGAGTGCTTGAGGAATTCCGACATCTGTCTCCCAAGATACGACAGTCAAAAACCAACTACAGCAGAAGCACTTTCTGTCTAGCTTAGCGAACAAAACCATGGCAACACTCTCACTGTAGGAACTTTCTAGCAAACTGACTTGTAAAAAGAAAGCAAAAATTTCTGTCTATGAGACTTGACATGAGTGTCTCAATTTATACATGTATAGAGGAGAAAGGAGAAGCCTCCAGCCTTTATGGCTAGTCACTAATGCACCATTAACCTCTGCAGTAAAGGCAGGAGTTACAAACCTTATTAATGCACTATTAAACTCTGCAATAAAGGCAGAAGTTACAAACCCCATTAACTCTTTCATGAAGCTAACTTCATGGGGCAATTTCTCATTCAATTCTCAATAGTTTTTGGTCATTCTATTTGTGGTGTAAAGATCTCATTGCAAAGTATCTAGACCCACTTGGATCCAACACAATAGACGAGTGGGACCCACTTTAATATTTGATTAAAGTCACCAAAAAACTATTTTTTCCAACATAGGTCACAAGGTGAACCAAGAGGACACAACCATCTAATGATACAAATAAAATAGGGAAATACTAACCGTTTTTGGAGTATAACCTACAGTATGTCAGAGCAATTGAATCATATGATAATCAAAATTGATGTATCATATGTATGAGTTGGCTGATTAGTGTAGTTAAAGTTTTCCTCACATGTAAGACACAAATACAAAAAAAATGACAAACAGAAAAATATGAACATACAAAGATAACATCAATTACTTTGCTTTTTGTCTGTGAACCACATTAGCATCAAATAATAAATTCTATGATCGGAGATGAAATGTTGCACATTGAGGCCCTCCAAGATACACTTTTAGTCCTTTATCTTATGTTACTTGGCCTAATAATCTTATTCCATGTTGTGTAGGTCCTCCGTGCATTAGAGATGAAAAGTGGAAAATAAAGGAGTCTGCCAGTGCCTTATTCCAATCGAGTAGAAGTATTTCTTTGCATCAGGAGAAATTCATTGAAGCCTAAAAGCACACTACCATAATCCGCCCAAGTGGAGGTCTGGCGCCACTCGAGTGGAATTGCCTCAAAACGCACACTTTATGCCCACTCATTTATTTAAGAAACAATTTAAGTAAGACACTAGAATTGTTGTATTGTAATTTTGAATTTTGATTTGATTTGGATAAGAGTTGCATAACTTTCAAGGACTATTTATTCAAGTAAATTTTTCATCAAATCTATGTGTTTGATTTATGTGATTGAGAATTCATGGTTATACAATTGTTCTTCCTACATATGTACCGAAACTGTGAGACAAGATATTAACGAGAGAAGAATCGTGCTACAACCCTAGTTTTAGTATAGATGATTTGTACCGACCGAAGATGATTCGTGCCCATGGTTTGAATACTTGAATCCTCTTAATGATGTTATTGGGGCTTATAGTTACAAAACATCGTAATTATCCAAATTAACAATTTTTGGGAAATTAATACAATAAAACCTTTTTATGCGAAATGGTAAGACTTTCTCCACATTATAACACATTCTATTTATTGCTTAATTAATTTGGATTATTTTTAATTTATAGTTTAATTATCCTCAAAACAAATCAATCGAGTTAATTTAGGAATTGTCATTCAAGATAATAGAATTTATTAGTCCATTAATCCATGTTGTACGATACCCAACTTAAACCACTATTCTATTTGAATTGAGGTCTTAGGACGGATTTTTTTTTATTGCCAAATGACTGATCATTCGGAATTCAATTTGGGAAATATAAAAAATTAGTGGATTCAACAAGAGAAAGCTAAGTTATGGATGATAACAATATGGAGCATCTCTATCAGATTACCTAAATTTTGACCCTAAAATATTATTAAAAAATTCATTCTCTATTTTAAGAATCACTTTTTCATTTATTTTCCCCAACAAACTCCCTATTATTTCCTTATTCTATTAACAAACTCCCTATTTTTTCTCTATTTTATTAAAATATAATTTTTAATTATAAATTTAAAAAAATAAAAATCATAAATGTGTATTACAGTCCCTAAACAAAACAAAGCCAAAAAAAAAAAGAAAAAAAACAGAGGAAATTATGAGGGAGCTACAATGACTCCCTACAAATAGGGAGTCACTGTAGCAATTCCTATTTTAGGGAAGTGTTTAAGGGCTCTAATGGAAGGGTATAGGAACCGCTAATCCCTTAAAATAGGTAAGGATGAAATTTAGGAGTTCTATTAGGGATGCTCTAACAAACTTCTAGTCAATTCTTCTTGATAACATGGATAACTTAGCATTAAGTTACCTGAAATTGCGGGAGTAATCACATCATCACCTATGACCATGCAAGCCCCCAATAACACCACAATAAGTAGGGTTGTCCGCAATTTTTTATGCTTTTCAAGAAATCTCTTCAGTGGTAAAGATAATGAACCCTGTCTTGAGGGACCATATCTACAAGCAGACAACTCCTCATCAGCTGCTTGTTGATTGGGAAGTAAACTAAGCTTTGCATGCCTACAAAGCAGCGAGTAAAGAGCAAATGTACCACCTGACAATAATTGAATTAGATATTAGTAAAATATATCCAAACATAAGCCTTATCAGTGAGCATTTTATTAAAAGAGTCAGTCACAACGCACCTTCGCCATTATCATCGGCAGTCAAAACGATGAACACATATTTGAGCAAAGGAATTAACATTACGGTCCAACATATCAACAATAATACACCAAATATTGCATCATCATTCTGATATTTCTGCAACTTCCCTACGAATGTGCTTTTATAAACATAAAGAGGTGAAGTGCTCAAGTCACCATATACAACACCAAAGCTCTGGTATGCTAACATTAGATTCCTGGAGAGATTCACCCATGAAAACTGCAAGGCCACATGTAGTAAGTTTAGGCCTCGTTTGGGATACAGGTTATTTTAGAAACTTTTAGGCTTTTTACGAAAAGATGTGCAGAAAAGTAGAGAGAGTAATGTGACAACTTATAGTGACTTTTTGACTTTTTAACTAAAATGTATAGTTGATAAACGAGGCCTTAGTACAAGTTTAAACTAGTTGAGTCAATGCATTGTTCAAAGAAACAAAATTTGTTCATGTTAAATATGATAAACCATAGATATTAGCAGCAAGATAGAACAGGCAAGTTAGGATTCAGTGACCAAAACGTCTTTGTTGATTTTTCCCGGGCTTTATATAGTGTCACAGTTGTGGATCAGGATCATTAGACATGTCATTTCTTATGTAAATTGTAAGCTTCCATGCCATTAGAACTTTGGCCTTGCTTGTATGTGTAGTAAGTATCGTTAGCTTGAATTAAATTGCTACTAGTTACTAAAGGAGTAATTGATTTTTGTTGCACCAGACGAGCACATTGTTTTCATAAATTCTCTCGGCTTATCCTCAATTCATGTATTTCAAAATGACTTTCTTTCCTATCATATCTTTTTCTTATTTCACCACTCATTTCATAAATATGTCCGTATGAAGTACCAACACTTCAAATGGATGTTGTGTCTGTATCAAACATGTGCAGAACACCAACACGCCTGGGACACGCGTGTCAAACATGCCATATGGTATGTCAATTTTTCTAATTATCATTTTTGTTGGTAGGATGTTTTTGTGACACTTCATCTTATAAATGTTACAAAATATATTTTGAGTAAACTTTGTATTTTTGAAGAATGCAAAACATAAAAAGATTCATCACACATGTCATGTTCGGAGGGTTCAAAAAGTGTCACCAAAGTATCTAAAACATGTATGTAAAGATTTCAAATTATAAATATGAATGTATAAGTACGCTGTTAGACTTATTTATTTTGATGATTTATTTAATTATGTTTTAATGTATCTGAAAGAAAAAAATAAAATCTAAAATTTATTTTGATGATTTATTTAATTCTATTTTAATTTATTTGAAAAAGAAAAATAGAATCCAAAATTTATTTTGATGATTTATTTAATTATATTTTAATTTATTTGAAAAAGAAAAATAGAATTCAAAATTTATTTTGATGATTTATTTAATTATGTTTTAAATCCAAAATTTATTTTGATGATTTATTTAATTATGTTTTAATTTATTTGAAAGAGAAAAATAGAATCAAAATTTATTTTGTCCCATTATTTCTTACCTAATCCTTTATCCTAAATGTTGTTAGAATGTATTTAATATTTGATTAAATCAGAAGTTCAAATAGCCCAAAACAAAGGTTCAAATAACCCAGCACAGCAGCAGTTCAAAAGGTTCAAGTGGAAGATATTCAAATTTGTAATGATGGAGTGGAAGATATTCAAATTAGTAATGATAGAATGGAAGATATTCAAATTAGTAATGATGGAGTACAACAGCTATAAACGGCTATAAATTCAAATGAATACAACGGCTATAAACAGCTATAAGTTTCATCATATATACCAAAATCTCTAATGTAAACAAGTTATAAAAAATAAAAATAAAAAAAATATTCTTTGGTCTATAATCACTCACATCTATTCTCTGAAAAATTCTCTGAGAAGTGTTTTTCAATTTTTGTTTACATTCTCTCTCAGAAATTATACACCGAGCCTTATAGCATTAAGCTCATCTTTCTTGTGTGAGATTTATAGAAAAACCAGAGCTTCATTTTTATATCTATCTTTGAGAGATAATTATTGTACCTTTCTATGAAAGCAAAAACACTTTCTTTTCAACCTTGTAAGAGTGTAGTACACTCAGTGTTCTTGACTTAGAAAGTCTGTGTAAAATCTGTGGAGGATTGCTCTATCTGTGAAAAGGTTGCTAGCACTCTGTGAAGTTAGAAGATAGTGAAAAATCTCAAGTGAAGCTTGAGGAGTGGATGTAGGCTTGGTTGAAGCCGAACCACTATAAATCTGTTTGTCTCCTCTTTCCTAATCTCTTTACTTTCCTACTACTGCTATATCTATCTAATATTCATGTGCTAATCATTTGATTTACCCTGTATGTTAGTTATACTTCATTGTTATTTTGCTTGATTATTTACTGCTAAGTTCATCATTGTGCTTGTTAATAATTTGTTGTAATAATAGTTAATTTTATTGGGGTATTATTAATTTTAATTTGTAGAAACCTAATTCACCCCCTTTTAGGTTGCTTTTTGGGTAATAATTGGTATCAGAGCCTAGGGCTCTTGTTTAGATTTAACAATCTTGAGTTTTTGATCCATAGCAACCATGTATTCTACTTACTTTATTGTAGGACAAGCTAACAATAGGCCACCTCTTTTTGATAGTAGTAATTATACTCATTGGAAAGAAAAAATGACTTTGTATCTTCAAGCTACCAACTATGCTTTGTGGCTTATTATTACTAAAGATTCTAAAATCCCTACCAAGATAGTAGACCATATCAGTGTGCTTAAACTTGAGGATGAATATGATGAGCGTGATTATAAACTCCTTCAAGCTAATGCTAAAGTCAAGCTTATTCTTGTGTGTGGACTAGATGCAAATGAGTACAATAGAATTTCTGGGTGTATTACTGCTAAAGAAATTTGGGATAAACTTGAAATTACCTATGAAGGAACTAGCCAAATAAAAGAGTCTCGAATTGACATGCTTATTCATGATTATGAACTTTTTACTATAGAATCATTTGAATCTATTTCTGAGATGTTTTATAAATTTACCAATATTATTAATGCTCTAAAATCTCTTGGTAAATCTTATACTAATGATGAGCTTGTAAGAAAAATACTTAGGTCTTTGCCGAATGAATGGAAAGCTGAGGTTACAGCTATCCAAGAAGCAAAAGACCTAACAAAATTAGGCATTGAAAGACTCCTAGGCTCACTCATGGCTCATGAACTTTCAATGATGGATGACAACAAAAAAGAAGCCATTTGGGGAGAAAATGATGGAGTAGCCAACCTGTGTCTCATGACTCTTGGAGAAGAAGAATCCACTCAAAATGAGGTAATTTCTAATTATGTAGAATTTGAAAGTGCTTTCAATAAATTACATGACATATTTAGAAACGTTTGTGTTAAGAATTCTAAATTAAAAAAATTAATTACTTCTCTTTCAAATGATGTGGGTGTTTTAAAAATGGAAAATGCTACTTTGATAAATGACTTTACGTCTATTGCCAATGAGAAAAATATTTTGAACAACAATGTTGAGGATTTAAACAAAACTCTTGAAAATTTTGTAAAAGGAAAAGAAAACCTTATCAAGCTTCTTGGAAATAAAAGATGTGTTTTTGACAAAGTAGGCATTGGTTTTGATCCTCCTAAACCTTTTATGAAATTAAATGTTCTTGAGACTAATCCCCATAGGCCCAAGAAAGTATGGGTACCAAGAAAGAAATCAAGATATTTTGTAGGTGGAATCTCAAAGAACACCAAGGATTTCGAGATGAAATGCACAACAAGAGTGTTCAATCTAAAGAGCAAAATCAGCTCATACAAGAAGAAGAATGATGAAATGAAAATCACCAAGATGAATAATAGAGGTAATGTATGGGTGAAGATTCCAAAGAGGTAAATCAAGGTATAACTTCTAACACACCTTTAAGCTTAAAGTTCTTTATTCTTTAAAGTGTGATTTGTGTACAATAGGTTGTGTCTAATCATTGCTTCCATGTAACCTAATTGTACTAAGTTTGCTAAGTCATGTCATCCATTGCTATGAAAAAGAGATAAAAAGTGATAAATTTTTTTGTGAGCATACTTTTCACATCTTGTATATGACTTCATACTAATATGTTAATTTCTTTTTGAGTCATATCTTTGTAGAATCAATTTTGATGTCATAGCATGTTTTTGAGATGTATACTATCTATATTTTGAATTCTACATTTGTGATCTCAAGAATATGCTCAATATGAAAATTTCATGCTTATATGTTTTACATTGGAATATTTGAATGAGTTGTTGAATTCCTTGATTATGATCCATCAACAATGTCTAAATAAAAAGAAGTATCATACGTTTGTAGAGACATTGCATCTATCCTATTAAATATCTTTTGAATATGGATTATATTGGCATACATCTCATGAAATACTTTTGATTGATAAATTGTTGAATTAATTGTTTAGAACATTCATGTTGTGTCCCATGTCGAGTAAAATATTTTATCATACTTGAGCATGTAGATTGAATTGATGAAAATGCTTCTTGATAATGTTATGTGATTAAATGAGATTGTTGCATCATTTCTTAATAAAACAAAGAGCATAAAACAATTTTCTTATGCATATTATGCTATGTGTTACAACTTGAAAATTTTGAAAAATAGCATTCCAAACTCTTATTTGATCATTGAATTATTTTTCACATTTTTAGTTTGTGATAAGAAGTGATTTGTGTTGTGTTTTTATTGAGTAATAGTCATTGTTCTATGAGTGCTATATTTACACAAAATAGAAAAGGGTAGCACTAACTTAGAGGGAGAAATCATTTTACTAACATACTTGTTAAACCCTTTTGAGATGAACTCCTCATCTAAGAAAATTGAAGATTGAAAAGCTTTCATCTCTTGAACCTAAGGTATGCCTCATATACACTCTTAAGCTTTTCAGGTAAAAATTCTATCTTATATCCATTGAGCTAATATTGTTATTACTTTGTGTGGGGATGTGGTTTGGAAATACTCTTCTGATCCTGAGGGACGCTCGTGATCCTCTGCTAGTCACTTGAAAATGAATAAACAATCCGGTCGTGGGTGCCGGAATTAGCACTCCGACGGGCAAGTTAGTCTCTGCACCCAAGATTACTTGTATTCTAAGTTAAGCTTAATAGTTCTCACATACATTTCCTCGTCTATTGCCCCTTTATTTATACTCGTTTCCTGGGCCTTGGGGCCTGGCCCAATTTTCACTCATTATTCTCTTATTTACTCGGCTTCATAGTTTAATAGATACTCGGCCTATCTAATTCACTCGGCCTCCTGGTCGTGCAGGATGGAGCCGAGTAGTATCCGTCTTGCAGAGTGTGCGTTTCTGATTATGCATTTATTCGGCTCCCGCAACTGCCCCCCAAACTCCTCATTGACGGTAGTTATTGGGAGTGTTTGGTTTCGAATTTTGAAAAGTTAGGGGAAACAAAAGTTAGGCGGCTTCACCTATCCCAATGTGAACGTCAGAATGCACACGCCCTTCGGTCATCATTATACTTTCCCGCCTCATTCGTGCATCTCTCGCATTTATTATGATTTGAAACTCCAGTCCCTTCGAATGCATACTTTTTCAAATATTTGAGCCTCCAGGATTGCCAGTCGATACCTCTTCTCTGATTCGCGTCTTCTGCAACTTATCCCCGTCTCTCCTTATCTCCCTTGCCTCTTGTAAGTTTTCTTCTTCTCTTTGTAATCCTATTTTCCGTGTTTATTTTAGATTTGGCATACCCTTAAATCTTCACTAGAATGGCTAAGCACTTGGAAGACCTCCTTTCCGAGGGCCATATTTCGGGGTTCCGACAACACTTTTCTATCCCTGACGATGTCCACCTATCTCTAGTGACCGACAATACTCTTGATATGGAGAGGGAAGATCAAGATACAATCGTCTTTTCTCTCCTATCCATTGCGGAGGGCGGGGTCCGTTTTCCCCTACACCCATTCCTTAGGGCCGTCCTCCGCCATTGGAGTCTGATTCCTTCCCAACCCAATGTGAATTTTTTTCGAATCATCATGGGAATCGTAAAGTTGAACCGGTGCCCTAGGATCAACCTTGGCATTCTGGCCATTCGACACTGTTATGCTTTAGCCAAATCCTCCGATCGGCATGGGCGCTATTTCCTCAGGGCCAAGGACACTGACTACCACTTGGTAACCATGCTTGCCAGCTCTGGCAAACGAGTTGATGATGTGATGGTCAATGTCTGAGGCAATTGGGAATTTGGCGAAGGCGAAGATCGCCTAGACCCTATACCCAGACGGAGGGGTGAACTAGGTTGCCGTGCAACTCCTCATTTTTATTGATCTTTCTTTCACTCGGCTCTTTCTACCAGTCTAATCCTTTGTTTATGCAGGCAACAAGTTGAAGAAGATTTTGATTTCGGCCGACAAGGCGGTCCTTGCTGAAATTAAGACTGCACTCAAGTATTTTGGCCGTCCAAACGTACAGAAGCAAGGGAGAGCCGTCCACATACTCCTACAATACGAGCCCACTTATACTACGTTCTTGGTGGCGGACTATATTCCGATCCCAACCGACGATCAACATCTTACGGCTCTTATCTTCCCCAGCTTCAAGACCCTTAGGCAAATTGGTTTTGAAGAATCTGATTCGGAGCGAGAGGCAGAGCCGGTAATCGAGGTAGTTGCAGAACAAGCAAAAGAGTTCGCTGTGGAGGCCGAAGAGGTCGACGAGGCTCTGAAATCAATGTTTGAAACAGCCGACCTTAATCAGCCTAACTCGCTGTTCACTTCGGGTCGGGGGGAGTTTTCTTTTGGAGATATTTTTACTGGTTTAGAAGATCTTTTCGGCTCCTATTCTGAGGGTATGGCGAAGGAATCTCTTTCTCAGCTGGCACAAAAAAAGAATGCTAAGCATTTAGCCGCCCGTCAGAAGGCCAAGGCCATTACCTCCAAAGCTGCCCTCCTAGAATCATCCGAGAAGGTTGTCGTTGTTGAAACGGCTAAACTTGTTTCTATTGAAACAGAACGGTCAGTTGAAACTCTGACTCCAGAGGTCGATAAGGGTAAGGAAAAGCGACCCGCTGATTTTGAGGCCGTTTCTGAAGAGATTCCAGTCGAAAAGAGGCCGCGCTTGGAGGAGTCAGGCGTGATTGTTCCTTTTGTAGTTTAGCCGAAGATAAAAATTGTGCCGATCTCCTCTGACGCATCGGCTGTGAAAGACCCAGCTGTGGTGTTGAGCCTTACTTCGTCGGTCTCATTGCCGGCTGACAAGGCGGCTTTCTGCTCGGAGCCAGACGTGTTAGCAATTGCATTGGCCGCTCAGACAGCTCTTCTGGTATGTATCTTGATCATATCTTATCTTTTGTGTTTCTGCATATATTTGTTTTGGTTTTAACATTCTATTTTACAGATGGTCAGCAGGATAGTCGAGATAGGGCGGTGTTAGCATGAAGCCGTCAAAGAAATAGGACGTTTAAGATCGGAAGTGAAGGGCGAAAAAAGTAGGGCCAACTTTGAGGCGGCAAGGGCGACGATGGAGAGTGCAAGGGCGAAGGCCGAAATGGAGAGGGCGAAAAATACTGAAGAGCAGAGATTGGTCGCCGAGCAGAGGGCAAGCGCAAGTGATGAAGCGCTCAAGTCAGCCCAAGAGGTGGTTGCCAGGCTGGAGAACGAATTGGAAGATTTGAAGAAGGCAAAAGAAAAAGCCGACTCCAAGTCTTCCAAGGCGTACAAGGCCAGGCAAGACGCCGCCCTTGAAAGCTACGCGGATGAAGCTCCTAAATTTGAAAACCGGGGATTCAAGCACGGCTGGCTCAAGGCCCTTGTTGTTGCAAATGTGACATTGGCAGTGCCAATTCCACATGAGCAAGTGAACATCGAGCTGCTGGAGTCTGGCCCCGAGGATCCTTAGGGTGCCACACTAGTTGTTTTTGTCTAGGAATTTCAATGTATTGTCTTTTATTTTATTTTTACCCTAGGTGATCTTCATGTATAAAGTGATACTTCGCCTGGATTCAGTTTATCAATGAAACTTTTCCTTATTTTGTGTTATTCCTGTACTTAATTGAATGAATAGACAATTATTCTATTAAAAGGATGGATGATTCAAAAGTTAGGAGATATTCATGATTCAGATTTAAGGAATCTGCCCTTGCCACAGCCAGTGCATGAGCTTTATAAGCCGAATAGGACTCGTTCAAGGAATGGTTGTGGCATGAATCGATCGGCATTGGGTTTTAATACTTGGCCGATTAGATAACAGTGTAACTTGGCAATTAATTTAAATTTCACTTAGCCGAACAAGCAATCCTGTTGCATAGCAGCCGATTGTATAACTAGGGGTTCATTAAATGAGATCAGATTAATGCATGTGATCTTGCCGAATATTAGTCGTTCGGTCTTAGGTATTTAGCCGATCATATTAATAAATCTTCTCTTACCTCAACCAATGTAAGGACTCCGAGTGCCGTATATCACTAGTTCATGGAGTGACTGTGGCACAAATCGGTCGGCATCAGGGTTCGGTGTTCAGCCGACTAGATTAATAAATCTGCCCTTGCCTCAGCCAATGTATGGACTTCGAGTGCCGTATATCACTAGTTCATGGAGTGGCTGTGGCACAAATCAGTTGGCATCAGGCTTTGGTGTTCAACCGACTAGATTAATAAATCTGCTCTTGCCTCAGCCAATGTATGGACTCCGAGTGTCGTATATCACTAGTTCATGGGTGTTGTACTGACGATTCATGGAGCAGTTGGGGCATATGACTTAATCGGCGGCGGGCTGTTGAGGTTTTGATATTAATGAGACTGCCTCGGAGGTGCTGCCCCTGTAGGGAATAAATGAGCATGTACGTCGCGCAAGAAGGTCTTGTTTATATGCTCAGAGTCAGTGGCTCACTTCAGTTCTTTGAGAAAGACTAAACAAGTGTGTATTTCAAATAGACTTTTCTTTAATAGCAGAGGAGAAGCGAGGACGCTAGCTGAACTGGGAGGAGATATGAGTCGAAGTGGTGAACCTTCACGTGTTGGAGATAGGACTTCGAGGGATCGAGAGAGGCATCAATCCCCCTGTCGTCGAAGCAGGTTGCCCAGGAGGAACAAGCAGCTACAGGGCATACCTCCTCAACCCGATTCTGGAAGGGAATCCAATGCGACCCCACGCCCATTGAGTTTTGCGGTCTTTGTGGGGAATAGGCCAATGACAGATGCGAATTCGATTGTTCGGGATCCAAACATTGCAGTTGAGTTTGCTCAACAGATTTTGCCACCCGAAGTCCAGCAGTCAATGGTAGGTCGGCAGGACTTCGAGGTGTTTCGTAAAGGCGTTCACGGGGCGGTGAGGGGACTGTACACAGCTTATGAGATCGGCATGTATCTCCGCACCGCTCGTCGCGACATAGAACAGAGAAATGAACACATTCGGAAGTTAGAAGCTCGCGTCGAGAAGGCCGAGCGTGAGCTAAGGAAATTTAAGTCTGCCGAGCCTCAATCGGCCAGCCACTCCAACCCAGTTGTGGAAGAGAGGGTTACTCAAAGGCTGATTAGTGATGCGATCACCGATAGGAATACGTCTAGTATGTTCGCGATTGAGACTGCGAGGGTCGCAACCTATGAAAAAGGTTTCCATGACGGCCGAAAGATCAGAATTGAGAAGACTAAGGAAAAACTCACCGAAGAGGTTTGCCGATATGAAAATCGTAGATTTAAGCACGGTTAAATCAAGGCATCTCAAACTGCGGAAGCTCTCCGAGCGTCGGGCATTGATTCGGCATCGCCGCTCTACCGACGTAAACATTTTCTGTTTTCCGCCTTTGAAGTCGAGCAGAGCGAGGATGAGGGTGACCCCGTATAAAAATACCTATTGTGATGTTTAAACGTAAATCGCATTCAAAACTATGTAATCGTTTCACCTGATTGAATAAAATGTTCTATTTTAAATGTGTTTTGTTATAATTTTCATTCGGCACACACGTGTTTGCATTTTCTGTTTTCATTGTTTAATTGAATATTTATTCGGCATACACGTGTTTTCTGTTGTGTTAATATTGGCCGGCCCAAGCTAACTACTCATTGTATTTCGAATGTTTATCTGCTTTGATGTATAAACGGGTTTTGCCGGCTCGATATGAGAGCATTCTACATTAAGCATCTAATCGGCATAATTATGAGGGGCGCCGAGAGACGTCATGCTCAGATGAGGCTTCGAATCCGGAGGCTTAATCGGCCTAAAGACGTCATGCGCCGATGGGGCTCCGAAACCGAAGGCTTTGGCTAATCGTGATATCCATGAAGGGCACTTCGAATCCGGAGGCTTAATCGGCCCAAAAGACGTCATGCACCGATGAGGCTCTGAATCCGGAGACTATTTGGCCAATCGTGATATCCACGAAGGGCGCTCTGAATTCGAAGGCTTTTTCGGCCCAAAGATGTCATGCGCCGATGGGGCTCTAAATCCGAAGACTTTATTTGGCCAATCGTGATATCCACGAAGGGCGCTCCGAATTCAGAGGCTTAATCGGACCAAAGATGTCATGCGCTGATGGGCTCTGAATCCGGAGGCTTTATTTGGCCAATTGTGATATCCACGAAGGGCGCTCCGAATCTGGAGGCTTAATCGGCCCAAAGACGTCATGTGCCGATGGGGCTCCGAATTCGAAGACTAGACTTGGCCAATTGTGATATCCACAAAAGGCATTCCCAATCCGGAGGCTTAATCGGCCTAAAGACGTCATGCGCCGATGGGGCTCCAAATCTGGAGACTTTATTTCGCCAATCGTAATATCCACGAAGGGTGCTCCAAATCCAGAGGCTTAACCGGCCCAAAGACGTCATGTGCCGATGGGGCTCCGAA
Organism: Camellia sinensis; assembly: GCF_004153795.1. Classification (NCBI taxonomy): domain Eukaryota; kingdom Viridiplantae; phylum Streptophyta; class Magnoliopsida; order Ericales; family Theaceae; genus Camellia; species Camellia sinensis. Next base: position 1,744,232 of record NW_021027479.1, on the reverse strand, counting down.
TCTAGAGACTTTATTTTGCCAATCGTGATATCCACAAAGGGCGCTCCGAATCCGGAGGCTTAACCGGCCCAAAGACGTCATGCGCCGATGGGACTCCGAATCCGAAGACTTTATTTGGCAAATTGTGATATCCACGAAGGACGCTCCGAATCCGGAGGCTTAATCGGAACACCTTTGAACTGGAGTTTGTAGTGAGTAAATAAGGATGTTTTCATTACAGAAAATGAGATGTACATGGCGAACCATTCAGAACAAGTATCATGCCCCACAAGTCGGGTTAATGATAAAATTTGCGTAAATGCGTCGAATTCTAAGGTCGTGGCTGACTCCTCCCTGACATATCTTTGAGCCGATATGCCCCTACTCCTGCGATCGAATCAATCTGATAGGGGCCGTCCTAGTTAGGGCCCAATTTTTTATCAGTCGGTTTCTTGGCAGCTGGAAGTACCTTCTTCAGGACCAACTCTCCTGGTGTGTAGCGGCACAGCTGAACACATTGATTATATGACTTGGCAAGCTGTTGTTGGTACCGCGCCATCAACGCAAGGGCACAGTCTCTTCGTTCTTCAATCAGAATCAGATCCAGTGCCAGCATCATGTTGTTTCGGCCCATATCATAAACTTGAGATTTCAGGGTTGGGTGGCCGATCTCTAAGGGTATGATTGCTTGGGTTCCAAAACACAGAGCAAACGGCGTTTCGCCAATAGATTGCCTCGGCGTAGTTCGATGAGCCTATAATACACTCGGCAATTCTTCGACCCATTTGCCTTTAGCTTTCTCCAGCCTTTGCTTGATGCCGGCCAAGATGGATTTATTAGAGGCTTCGGCTTGACCATTGCTTTGTGGGTAAGCCGGCGTAGAAAAGTAAGGCCGGATACCATATTTGATGCACAGCTCTCGGTAGACGCCACAATCAAACTGGGTGCCGTTGTCTGAGATAAGAGCTTTTGGAATGCCGAATCGCGTTATGATATTTCTCCACACAAAGCGCTTAACATCAGGATTTCGAATGTGCGTTAATGTCTCCGCTTCAACTTATTTTGTGAAGTAGTCTATGGCGACGATCAAGTATCGCTTGTTCCTTGGGGCCCTCAGCAACGGTCCTACGATATCAAGCCCCCATTGAGCAAACAGCCAGGGACTAGTGATAGAGCTCAACTTTTCAGCAGGCAGATGGGTTAACGGGGAGAACTTCTGGCATTGTTCACTTTTTTTCACATAGCACTCCATATCAGATCTCATTGTCGGCCAATAATACCCCTGTGTTCTAGCTCTATGGGCCAAGGAACGCTCGCCAGAATGGGCACCACAACTGCCTTCATGTATTTTAGCAAGAAGCTCTTCGACTTTGTTAGGGTGTACACATTCTAAATATGGACCAGAGAGGGATTTTTTATAAAGCCTTCCTTGCGAATCCAAGTAGTATCGCAGGGTTTTGTTTCGGAGCTTGTGTACTTATTTCTTGTCCTTTGGGAGCTCTTCGGAAGACAGGAATGCGGCAATGGGATCCATCCAACTCGGTCCAGATTCAATAACGTTGACCTGGACTTCCTCCGAAGGGCCAATGCTTGGCTCCGGGATGAAGCCCACTTCTATGGTCCGTTTAATCTCTGAGTTAATGGCGGAGGCTAGGCAAGCAAGGGCATCTGCATGTGTGTTCTCATCACGTGTTATATGGTTCAATTCATGATGGTCAAATTTGGCCAGCAAGGAGTTGGCGATTTTCATGTAAGCCGCCATACATTCGTTTCTTGCCGCGTACTCCCCTTTTAGCTAATTGATCACCAGTTTTGAATCGTAAAATACAAGCAAGCGCCGAGCACCCAAAAGATGTGCATTTCGCAAACTAGCTAGAAGGGCTTCGTATTTGGCTTTGTTATTTGATGCTTCGAAGTCGAGCTTGACGGCCTGCTCAATTATTATGCTGTCGAGGGCCATGATCACAACTCCAGCTCCGCTGCCCCGTTGATTGGATGATCCATCACAGCATAACTGCCAGATGTCCCCAACATAAATTCTCCAGTTCAGCTCCGGTCGAATGTCATCAGACTTGAAATCGACCAGGCCCCCAGTGAATTCGGCAACAAAGTCGGCTAGCACCTGGCCCTTGATTGAGGTTCTAGATAGAAACTGAATGTCGTACTGGCCGAGTTCAAGAGCCCACTTTGAAACACGTCCTGATGCTACTGCACTTCGTAATACTGATCGGGGGGGATAATCTGTTAGCACCCCAATGCTATGTCTTTGGAAGTAATGTATCAGTTTTCTTGCCGCCATGACTAGGGCTAGGATGAGTTTTTCCAGCGGAAGGTAGCGTGTTTCAGCGTCAACCATTGCCTTGCTCACGTAATACACTGGCCGCTGCTCCCCTAGCTCTTCTTTTATCAGTACGGCACTGACGGCCTTATCGGATACTGCCAAATACAAAATGAGCGGGTCACCAGCAACAGGTGTTGTCAAGAGTGGTACTGAGCGGAGGTAAGTTTTGAGGCCGTTGAAAGCGGCTTTGCATTCAGCGGACCATTCAAAAGTCTTGCGCTGCCGTAATTTATGAAATAATTGTCGGCAGCGATCTGTAGACCGACTGATGAACCTATTGAGTGTCGCGGCCATCCCCATCAACTTTTGAACCTCTTTTACTGAATGAGGGGAGCTGAGTTCCAAGAATGCTGTGATTTGCCACGGGTTGGCCTCGATTCCCCTGTGGTTGACAATGTAACCCAAGAACTTGCCGGAGCCGATCCCGAACGCACATTTGAAAGCATTCAGCTTCATTTTGTATTTGCGTAAGATGCCGAACGTTTCTTCTAGATCGGCTAGATGGGTTTGCTCTTCTCTGGACTTGACTACCATGTCATCAATGTACACTTCCATAGTGCGGCCGAGTTGCTCCTTGAACATAGCCATGACCAGTCTTTGGTAAGTTGTCCCTGCGTTTTTTAGCCCAAAAGGCATAACCTTATAGCAATAGGTTCCTCTTGAGGTGAGGAATGCAGTTTTTTCTTGATCCTTAGGATGCATGGCGATCTGATGGTATCTTCTGTAAGCATCGAGGAAGCTCATGCGTTGATGACGTGCCGTTGCATCGACAAGTTGGTCAATTCTGGGTAGGGAAAAACAATCTTTGGAGCAGGCTTTGTTAAAGTCAGTGAAATCGATGCAAACTCACCAAGTCCCATTTTTCTTCTTCACAACCACTGAGTTAGAGAGCCATGTAGGGTAGGTCACTTCCCTGATTGCCCCGGCGTCAAGTAGCCTATCAACCTTCTCAACAATGACGGCGGTGTGCTCTGCGACTGACCGCCGACTTTTCTGAATAATCGGCTTGCACTTAGGATCAACATTCAAATGGTGCTGCGAGATGGACGGATCTATACCCGATATCTCGTATGGAGTCCATGTAAAGACATCGAGGTTGATGAGCAGGAAAGAGATTAGCTGTTGTCTGTCAGCCCGATTTAGGGATGCGCCGACCATGAAGAATTTGTCTAGGCTTCTATCGATTTCAACTCGATTTAAACTTTCCATGGCCTTTTTATTTGGGAGCTGCCCAACATCGTCGAGGCTCTCTCGATCTAGCACCTCAATAAAATTCACCTGCAACTCCTTTGGTGTTTTTTCAGCAAGAAGATAACATGCTTGTGCCGATTTCTAGGAGCCACAGATTTGCTCAATACCGCGCTCTGTCGAGAAGCGTAGCAGCCGATGATAGGTGCTTTGCACAGCTTGCATAGTATGCAACTAAGATCGCCCCATGATGAGGTTATACGGCGACGACAGCTTGATGACCAAGAACTCCACATCCACTGTTCGGGAGCCTGCTCGAATGGGTATTATGATTTTTCCCAACGGGTACTCTGGATTGGCGTTGAAGCCGAATAGTGGGTAAGGAGCCGGAGAGAGATCTGATTTAGAGAAACCGAGTTTGATGAATGTCTTGTAGTATATGACCTCCGATGTGCTCCCTGGATCAATGAGTGCGCACTCAACTATGAATAGGTTTACGCGCAACTCGATTACCAAGGGGTCGATGTGGGGCAGTGTTACTCCGTCCGAATCTGAATCATCAAAAAGTAATGCCTGGAGCTTCATGGGGCCGTTTAGTCGGAGTGAGTTGATTTTGAAGGTCGGGATTCGATTGAATCGTATGTACCGCTGATGTCATTGGCAGGCTGTACATCATGTGGATCACGCCGAGTGGAGGTGAATCTTGTCTTAAGGCTATTGCTTTGGTTGGGTTACTTTTTCGAACGTACTGTTGTAGGCGCCCATCTTGTACCAATTCCTCTAGGTGATCCTTCAGTGCATAACAGCTCTCTGTGTCATGGCCATGGTCCTTGTGATATTCACACCGTCTATCCCGTCTCCTCGTGTCGGAGGGTCCCACCATTTTTTACGGCCACTTAAAGAACAGAAGGTGTTGGGTTTTGGACATAACCACACTGATCGGCTCTATCAATTTCATATATTTCTTGTCGGCTCGTCTCATGCACCTGCTGTCGACTTGTAGTTGTTCATTTTCTCGGTGGGAGCAGCGGTCGCTTGATCAGCGAGAATCTCGCCTCTTATCTCCTTTTGTCCGGTGCCGTGGTTCAGGGCTCTAGGATGCTATAGAATTTAATGGATGAGTAATTTCTGCAAGGGCCGTCTTGTTGATCACATTTCCGGCTTTAACCCGCAAGGCATCATCTTCCACTTTACAGTATTCTTCAACTTTCTTCATCAATGACCAAACTGTTTTGGGGTGCCGTCTGGTCAAAGAGCTACGGAGGGCACTGTCGGGATGCAGCCCCATCTTGAAGGTGGTGATGGCCATGGAGTCATTGCAAGCATCGTCTACCAGATTAAAGCATTCCCAATACTGAGCCGAATAAGCACGAAAGGTTTTCCCCTTTTGAATTTGCATTACCCAGAGGGAGTCGGCTTGCTTCAGCTGGACCTCATTAGTAATGAACCTTGCTTTGAAGGATTTTTGGAGTTGGTAGAAGCTTTTAATCGAAGCCGGCTCTAGTTTATAATACCACCTGACAGCTAGTGGTCCCAAAATTCTCGGGAATATCCTGCACATCAAAGCCTCGTCATCAGTGTCATAGCTTGCTTGTAATGGCGGATGTGATTGGTGCGGTCTGATTTTCCGCCATACAGGGTAAATGACGGTGCTTTGAATTTCTGGGGTAGCACTGCCTTTGCAATCCGTCGTACAAAAGGATCGTGTTGATCTTCATCTGAACTGTTTTTTCTTTGCTTATGCCTTCTACGGGGACTCTCTTCAGAAGAACTGGAAGTTTCAGATCGTCCATTCTTCTTGGGCACCGGGATAATGAGTCGGAATTGCTATCAGTGTCTTGTTGTCGAGCTCGAGATCATCGACCACCTACCCTCATAAGTCGTTCCGAGCCTTGGTGTACAGCTTGTTTGGACTTCGCCACCTCCAAGGCCAAATCCTGACGGAGACGTTCGTTTTCTGCGATCATGTTCTCTAACCTTTGTTCGTTTTGCTTTGCTTGTCCCATGATCACTTGCATTGCTTCATGCTCTAGAGTCGAGGGTGAGGCAAAGTTCAAAGCGCGTCTTATGGGGATAGTCTCCGATCCAAGCATGTTTGTTGGAGTGAGGTTGTCTCTCTGCGTGGTTTCATCAGTGACTATCGGAGAGTCTTCTGTTATGCCTGCCATGGATGTGTTTGAGTATTCCCACAGACGGCGCCAATTGTGGGGATGTGGTTTGGAAATACTTTTCTGATCCTGGGGGACGCTCGTGATCCTCTGCTAGTCACCTGAAAAGGAATAAACACTCCGGTCGTGGGTGCCGGAATTAACACTCCGACAGGCAAGTTAGTCTTTGCACCCAAGATTACTTGTATTCTAAGTTAAGCTTAATAGTTCTCACATACCATTGCTCATCTGTTGCCCCTTTATTTATACTCGTTTCCTGGGCCTCGGGGCCTGGCCCATTTTTCACTCATTATTCTCTTATTTACTCGGCTTCATAGTTTAATAGATACTCGGCCTATCTAATTCACTCGGCCTCCTGGTTGTGCAGGATGGAGCCGAGTAGTATCCGTCTTGCAGAGTGTGCGCTTCTGATTATGCTATTTATTCGGCTCCCAAACTTTGATATGAAAAAGATTGATTATGTTTCATATGATTTGCAATGTATACTCTTTGATGATGCTCTTACCTAAAAATCATGCATATGCTTAAATGTGTGGTAAATATTGAAATTCACGATTTTTCTTGGCATATGGATTGCTATACCTTAAACATGCTTCATTTTTTTTGGAATTACATTAGCTCCATGAGATTATATTGAGTTTAACCTATTATGAGCAATATTTGATATTCTACATAATGCTTGAGCTATGATTATTAAATCTTCTAGATTGTATATTAGTATCCTTGGTAGATTGCATGTTAGTATCATTTTGGCATCCTATTTGATATTATTGACGAGAACATTTCAATCATAAGCTTTAATTTATCATATCTCCTATTGATTTTGCCAAATGAAACAAGGAGAATAATTTAAACTTGATTATTTTTTAAAATCTCCTCAGTTTCTATTCTGTTTTTGATATCAAACTTATGGGCTTGCACCTTCACATATTACTATTTTTTTTGCCCATTATTGTCAAATGGTATGAGCTTCAATTATATGATCATTATGTGCTATTATTTTTTTGGTATCATAGAGCTACCTTGATATAGATGATTATTTGTGCTATAATGAGACTTACATTCTTTCATCCTATATGCTGTACCATACTCCCTCCTTGTGCTTGATTTTGTTGAAAATGTCATCAGGGGAGAAAAAAAGACTTGATTGTTTTAGTATCTCTGATTATTTTGGTATCTCTATGCTTTTGGTATCTTAATTCTTACAACATGACCTTTGAGCTGATTAGTTGTTGATAATGTAAGAGGAAGATCATTTTCCTCAAGGAAGAGTGACTTGAACTTTAGCTCCATAATTATGCTCTTGCTTGGCAATCTTGTTTGATCTATGCATTGTTATGTTTATTATAGTCTTGAGATTAGTATGCTCTTGCTAAGAAATTGAGAATTAGATCATGCTCAAATGCTTCTCATATATTCATTAACAATTTGGTCTCTCATTATTATTTTTTGTTTGGGCTTAATTTTCTTATTTTTTTCTCTGATTTTTAATTTCCTTTTTCAGTACTTAAACATAAACACAACAACAAATCAAAATACAAATATTTACATAATTTTTTTTTAAAAAAAAACACCCTTCATTTTTTTTTACGACCACACGCCAATCAAAATAAACATAAAAAAAGGCCCTTCATTTTTTTCCGGCCATACGCTGATCTTACGTACTCACCTCTTCCATTGTTTTCTTCTTATTTTTATCACCTTGGGCGACCCTTGACGCCCCTGGCCCCATGCTTTCGTCGAGAGCGACGACTCTCGCTGAATATCAAAGGCCAAGAACGGCGTTGCTCTAAATCAGGCCATGGAGGTGGTCTTTCGTTTAAGCTCTTTATTTTCGACCTTCAGTGCGCCTATTTCTGCTCGCGCATCCTTGTACATGCGCTGTAGCAGAGAGAGTTGGGCGTTGAGCTGATGGAGCTCACTCATCCGGTTCTGCAATCGGGGAGTCAATTTTGTGACTGCCGTCATTGTCTCCATACAGGACGTCAGTGTGAAATGATTGGCTTCTATGTCAGAATGAGCTGCCATGATTTGCTCAATCGATATCATAGGAAGAGGAATGACAGGAAGAGTAGGAGTAGGGGCACTCGGTCCAGCAGAGCTTATGGGATCGTTTAGGTTCGAAAATGGAGTGAAGGGACGGGATGAGGAAGCCATGGTTTAAAGATGAGAGGTATAAAAGAAATGAGTGGTAGAGAAATAGAAGAGAACAGACTGAGGTTTGGCCTCTTCGGTTCAGTTTTTTTTTGTCTCTCGATGAGGAAGAAGAAACAGACGAGAGTGGTGAAGAAGAGATAGAAGAGAATGGTGAAGAAGAAGCAGACGAGTGTGATTAAGAAGAAGGCTGAAGAGAAGCAACTGAAGAGAAGAAGACAAGGAGGGAGAGATAGCCAAGGTGAGCAACAATCGAGGAGAGCTGCTTTTGTCGGCCAATGAAGCAAAAGCCAAGCCGCGTGGCAATCGCGTTTTGCAAAAAAAGAGAGAGACGCGGGAGAGTTATATGTGTAAGCATATATGTATATATATGTTTTGATTATCTATTTTTTGATGTCATTTATCCCTATCATTTTCCTCCTCCTCCAGATTTTGACCCATGATTTTCTTTTGATAATGTCACAGGGGGGAAAACTTATGATGTTATGTATTATGTATTATTTTGAAACTATATGATGTTATGATGTTATGTATTATGGTATTATTTTCAAACTAATTTGATGTTATGTATTTATAGTTTGATATCTTAGTCTCATATCATGCCTCTAATTAAAACTTATTTATTACACATATGCTAGCTTATGTATTTAGAAATGGATTCAGGGAGCATGACTTGAGGGGGAGCTTTTCTTACTCCCAAATCAAATCAAAACATCATTGTGTACCATTATCAAAAAGGGGGAGATTGTTAGACTTATTTATTTTGATAATTTATTTAATTATATTTTAATTTATTTGAAAGAGAAAAATAGAATCCAAAATTTATTTTGATGATTTATTTAATTATATTTTAATTTATATGAAAAAGAAAAATAGAATTCAAAATTTATTTTGATGATTTATTTAATTATGTTTTAATTTATTTGAAAGAGAAAAATAGAATCAAAATTTATTTTGTTCCATTATTTATCACCTAACCTTTATCCTAAATGTTGTTAGAATGTATTTAATATTTGATTAAATCAGGAGTTCAAATAGCCCAAAACATAGGTTCAAACAGCCCAGCACAGCAGCAGTTCAAAAGGTTCAAGTGGAAGATATTCAAATTTGTAATAATGGAGTGAAAGATATTCAAATTAGTAATGATGGAGTGAAAGATATTTAAATTAGTAATGATGGAGTACAACAACTATAAACGGCTATAAATTCAAATAAATACAACGGTTGTAAACGGCTATAAATTCAAATGAATACAACGGCTATAAACGACTATAAGTTTCGTTATATATACTACAGCCTCTAATGTAAACAAGTTACAAAAAAAAATCAGAAAATATTCTTTGATCTATAATCACTCACATCTATTCTCTGAAAAATTCTTTGAGAAGTTTTCTTCAATTTTTGTTTACATTCTCTCTAAGAAATTATATACTGAGCCTTATAGCATTAAACTCATCTTTCCTGTGTGAGGTTTACAGAAAAACCAGAGCTTCATTTTTATATCTATCTTTGAGAGATAATTATTGTAGCTTTCTGTGAAAGCAAAAACACATTCTTTTCAACTTTGTAAGAGTGTAGTACACTTAGTGTTCTTGTCTTAGAAAGTCTGTGTAAAATTTGTGGATGATTGCTCCATCTGTGAAAAAGGTTGCTAGCACCCTATGAAGCTAGAAGATAGTGGAAAATCTCAAGTGAAGCTGGAGGAGTGGATGTAGGCTTGGTTGAAACCGAACCACTATAAATCTGTTTGTCTCATCTTCCCTAATCTCTTTACTTTCCTACTACTATTATATCTATCTAATATTCATGTGCTAATCATTTGATTTACCATGTATGTTAGTTATACTTCATTGTTATTTTATTTGTTCATTTACTGTTAAGTTCATCATTGTGCTTGTTAATAATTTGTTGTAATAATAGTTAATTTTATTGGGGTATTATTAATTTTAATTTGTAGAAATCTAATTCACCCCCATTCTTAGGCTGCTTTTTGGGTAACATACACTTTGAAGAAGTCTTGGACTTTTAGGAGTATCGAAAGTCGGTGTTTGATAAGAGTGTCCATCACGATACACCTCCTCCATAAAAGTATTCATGCTACTTAGTTGTGTACCAAACATGTTTTTTGTTTCCATTTTCCCCAAAAATAAACAAAAACATGTTCAATGTTTTTTGCAAACCCAAAATAGTAAACTACAAACATTACCAAATGATATCGTAATTTGGTATTGTTTTCATTTCTTGTATTTGATTCTCACCCACACAAAAAATAAAAAATAAAAAAAAAAAATTGATAGCTTTTTTGCAAACTTTTTGTGGAAGCATGTTTGGATAGTGTACGTGCTAGAGCCATGATAAATTCATAAGCCATGGACTTTGTTTGGCTTAGTTTAAAAGGGACTTATAATTGGAACTTAATCTCAAAACTAGGGTCAGCAACAACTGGACTTTTGGATAGATTTATGTATAAAAGTATACCTTGCATAGGTCAAAGTTTAGAACAAACTACCATCCATCCAGTTCTAATAACCAAACAAGCCCAAACATAACAACAAAGTGATTCTCGCTCTAGAAACTAGTGTCAGAAAGCCACGTTGACCAAACGATCAAGACCACCAAGGTGCCAAACACTTGATCAGTGGTTCACTAAGCAGTCAGCATAACTGATCATAAAGATTACTCATGCAATTCTTTAATACCAGCTCACTAATTCAAACTTCATCGCGCATTCTTTCTCCAATTGTAGATTTCCTAATTCTTAGTTATATTTAGAAATGCTTACTTTTTCTTTTCTCAGCTCAATATATATATATATATATATCAATTCAACAGCAATTCAAATCCATTGATTTTTCCCATCAAGACGAGGGGAAATGTCATTTGAAATGACCGAGCGTTTCATTTACGCTGTGTTTGGTTGGGAGATTTGGGGAGTGATTTGGAAAGAGAAAGGGAAAATGTTTGTGAAATTAGATGAAATATAAGTATGTTCTATTCTTATTTCACCTACCTTTTCCATTTCCTTTTCCAAATCCTTTCTCAAATCCTCTAACCAAACACCTCGGCCCGGGGTTGTGTTGTGTTGGGTTGGGGCCAAAGAAAATAACAATATGACAGTTTTTACCAACAATTAATAGATTTCGATTTTGATGCGCCAAAATAACACCACAAAATACACTTTACAAATTGATCTCGGTAGCAGTAGAAAATCAAACGCAGAGAAAGAACCCTAAAAAGAGGGGCACATACCTGAGAAGGGTTACGCAGTGTAGAAATTCCAAACTCGGGCCCATTGGCATCAGACCAACCTATTTGAATCAATTGAGAAACTATTTTTTTTTCTTTTTTTCTTTTTTGTTATATCAACTTCTATTTATCTCTATCTGTCTGTTCATGCACAAAGTTTCTCTCTCAAACTGATGAAAGTACATTACTTGATCAACCAAGTAGCATTCACACCAAAATTTGTTGATTTTAAATATAGAGTGAGAGGGGTCAGATGATTCTTGACCTGTCTCATGCGCCTCGTGCGCGTGAGAGGCATATCTTTGCAGTAATTTGGAAAAGTCACCTGAAAATTAATTTTTTTATTTTTAATTTATTTTGGATCATGTTATTTTTTATATTTTTTACACATAAAAAAATAAAAAAATCAAAAAAAAAAAATCAAAAAGTTAGCTTTCACGTAACTTTTTAGAGAAATTACGGCCATATTTGATTTTGTATTTATAAAATAATTTTTTAAAATAGTTTATAAAATTTAAAACTTTGTTTCATTGCTATTTTGAAGATAATTTTGAAATTTGAAATGATTTAACTTTTTTTTTCTAATTAAATAGATGGGAGTGAGAGAAAAATTGATTGATTGATATATAAAATATAAGAAAATGAGAGAAGAGAGAAAAAAAATCAATTAATTAATATGGAGTAGAAAGAAAAGTAATTTTGTATTTTTTTTTTAATTTTTAACCAAACAATATTTGAAATTTTTTCTTAAAAATTGTCTCTCAAAAGACAAACCAAACGAAACGAGGTCTACAAAAAACAACAATCCCATCACATTTGTCAAATGTAATTAATAATTCAATAATTGCACATTTTTATAGTGGAGTTAACTATATTTACTTATAAGTGATGATGTGATATTATTATTACATTAAATTTTTGGGCAAATTACAAACGCCTCCCTCGAGATTTGGGGAAAATACAGATTCCCCCATGAGATTTGAGAAATTACAAATTGCCCACTGAAGGTCAAATTTGCATAACAAATTAGAGGGGAATCTATATGAAAATAAAAATCTCACGGGATAATTTGTTATGAAAATATAAACCTCAGGGGGCGGGATGTAATTTCTCAAACCTCAAAGAGGAACCTGTATTTTCACCAAACTTTGAGGGGCTGTTTGTAATTTATCCTAATTTTTTTTACACAATTTCCATATATAATACTATGACTTGTTATGATTTATTTATTTTCAATCAAAACAAATAATTAAAAAAATATCATTAAAAGATCATACAATATGATATTTTATATCAATTTTTTTATTTATTAATTATTTTCTTTATATATAAGCCCCCCAAAAATTTTTAAATTGAAGCCGCACATGCGCCTGGTCACTTCAGAAATCCATCCTTATCCATTGTATGCTAATTGTAGATAACTCATTTTTTTGTTTGTTGATTATTCAATTGAAGAACAACTTGTTTTTTGTATTTTTCTCTTTCATTTTTTGTTTTTTCTCATTTTGTTTTACGTAAGTATTCTCCATATGGAAAGAAAATTTTTTGCGTCTTCCAATTCGAAACTAAAATATTCATTACAGTTTTATTATATTACTTAATGATAAGTATAATGAATTTTTTTAATTTAAATAATTATAAAATTGGGACTGTTAGATGCTTTGGTTACCAAGTGGTCATCGGCATAGATACGATTCAAGGATTAGAATTGGAGAGGAGGCTGACTCTACCATGGTTGTCACGATAATTTATAAGTAGGATAATATTTGAGACTTTTAAATATATATATATAATTTAACTTATAATAATGTGATTTGGCAAGTGTTATTTTTTTATTCTTCATTCCGTCACTTATATTAGAATTATCATTTTTGACATTTGCATTTGTGGGTATAAAATATGAGTCTCTAACATTGTTATTATAATTTGATGAAAAAAAAAAAAGAAGAAGGCATTGTTATCAGAAAATGCTACCTTCTAATTTTTTCCTTCACACTCTCCGATATATGACAACAATATCAACATGCTATCTTCTATTTTTTTCCCCAACAATGATTCATCCCCCTTTTCCCTCCGCACCCCCTTTGACCCCCTCTCTCTCTCATTGGTTACTTTTTCTTTTTCTTTTTCTTTTTTTTCCTGCTCCTCCAATCACTACCCGCCACGTGGCAAAAGGGGTGAGGGGTGACCCCCCAAAAAGGGGTCCCAAGCATTATTCTTTTTTCCCTCACACTCTCCTAGTAATATGACAAACAATATCAACCAATCATTTCTTTTCAAATTCTTCTCTCCCCTTTTAAAATTATTTGTCACATCATTGAGAGAAATTTGGAAGGGGAAAATTAGAGATTGCTCAATTTATAATTGTGTGTAAATAATTTTCCAACAAAAATCTGATAATTAGGATTGTGGAAAAAAAGTAAAAATTACTAATAAGTCATATTTTGCTCTTAAAATTAATATTGAGTGTTATTAAGTTATAATTATTTGTCATAAAATATTTTCAAAAAGTTCATTACTCCATAAAGGTGTATCTTATCCTAATTTTACCCTTTTCATTTAATATGAATAATAATTTTGTATATAATTTTAACTTAATTAAAATAAAAAATTAATTAAATAAAATATTAATACTATATCAAAAAAAATATAAGTAACAACTGGATTGAAATAACTTTAGTACAAAATGAGTCACTTTTTTGTTATCTTCAATTTTAAATTTTATTTAGTATAAACAATCTGAAAAAAGCTAAATTATGTTAAACTTTCAAAGAGTTATGAAAATAATACTATAACAAATTTATATATTTCTCAATGCATAAGATAGTTGATGAATCATATAATTATGATTTTGTTTATGAAAAAATGACTTATTTGTCAATATTGAAATTTGATGTAATTCAATAGTAGTTTTAGAACAAAATAAAACTTACCGGTAATTTTTTTCATTGTGGTTTATTAATATTTTCATATAATATCATAATTTTTACAATTAAAAAATATAATTTTGTTTCGATTAAAAATATTTATGAAATCATTGTTCATGTTAAATAAGGGGTAAAATTACGATAACATACACCATTATGAAATAATAAACTCGTTGAGAATATTTTATTAAAAATAAGATAGTTATTCATATTAAAATTTAATAAGAGTCAATAGTAATTTTAAGAACAAAATAAGACTTATTAATAATTTTTTCAAAAAATTATTATCAAGTACAATAATTCTGGTTAAACAGTAATTTTCAAGGCTTTTCTTTTTCAAATATTGAGTAAAAAAGTTTAAACAATCATCGGAAAACCGGCCCACATATTATCACAAGAACAACCCCATGTATGAGGAGGTATTCGTAACCAAAACCAAAAAGACACTTCAAACTTCAAGCATTATGCCACGTACCTACAGGGGTGAGTATGCTTCGGCTCGGATTAGTTTGGAATGAAAT
>NW_021027479.1:1684959-1729658 GCF_004153795.1 Camellia sinensis | reverse complement strand
TATGATTTGTCATTGGAATCATCCACTTTTCTAATAAGAAATTTCCTTCTGTGGTCAGATGCCATCTACTTATATTGATACTGAATCTTCAATTCTAATTGGGAAGACCTTTAAACGCATTGTATACTTTCATTGCAAAATGCCGTAGTTAGGGTCTCTTTATTTTGCGTACTTTCATTTAATGCATTGATATCAATTTTTATTTGAACTCTCAAAAATTGTCTATCACAATATATACAATGATTTGATGCCTAAATTTTATGGGAAAAAAAATCAAGAAATAATTTTTTAACAAAACAGTGTAAACCGCAAACGCCGCACATTTGGCCAACACCCTAGCGCGCCGCACTCACAACTCAAATCGCACTGCGAGCGGTTGCGTTGACTCTTTCCCAAATCGGCAACGGGCAGTTCAAACCGAACGCAAAACGCCTGCAAAGAATTGCATCGCGAACAACCCCTTATTGCTGCAGCTGATTATAATTCAAACAAACAAATAAAAAAAAAACTGCCGTTAAAACTTAGGTATTTCGAAGCATCAGAACCGGGCAAACTATAAACTGACTAAGCTCAAAGCCAGATAATCTGCTTCGAAGCCCACAAAACCATCTACTTTGGCTTCTAACTCAATCGTTTCGTAGATCCCAAGGAAACAATCTTTTTTTTTTATTTGGATTTACACTTGTGGTCGTAGTAATAATAACATTTTTAATAAAAAAGTAAAAGATATATTTGATATTATAATTAACTATATATCAAAAATTTCTTATTATTAAATACTTTTAAAAATCCTCGAATATTCTCATCCAACCCCCCAAAAAACAAGATTATTCTATTTCACATTAAATATTTCTTATTAAAGTACATACCAAACAACAATCCAATGATTATAATTACCTAATATGCAAGTAGATGCCAGTATGGTCTGTCATTGTTACAGACTATGAGAAGGCGGATCAGTTTATATGTTAAGCAGACTCAGCTCATTTATTAATTAACATCTAACTCCAACATCCAATAATATGTAATAACTTAATTTTCAGATTATTGTTATTATTATTTGTGCGTGATCAATAGAATAAAAGAGTATACCGTATTCTAGTCACATTTGCATCCTAGTGAGTCGCTCATAGTGTAGCTTCTTTTTCTCTTTAACACCTTTGTTTTGAACCTCAACGCCTGGATACAATATATATGCTATTTTATTTATATTCTATATATTTTATCTTTATACTTCATTTAATAATTTATTTGGTTCTTAATTAAATTAGTCATTTCTACGATTCGGATCACTAAATTGTTCATCAAGATACGATTCGGACTGAAGTCTATGTGAGAAGACGAGAACAACTACAAGAACTTTCTATTGTTTTCAGGAGTTGAGACATTCGCTACACACATATTACTTTCATCAGCCAAATTGCAGCCAGTACGATATTAATTCTTACACTAATCTTGTCGTCAATTATGCTTCGGATTTTGTTAAGGTATTCCCTCTTCTTATTTTCTTTTCTTGTTTAGAAAAGTTGGTAATCAAACATTTTCATGACCTGAAGTACATTCATCTTTTGGTTACAACTTATAAGATGTGTCATTTATAGTTTTAAGTATTTTTGTTCATACTCACACACGCTTTATTGCTAATGATAATCAAAAGCATGAAAATTGAGAATTTAAAGTTGTGATTTTTTTTTATAAAGGAACTTTATCTACTGGGGGCGAAAAAGATTGGTTTATTCGGGGCAGCACCAATAGGATGCTTGCCGTCACAGAGAACACTAGCAGGGGGAGAATTGAGAGTGTGTTCTGAGATATACAACCAGGCTGCTCAGTTGATGAACTCCAAGCTCTCTTCTGCTATTACTTCCTACAACAACAGTCTCAATGACCCTAAAGCCAGGATTGTCTACACTGATATTTACAATCCTCTGCTTAATATCATCCTAAATCATGACAAATATGGTAATCCCCATCTACTATTTGCTGCTTTCTCTCCAAAACGTTTGTGTTAATGTGGATTCTACTGTCTTTGCGTCTTAATGGTAAGATAAATATGCAAGTGAAATCCATGCCTTTGTGTCTAGTTAATATAAACAAATATACACACAATAATTTGTTTGGCTTAAGGCTTCCACAATCGAAGAATAGCAGACGAATCTCATTATGAAAATGGAGAATATAATGAGTTGGCTCTCTTATTACAATCTGTGTACAAATTCCGTCAAGACCATGAAATCGTGAAACCCCATAATAACCAATTATGTATAAGGATTCAACTAATACTATTAAGTGCCATTCAAATTAAATTCAAGACAAATCAAGAAGAAACCATGCAACAGAAGTAAATACAGGGCCATACCTTAGTTATTAGGGGGCAAAGGTGAATTTCTTAAATTGGACCCTTCATATATCATTACCCCAAAAAAAAAAAAAAATTTGTTTGGATAGAACAAAAATAATAAAAATTTATTTCTATTGCATTACAATTTAACAAAATTTAGACAACATACATATATAAAATAGTTGAATTTCAATTAGTTGAATCGAATCTTTATTTTTTAACTTACCAATGCTATAATAACTAAAATTAATTGGGGGTAAGGATAAGAATTTTCGACACAATTCAAGTAATATATAAAATTAGCAAGTTAGGGTAGACTATTTTTCAACATGAATCCAAGTATGACACGATTCAATAATATGAATTATTAGTTATATATTTTAATGTTCACTAAAGAATGCCATGATATTTTTTTAATCTTTTATTTAATTCCATCTAATTAAATCAAAAAGTATGTAAAATAATAATTAAGGCTAATATCTTTTTTCATTTAGAATATATATTTTTTTGTTACCTATTTTAGAGTCAATCTAGTAAAAAATATATAGTAATAAGGTACAATTATTTTAATTAGAAAAATGCAATTGAATTAAAATCAAACATTCTATGAATAATTTCATTTAGTAGAAATAAATTTTATAAATTTTAACTTATGAAAAAAATTTTAATCTCTCCATACACTTGGTAAGTTATTTTTAACTAAAAGTGAAAGTTTTTACATTAAATATCAATCGGACACGAATCAAAATAACACCATTCGACAACATGAAAATAAATGAATTGAGCTAATATTGAAGTAATTAGGAAATAATACGATATGATACACTCCCCTAGTTAGGGGCCCTAAATTTTGTTCAAAATTGGGGGCCTGAGACGACCGCCTTAGTCGCCTCACCTTAGGGTCGGCCTTGAGTATATATCATGCCTGGTTTAATCTAGTAATGTTTTTTTTGTTTCCATATTCCAATTAATGTTATGTTGTTCAAATATTTTAGGGTTTTCTGTTGCGGATAAAGGGTGTTGTGGGACAGGGAATTTAGAAGTGAGCATATTGTGTAACCAATTGACCGATACATGTCCAGATGACTCTGTGTACGTATTCTGGGACAGCTACCATCCCACAGAGAGGGGATACAGAGTACTCGTCAATCAGATCCTTCAGTCTAGTCTCAACAAATTCTTCTGATCCTACCCCATTCGGCTCTCGTGATTTCCCTCAAATAAAATCTTCTCCCTTCACTCAATATTGAGCTATCGACTAACACATATATATTGTATCATCATTTTATTATGTATTGTTTGTGCACATTCCTTAATTTATATTTTGGTACTGATATGTGAGGTTTTTTATTGTCGGCTTGGTCAAGCTGGTTTTGATTGCATGTGTGAGAGAGCTAGGCATGGATTGGATCCTTGAACAAAATGTTGCATCTTTATAGGGTTTTGTTAAGCTCCATGGCTTCTTTGGGGGGTATTGGTTTTTTTTTTTTTTTTTTTTTGGTTTTTTTTGTTGTTTTTTTTTTTGTAGTGGAATAAAAATAAAATAAAATAATAAGAGAATGGAAAAAGGATGATGCTCACCAACTGAGTTGTAGAATATTGAGATATTGATGAAAAAGAAAGAGAGAAAAAATAAAATAAAATAAAATAAAGGTTTGTGAAAAATCATTATATATATATATTGATGAATCAGTAGATATAGGGTGAGTGAAGGATAATAGTGTGGGTAATATATTATAATAATAAAAGATATATATGCTTTGTCCCCTGAATCGGTAGATAATTGGTGAGTGGAGTGCAAAAGGTGAAGGAAGGGGTTGGAAAGTTGACAAAGTGGTGGATCCTTGAGTAGAGAGAGAGAAAAAGGGACCAGAGAGAGAGATAGTGGGCTGATTAAAAAAAAGATTGTGGGGGTTGAAAGTGGATTTAAAAAAAAAGAAAAAAAAAGAAAAAGCCGGGTGTGGTTGTGTGGCTGTGTTGTTGACCACTGTATAACATTGGCAACCTTTGAATGACTATTAAGAGCTAGACAGCCTTTCAGACAATTTGCCTATCCCTGCACAGAGTATGAATAATGGTAGTACCCACCACCATTCCATCATCCGCTTCCTCTTTGTCACCCAAATTGGCTTCCAGAAATGTTGCGGAACAACTTCCATCTATGGGAAAAGGAGATCCAAATAGAGGCGCAACAGCAGTAGATTGTGGTTGTCCTGATGAGGCAGGCGCTGATGTTTCTGTGGACAGTGAAAAACCAGGATGTGAACTGGCAGGAGTGTTTGTGTAACTGAAGCTTGATGAAGACGAACCCGCATTGGATACAGAACTTGCAAACGAGAATGCAGGTGCTGAAATCGCAGGAAAAGAAGACGACCCAAACAAATTGGGAAAAGAAGGGGAAGATGAAGATGAAGATGAAGATGAAGATACAAACAAGTTTGAAGAAAAAAATGGAGCAGCGCTTGTACCAGTAGAGATCGAATTCGAAGAAGAAGACCCAAAAACTGCGGGGCTAGTAGCTGAAACAGAGCTCAAAGTAGCAGATCCAAACAAGTTGGAAGTAGTAGTCGAAGAAGAAGACGTGAATTTGGGCGATCCGAAGGCGAAAGAAGTCGAAGAGCTACTAGGGTTTGAAGAGAAACTGCCGAAAAACAGGCCAGATGAGGGAGGTGAAATCGAAGGGAAGACTGAATTTGATGATGATGATGATGATGTGGAACAGAATGGAGAGAATTGATGGGTTGAAGATGATGAAGACGAGAATCTGAAGCCTGACATTATTATTGTGATTCTCTCTCTCTCTCTCTCTCTCTCTCTCCCTGTCTCTCTAAAGTTGCTCTTGATTTTCTCTCTCTAGGTTGCTCTGTGTCTGTATTATGTATGCCAGGGTTTTCAAATTGGGGACAGTGGATTTTTAGCAGCGAATAGCTTTGCGTTGGTCGGAATGATTTAAATAAATCAGTCGTGATAGAGGTCTCGAATTTGACTCGAATTTCAGCAACTCCCAAAATGATGTTGTTTTAGGGATATTTTTGATTTTTTTTTTTTTTTTTTATCTTCCTTTTCTTTTCTTTCTTTTCTTCCTTTTCTTTCTTCTTCTTCGTTGAGTTGAACAGAGGCGAGAGAGAGAACACAGAGGTGAGAGAGACGTCGTCGCAGCTCGTCGGCGTCCCAGCTCATCGGCCGTCGGCGTCCCAGCTCGGCGGCCGATCTCGTCGCTCGTCGGCATCGCAGCCTCGCCTCCACCTCTGCCTCCGCCCGCCACCGCCTCCGCCTCCACCTCTGCCCGATTTTGTTGGCCCCTCCAGTCCAGTTCTCCTCCTCCTCCTCCTCCTCCTCCTCCTCCTTCTTCCCCCTAATTTCGAACCAAATTCGAGCCCTTATATTCAGGCTCTGTACCATTACTGTTATAGATAATAAACACAAATTTGCATATAAATTGTTGATCATTTTCCAACTATTGGGTTAAATCAATATACAACATGAAAAATTCGCTTGGTTGTCGGTTACACGTAACTCAATTAAATTTGGTGAGAACCTAACTACAAACAACCTAAATTCTATTATTAATATTTCCAAATTGTATATAAAAACACAAATTATGCATATTAAATCATAATAAACATAAAAAAAAAATTAGGAAAAATTACAAAACAAATTCCATGGTTTGACATTTATAACAAAATAAATCTTTAATTTTTAATTTTTTCAATTTAAACCTTAGTATTTTGATTTGATTTCAATTTAAATCATTTGTCTATTTTTGTTAAGTAAAACTGACCAAAAATGACATTTTAGCCATTAAACTGAACAAAAAAAAATATAAAAAAATGGTATTTTGAACATTTTATATACACTTCGAATTTAATAGAAAAAATACCATTTTTTTTTTTATCAATTTTACTTCACAAAAATAGACGAATGGTTTAGATTAAAAATAAATCAAAAGATTATTGCTTTTAAGAAAATTAAAAATTAATTTTATTATACGGAGTCAAATTCTGATTTTTTTTTGTTTGTTTGTTTGTAATTTCTTCAAAAATCTATTGCTTAGTAGAACACGAATAAATTTTTCTCATCACATTGTACTTTCTAATTTTTTTTATTTAAAAAAAAAATGTAATGTATAATTAGTATTTTTTTTCCATATGGTTAATCCGAGATAATTTTTATATTGATTTTACACAACCCAAACCTAACTAGAACTTGTCAAGATAAACTTGGGATTGAGCTTGACAAGCCAATTTGGGCTGGACTTGGAAATTTTCTTTATATTTTGGGTTTTGTGTGGACAGAGCGTGTATGTTTTTAAAATTTTTCATTATGCATTTTATTGCTTCATTAGAGTGTGTATGTTTTTATTTTGAAATACATAATATATTTACATATATATGTTTAAGTATGACATGGGTAAGTCCATAAAGATTATACCCCACCATTTAGGGCTCAATATACAACTCAAATGCTAAGGCCCAGCACTGCCGAAGCCCCATGTAGCAATAAAAACCAATGACATCAAGACACATGTCAAGAGAAGGGCAAGCCACATAAGCAGACAAAGATCTGCAAAGTTATTGCCACTGCACATCGCTATTAATGAAGCCCCTTACAGCATTTATTGCGACAAGCCCTCTCCGTCGGGACGGAACGCCTTTACCCTGAACAAGGTAAGTTAGAGCATAGACTTTCGGCCAAGGTGACAGGTCGGAAGGGACAACGAAATGATTACCAGAGGATATAAGCAGACGTCGAAGACAGGAAGAAGGTTAAGCTTTTTTGTCTCTAATTCATCCCTACATTCTACTTCTCTCTCTAACTTGCTCGTGGGAGGGTTCGCTAGGGGACTTCTTGTTCCCCGTTGAACTCTTGTGCAGATTCCTCTGTGGGCTTGGTCATCTGAACTTCGACTTGGGAAGCGTGGATCAGTCCGATCCGTTCCGTTTGGAACCCGTTGTATCATACTAACATGGGTAAGCCCATAAAGATTATAGCCCACCATTTAGGGCCCAATACACAACTCAAATACTAAGGCCCAGCACTGTCGAAGCCCCACGTAGCAATAAGAACTAATGACATCAAGACACATGTCAAGAGAAGGGCAAGCCACATAAGTAGATAAAGATCTGCAAAGTTATTGCCACTGCACATCGCCATTAATGAAGGCCCTTACAGCCCTCTCCGTTGGGACGGAACGCCTTCACCATGAACAAGGTAAGCTAGAGCACAGACTTTCGGCCAAGGTGACAGGTCGGAAGGGACAACGAAATGATTACCAGAGGATATAAGCAGACGTCGAAGACAGGAAGAAGGTTAAGCTTTTTTGTCATTAATTCATCCCTAAATTCTACTTCTCTCTCTAACTTGCTTGTTGGAGGGTTCACTGGGGGACTTCCCGTTCCCCATTGAACTCTTGTGCAGGTTCCTCTGTGGGCTTGGTCATCCAAACTCCGGATTGGGAAGCGTGGATTAGTTCGACCTATTCCGTTTGGAACCCGCTGTATCATCAGTTGGCGCCGTCTGTGGGAAACGTTTTTGTTCCGCGCGCCAGTTGTGCTCATTGTCGCCGGAGACCCTCTTTCAATAACCCCCTCCTACCACTTGTGAAGATGAAATGGTCACAACTAGATCCATGGCTTCTCACCCTAATGTTCCCGATCATCAAGCCGATCCTCCCAATCCGAATAACCCACCATAGTATTTCACCGAACTCACCAACAGTATTAACCGTTTGGCCAAGCAAAACCAAGCCCTGATTAATGCTCTACTTCAAAGAAACCTTACAATGCCTCCTCCACCACCTCCAGATATTCCACCCAACCAAGAACGAGCCCCGAGCCATACTATCCTGCAACCTAACCCACCCAACTTGGAAGGCTTGCGAGCTCCCCTCCCGGATATAAACCTGCCACCCCGGGCCTCGCACCCATCAGCCCTGGTACCAACCCCCGAGGGAGAGGCCAGTAGCGTCCAGCCCCCGCTCCCCTCTGGTGGTGACAACATTCCTCTCTGGGATGCAGAACTCTGAGCCATGAACCTCCAGCTCCAAGGAGTCATGCAAAACATACAGGATAAACCATATACCACGGCCAACTCGCCGTTCGTTGCCTCCATCTGGGACAAACCTCTACCCCCCAAGTTCAAAATGCCCACCATCGACTCTTTCGACGGTACAACGGATCCAGTCGATCACTTGGAGACCTACAGAACCCTCATGATCCTCCATGCATTCCCTGACGAGATCATGTGTCAGGCTCTCCCCGTAACACTCAAGGGGTCGGCTCGACTCTGGTTTAGTCAACTGCTAGCAGATTCTGTCTCTACTTTCCAGCACCTCAGTGACTCCTTCCTCAGCCATTTCATTGGAGCCCAGCGCCAACGACGCCCAGCAACCTAACTCTTCAATATTCGTCAGACCGAGGGGCAGTCGCTGTGTAGTTTCGTTACCCGTTTCAACACCGAAGCCTTGCAGATAGCGGAAAACGATGACAAGGTCATCCTTACGGCTTTCATGGCCGATTTACGGTCATCTGATTTCCTTTTCTCCCTCTCAAAAAACCCCCCGACCTCTATGGCAACCCTACTCTCTAAAGCCCAAAAATACATGAATGTCGAAGATTCACTAGCAGCCCAACAAGACCCAATAGCCAAAAACCCGACCTCCAGAGAGAAGAGAAAGGACTCAGAAACTAGGAATACCCAGTATACTCACCAAACACCTCAATACAATGACCGACCACCCCGAGCCGACCGGTCGGCACCAGCCCGACCGACCGGCTGGTTCGAGCGGTACACACCCCTCAATTTTCCCATGGAACAAGTCATCAATCAGATCCAGCGAGACTATCCTCTAAAATGGCTCCAACTGTCATGGACTCCTTCCAATCGGAGAGACCAATCCAAATATTGCCGCTTTCACCAGGACCACGACCATAATACCGAGGAGTGTGTTAACTTCAAAGATCAGGTTGAGGGCTTGATTCGTCAAGGACATCTCAGTCGATTCACAGATACTCGCCCTCAGCAGAGGCAACGGACTGAACCCACCAGAAACAACCGCCGGCGCACCCCTCCCCGACAACCAGCACAGCCTAACCAAGGCCGTGATCGCCCTCCACAACAACCTCGGGCACAAGGTAACCTTGCCCCACCTGTTGGAGAAATCAGAGTTATTTCCGGCGGGCTTGCTTGTGGAGGACCGTCCCGTTCGGCTTAGCGGGCAGAACTCAGAAAAATAAGGCAGGGCTCAGACAAAGAAGTTGCCACATTGGACCGACCCTCCAAACAGCCCAGGCAGTGGACTGAGCCTATCACCTTTACGGACGCCAACTGCACAGGCATCCGTTACCCCCATGACGACCCTCTCGTCATTTCTGCCCTCTTTTCCAATTACAAGGTCAGACGAGTTCTCATCGACAACGGCAGTTCTTCAGACATCATCTTCCTCAACTGCTTCCACCAGCTCAAGATTGGGGAAGAAAGTTTGTCTCCTCTCCAAACCCCTTTGGTCGGTTTCACTGGTGACAGGGTGACCTCCATCGGCTCCATCGATCTTCCTATCACAATCGGCGAGTACCCGCGGCAGACCATAAAGTTGTTCGCCTTCCTTGTTGTCAACTGCCCCTCTGCCTACAACATCATCCTTGGCCGCACCGCCCTAAATGCTTTCCAGGCTGTCACATCCATTTTCCACCTTGCCATCAAGTTCCCCACCGATCTTGGGGTCGGCACAGTGAGGGAAGAGCAGACCGTGGCTAGAGAATGTTATGTCGCCTCCCTTAAAGAAGTCAAGCTCAAGGAGGCTATGATCATTGAAGGACTCAACGTCAGAGACGAGGATGAGCTGGTAAGAGGGGAACCAGTGGAGGAGCTCGTCGAGGTCCTCATCGATCCCACCAACCCGGCCAAAACCGCTAAGATTGGCAGCCAACTATCCCCCCAGGCCAAGACCGACCTCACCGCCCTCTTGATTGAACACAACGATGTGTTTGCCTAGACTCACTCCAACATGTCGGGTATTGACCCCTCCTTTATCAGCCACTGTCTCAGCATGAGCCCCATTTCTGACCTGTCTGCCAGAAGCAGCGCATTTTTCACCCGGAGCACAATAACCTTATTGCTTCTGAAGTAGATAAGCTCCTTGAGGCACAGTTTATCACAAATGTGGATTACCCCAGATGGTTGTCGAATGTGGTTCTGGTTCGTAAAAATAATGGTAAATGGCAACTCTGTGTCAACTACTCCAACCTCAACCGAGCTTGCCCCAAAGACAGCTATCCTCTCTCTCGCATAGATCTGCTGGTTAACGCCACGGCCGGTCATCAAATGCTCAGCTTCATGGATGCCTTCTCTGGATACAACCAAATCCTGATGCACCCGTCTGACCAGGAACACACCTCATTCATCACCGACCGAGGCACCTACCATTACCGTGTGATGCCATTTGGGTTGAAGAATGCCTGGGCCACTTACCAATGGTTGGTCAATGCCGTCTTCCATCATCAGATAGACCAGAATATGGAAGTATATGTCGACGACATGCTGGTCAAGAGCAAGCTCTCCACTGATCATCTGGACGACCAGCGAGAGACCTTCGCCACCTTGCGAAAGTACCAAATGAAGTTCAATATAGAGAAATGCGCCTTTGGCGTAGGATCTAGGAAGTTTTTGGGTTTTATGGTCAGTTAGCGGGGCATTGAAGCTAACTCCGAAAAGATCAAGGCCTTAATCGAAATGCAGTCACCCAGAACGGTTAAGGAGGTTCAGAGGCTTACTGGCCGAGTGGCCGCCCCCAACCGCTTCATTTCCCGAGCAACGGACAAGTGCCCCCCCTTCTTCAAGGTTCTTCGGCAAACTTTTGAATGGACGACAGAATCTGAAGAGGCCTTTCGGCAGTTGAAACAATGCATGGCTAGCCCCCCATACTTTCTCAACCAATCACGGGCGAACCCCTCTTCCTCTATCTAGCCGTGTCAAACACTGCAGTCAGCGCAGCACTCATCAGGGAAGATAACTTTATCCAACGACCGGTCTACTACATCAGTAGGGCTCTTAGGGGGGCGGAATAGAACTACCCATTATTAGAAAAAATGTCCTTGGCCTTGATCACCGCCTCCAGACGACTCCACTCTTACTTCCAAGCCCATTCCATAGTGGTCCTCACTGACCAACTATTAAAGAAGATAATGCAACAACCAGAACTTTTCGGCAGTGTAACAACCCTCACTTTATCTTAGTCATGCTCGCATGCATTCACATGAATTTGTCTTGTTAAG
This sequence comes from Camellia sinensis, assembly GCF_004153795.1. Lineage (NCBI taxonomy): Eukaryota > Viridiplantae > Streptophyta > Magnoliopsida > Ericales > Theaceae > Camellia > Camellia sinensis. Next base: position 1,718,045 of record NW_021027479.1, on the reverse strand, counting down.
TTTGCATCTTCAGACCTTGATTCGTTTTGTCTAAGTGTTGCTTGTATGTTTTGTTTCTTCCTTGGTGTGTGTAGCCGATGTCATCTTAAGCTTAGGTTACACCTTTGAACCTCTTACACCCAGGACCATCTTGGAACCACTTTGGTTGACCTCCACCTTCACCCTGGCATATTGGCCGAGATGCCATTATCTAGGCCGAGGTGTTCATCACCAAGGCCGAGATGTGTATTATCTAGGCCGAGATGTTATCCTTGCACCTAAGTGATCTTGTTCCTGGACTGGAATGACCTAGACCGAGGTGTGGCACATCTAGGCCGAGGTGTGGCACAGCTAACCTAAGTGTTATCCTTCCTAGCCGAGATCATTGAAACCTTCTTGCCAAAGCCTATGTCTTGATCCGAGGTCATTACCTATCGGAGTGCCCACGCCACCTTACATGTAATACACACTTTGTCATGCTCTTGTCTTGTCATTCAGTCACCTTTTTTAGGAAACCCAATCCGGTGGTGCCACGTGTCCCAGCAGAGGGTTAAGTCTGCTGGCAGTAGAGGAAACATATCATTTTGTCATATCTTTTGCATGGTAGAGAGAGAAGCTCTAGGAAGAGAGGAAGAGGAGTTCTTGAGAGAGAAGTAGATTTCCAAGCTTGATCTTCACACCTTGAACCGTTAGATCCGTGCTTTGAGGTTAGAATCTTGATGTGCTCTTGTTATTCTTTATGTTCATCTAACTACATTGCATGATCGAGCATTATTCATGAGCTATGCATTTATGTAAAGCTTGTTTTGGAAAGAGAAATGATGTTCTTGTGTTCTTGAAGAAAAACCATGTTTTGATCCGAAAGTTTGTATCAAGATCCATGTTTTTGTGTTTGTTTTCATAAGATCTTCAAGCATGGGTACCCAGGTCCATGTTTTCGAACACGTCTCATGAAATCTCAGATTTTGAATAAAGAAGTTATGATTTTAGCATTCATGTTCTTCATGTTCTTGTCCATCATGTTCTTCATGTTCTTCAAAGGGGAACCCAGGTTTTCCCGACTTCATTTCCTCGAATGTGGTCGTTGGGACCATACCTCGGCCAAGAGGTGTGGGACCTCGGCCAAGACCTGGTTGGTACCCAGCATGTTTTCCTGAGATAAAAAAACAGTGCTTGATTCCCAGCACATGATTGCCTTGTTTTGACTTGGTTTTGGAAAGAAATGCCGAGAACATTCACACTCATGAAAAGCTTGTTTTAAGAATGCATCTCATACCCATCCTTGAGCATCTCTTCTTGTCTTCTTGAAATACATTCAATGTGATTTATTATGTGCTTGTAGGCCTTGGATCCTTGCTTGTAATCCCCACACCCGAGGAGCTGTGTGAGTGGTATTTTTAATAAAGCTATGTTATAAAATTTTGATAAAGCTTTGCTTTGCTTTGGAAAAGTATTTGATCAAGCATGAATGACTATCCCTAGTTTTGTATCAAGTATTATATTTGTTTTGATGACATTCGTGGAAAGTCCTTAGTGTTAGGGGACTATAATGCAACTGCACCATTGTTTTGAAAGTCCTTAGTGCCAGGGGACTATAATGCAATTGCACCCTTGTTTTGAAAGACCTTAGTGCCAGGGGACTATAATCCAACTGCACCCTTGCTTTGAAAGTCCTTAGTGCCAGGGGACTATAATGCAGCTGCACCCTTGTTTGAGATATCTCCTTTGTTTTGCCACCAACGGTTTACCGCGTAGGTTTGTCCGGAATGTCATCCCTTGTATTATATTGATGCTAGTAAGCATCCCTTGAAGCTTTGAAAGATTTGACAAATGAACTTGGTCCATCCTTTGATTTTGTACAAGTTATACTATGTATTGTTTGATAAAGATCTTGATTATCAGTCATGCAAACCTTTATTTCTAATATCATTCACTGAGTATCCAAGCTCACCCTCTCCTTATATATATGTAGGTGACGAGCAAGAAGGCGGTGACGCCTAGATGTGTTTTGCATGATGTTTTGGATTCATACTTTTGCTAGCATCTTGAAGATTATGCTTCTTGGCTTTGTATTTCACCTCTCTTGTATATGTCGGCTTGAGAAACCTTTTGATCAAGATGTAATATGTACTTTATTTTATTTGTATTCAAGTTGTAAACCATGTTAAAGTGTATGACATTTCATTTGATCTATACACCGCTCCTATGGACTATTTAGATTTAAATTTGTTGCTTCTGCACATGTAAGCCCCATATGTATACTCTAATTGTGTGTGACCTTGGTAAGTTGGCTTTTGGTAATCTCGGATTACTGGCCATTATGGCACCATTCTACTGGGACGGAATGGGGTCGTGACAGGCAGACTTATGCAATGGTCGGTCGAGTTCAGCCAATTTGACATCTCCTACCGGCCTCGAACGGCGATTAAAGGCAGGCTGTGACCAATTTTATCCTAGAATTTACTAATCCCACTCCAACCACAGCTCCTCCACCCCCGCCACCCTCTGCCGAGCCAGAAGACCCCCACTCTTGGACTCTCAACGTCGACGGATCATCCCGCAAAGAGGGCAACGGGACTGGTCTCATCCTCACCGCCCCCGAGGGTAGTTATTTCAAGTGTGCTCTCCGGTTCTTGTTCGATGCAAGCAATAATGAGACAGAATATGAAGCATTGATAGCAGGTCTTCGCCTAGCCCGAGACATTGGTGTCAGCCACATCCAGGTGTTCAGCGATTCCCAACTTATTGTTGGACAAATTACGGGGAAATTCGATGCTAAGGAAGACACCATGCGGGCTTATAGGGATATTGCACTCCCCCTTGCTCGACTCTTTAACACCTTTCACATCAAGCACATCCCTCAGACAGAAAACTCCAAGGCAGATGAAATGGCCCAGTTGGCTTCGGCAAACCAGTCAGACCTTAGCCACGGTGTCCGCCTCTAGTACCTAGCCCACCCAGCCATTTCCCCAAACCAGCAGCAAGTCTATTTCCTCTAAAATGAACCCATTCCTTGGGCGGCCGACATCTTTCTATTCTTGACAATGGGGGAACTGCCAGCCGACAAACAGCAGGCCGCCAAAGTGAGGGCTCGGTCGTTCAACTACATTCTTGTCAGCGGCCTCTTGTACAAACGTGGCTTTTCACGCTCGTACATGCGATGCCTTAATCCAGCTCAAGCAACCTACATAATGAGGGAAGTCCATGAGGGTATCTATGGTAATCATTCGGGCGTCCGGTCCCTAGCCCACAAAATACTTCACACTGGTTATTTCTGGCCTACTCTCAATCAGGATGCGACTGACTTTGTGCTCAAATGTGATAAGTGCCAACGTTTTGCCAATATCCCCCATACTCCTCCTACAGAATTGATCACACTTTGTAGTCTCTACCCATTCACCAAATGGGGGATCGACCTAGTTGGCCTATTACCCACTCGCTGAGGCCAAACCAAATTCGCCTTCATCGTCATTGATTATTTCACTAAATGGGTGGAGGCAGAACCCTTGCCACAATTACCAAGCAGAACACAACAAGATTCATCTGGCAGTCGATCGTCTGCAGATTTGGCATCCCTCAAGCCATCGTCTCCGACAACGGCAAACAATTCAACAATGCCAAGTTCCGAAAATTCTGTGCAGAACTTCAAATCCAGCCATGTTTCTCTTCCACAGGCCATCCCTAAGCCAATGACCAAGTTGAAGTTACCAACCGTTCCTTTTTAAAGATTATCAAAACTAAGCTGGAAGCCACTAAAGGACTCTGGGCTGAGGAATTACCAAATGTACTCTGGGCCTACCGCACTACAGCTCGAACCCCCACCGGAGAGACCCCTTTTCGCTTAACATATGGCGCTGAGGTGATCATCCCAGCAGAAATTGGTCTGCATGCCCCAAGGTTCTACATCCTTATCCAGAACTAACTGAAGAGCTGCGTCGGGCAGACCTAGATCTGATCGAAGAGCTCCGAGAAACCACCGTTGTCAGACAGGCCTCATACCAACAGAAAATGAGAACACACTACAACCGCAAAGTCCGACCGAGGGAGTTCGCCGTAGGGGACCTCGTTTTACGCGAAGCCACTCTTGCTACCAGAAATTCGGCTGAAGGCAAACTGGCAGCAGAGTGGGAAGAACCTTACATTGTTACAGCCAGACCTCGTCCAGGCACTTACCGACTTCAAGACATGGAAGGCCGAGACCTCCCCCATCCGTGGAACGCTAAACACTTGAAGCGTTATTTTCAATAAATTCTTATTTTTGTATTGATCAGTTATTATATTTTGTTTTCGGCAATCTACACACTTGAATGTTCTTCTTCTCCTATCACATGATGTAAATTTTTGATCAAATGGGTTACACCGTACATGACAACAATCTTGTATCTCAATTATCTGTGTGGTATCTCAATAACGTCCTGATCGCAACACTCAGCTCCAAGCCTCAGCCGGACTGAGCATGACAAAGCCTCAACCAGACTGAGCATTACAAGCCTTGGTCAGACCGAGTTCCTTAAAGCCTCAGTCAGACTGAGCATGCAGAGCTCAGCCAGATTGAGTTACTTAAAGCCTTAGCCAGACTGAGCCACCATTGCAACTTCATGATCGTAGCATAGTTGCCATACTTAGTCAAATTCCAGTTCAATGTTTTCCAGGTCAGGCTTGCTTCTTGCTGGGTCATGATTCGCAACTTCACGTTTTTTAACTTCACTCTGCATTAAGGTTTTATTTCTTTTTAAACTTCACTCTACATTGAGGTTTTCTTACATTTTACACTTCACAGTGATTTATACACAACCCCTGTGCAAGTCACCATCCTCATTCATTGCAGAATTACAAACATAAAGACAACAATATGCCAAACACAAGTCACAATTTTATTCATTCACAAGCTTGTACATAAGTTTATTACAACACTTAAAAAAAAAAAAAAAAAAAACAACAACAACAACAACAAGAAGACAAACAAAATACAAAACAACCAAAATTCTAAGTCCAAATTTTCTCCACACCACTCACTCCTCTTCACTTGAGGTGCGATCTTCTTCTTCAACACCCTCGTCTAAAGGGGTCTGGGCCACGTTGTCTTTATCAGTCTTGACATTGCTGTAGTCTAAGTCAGGGAACAGCTCTTCTGCTTTACGCTTGAACATCTTCCACCCGTTGTCCCAGAACTCAGCCATCTCGTGTTTGTAGAAGTCCGACCGCTGGAAGCTCTAGATCACCTCTTCTTCACTCCTGCTCCCAGCGGTCGCCCCCGAAAGGCCAGTCCCCCCAGCCCCTTCTCTCGCCAGGTTGCTGGCGTTCGCAGCATCGATAGCTATCTGAAAATTAGCAGACCCCTTGAATTGCTCTACTACTGTGACGCACAAATCAGGGTATGTTGCCCTCTCAGAGGCTGACTTGGTTTTCTCTTCCTCTAACTCCTTCTCCAGCGCTGCTTTCTCCGCCGCTGCCTTGGCACGCTCGTCTATAAGATCCTACTCCAACCTAGCGATCTTCAGGTCTGCTTCTTCCTTTTTTTTGACCCACTGGGCGCGCAGATCTTTATTGCTAGTCATGGCCTCTTCAAATCGCTCGTTGGCGACAGTGCAAGCATTTTGGGCATCTTCCAGCTTCTTCTGCTCGCCAGCCAGCTGGAACTCGAGCAACACCACCTTGCGGCGTTCGTCCTCCAGCTCCAACTTGGCTCCGAGCAGCTCAGCATGGGCACGATCGGCAACGTTGCTTTGCACCATCGCCAACACCTCTATCTTCTTTACCTTCTGAGCCTCCTCCAACCCCCTAGCACACGCACTCCGCGCAACCCTTCTCCAGCCTACACTCTCCTTCTTCAAATTTTCAAGTTGGGCCTCCACCTGCCCTAACCTCTCCCTCTTGTTCCTCACTTTACCCTTCATCACCGCTGCCTTGTTCAACAAGGCTCCTGCCAAGGCAGCCACCTCCATTTGGGTAGAACATAACCCATTCATCAGCTCAGTCTTAGTAAAACCGGCGACTGAGCGAACGGTTGCGTCTTTCACCACCCCCAAGAGGCGGTTTGCAGCCATCCTGGCTTCTCTTCCTTCTCCTTCCACTCGCCCAGACATCGCAGGGACGTGGTAGAAGGCGGTCCTCAACCCAGGCCTCTCCCCCTCTCTTTGGGACGCCAGACCCTCTTTAGGCTGTGGCTCTGCCCTCTTCTCAGTGCCGACCGCCCCACTTTGCTCTTGTTCCTCAGGGCCAGTCGCCTCACTTTTCGCCTCCTTTGCCGCTCCCCCAGCCCCATTTCAGGGGTCTCCCCCGCCGTCACCTCCTTCATCTTCTTCAAGGCGGGCTTCCCCTCAGTTTGACGGACTCTCTTCTTCTTTTTCAAACCCTCCATCTCCTTTTTGTTCCTCTCCTTCAGAGGATCCACAGGGGGCGGTCGTGGCTCGAAGCTGCGCAGATCCTTCTCCCCCAATGGCCTGGGGCGCTGTCGGATGTGCTCTCTGGCGATCGGTTTCGGCGCAGGCCCAAGTTGTGTCTCTTTGTACTTGTCTGCTCGGGCAAATAACCTCCTCTCCTCCTCCTCCTTCACCTTCCTCTGCGCTTCCAGCTCTTCCCTTGTTGGGTTCTCCCCCAACGGTTGCGGTCCCAATTTCAAAGCGAACAATGTTGAAGGCAGGACCAGCTCCTCCCACCTCACCACCTTTTCTTCTCTCCATCCCCTCACTCTTTTCAGTCGATCCTCAGCCGTCTTGTCCAACTTGGGCTCGACCGATGTGATTGGCACCTTCCACATGGTGCGAACTCCCGCCCCAGCGTTCGTTGTCAAAAAAAACCATCTCGGTCTCCATCTTTTCACCGACAATGGCAGGCCTGCCACCAGCCCTCGCCCCACCACCGCTTGCAGAGTGACCCAAGTCTCCTGCTGACCGGAAGCCTTGTAGCAAGAGAAGAACTCCTCTACTATCATTGCCGCCCCTCCGGTCGCCTGAAGCCAGGCACTCGTGCAGGCCATTATTATCTTCCACGCGTTCGGTATCAGTTGCCCTGGCGCCGCTCCTAGTTTGTTCAGAATATCCACCGCCACTTAAGGGAGAGGCATCTTTAAACCCCCTTGGAATGTCTCCTCGTACAAATTGAATTCACCCCGCCGCACATCTGATGCCCTTTCCGTAGTAGCGGGCAATCTCAGCCCTATCTCCGAGGGTATTTGGTACTTCTTCCTTAGTCCCTCCAACTCCTCAGCTATCAGTACAGATCTATCCGGTTTGGTGTGCCAATGGTCTGGCTCCACCTGACTGATAGGCCTCGCGGCCGAAATTATTGTCCTGGGGTAAGCACGCACCGCTTGACTCGCTCCCTTCCCCTCCCTACGCTCCGTCCGGTATTGTTCTGCCAAGTTAACCGCGTCATTGTCGCCTAGGGGATCAACCCTCGCGATTGTTGCTTCTTCTTGAGCCATCTCTCTTGTATGTCTGCGAATAGCTTCAGATGCGGGCGTAAGAAATTCAAAAAGTGTTGCAGGGGTGTATCGTTAGCAACGAAGAGTTTACACTTGGAATGTTTTGATTTTTTGCAAAAAGGTAGGTAAAATGAATAATACCAAAAGCCCAAGGCTTGCCTGTATTCCAAGGGTCACAATTAATTTTTGCCAGTTTGAAAATTTTCAACAATCTGCCAAAACTGTCTTTTCGAACACCCTATAATAACCTGTCGTTTCACTTCTTGCCCAACGTCTAACCTTCCTCACTCCAAGATTCTGCCACGTGTACGACCACGATTCGATGCCCCCTTCCCCTACCTTGTCTTTTTCACTTCAAATCACTACGTGCCCCGCCGTTCCTCGAGCCCCGCGCACCACCACCCACCCTTCACGGTCGGCCTGGCCCTTCCGCTCAGCCACCCTTTGCGGTCGGCCCTCCCCACGGCCGACCCTCCTCACGGTCGGCCCCTTCGCTCGGCCACCCTTCGCGATCGGCCCTACTCGTGGTCGGCCCCTTCACTCGGCCACCCTTCACGGTTGGCCCACCTCGTAGTCGATCCCTCATCTCAGCCACCCTTTGCGGTCGGCCCTTCTCATGGTCGGTCACTCCTCTCTGTCGACCTTCACCCTGCCTGTCTCTCACCACCCTCATTTTCTTGATTATTCCCTTCGTTGGACTGACGCTGCACTTGGGAATGGGAGACTAGTGACAGGGGTAAGCCCATAAAGATTATAGCCCACCATTTAGGGCCCAATACACAACTCAAATACTAAGCCCCAGCACTACCGAAGCCCCACGTAGCAATAAGAATCAATGACATCAAGACACATGTCAAGAGAAGGGCAAGCCACATAAGTAGACAAAGATATGCAAAGTTATTGCCACTGTACATCGCCATTAATGAAGCCCCTTACAGCATTTATTGCGACAAGCCCTCTCCGTCGGGACGGAACGCCTTCACCATGAACAAGGTAAGTTAGAGTATAGATTTTCGGCCAAGGTGACAGGTCGGAAGGGACAACGAAATGATTAGCAGAAGATATAAGCATACGTCGAAGACAGGAAGAAGGTTAAGCTTTTTTGTCTCTAATTCATCCCTACATTCTACTTCTCTCTCTAAGTTGCTCGTCGGAGGGTTCGCTGGGGGACTTTCTGTTCCCCGTTGAACTCTTGTGCAGGTTCCTCTGTGGGCTTGGTCATCCGAACTCCCGCTTGGGAAGCGTGGATCAGTCTGACCCGTTCCGTCTGGAACCCGCTGTATCATCAAAGTAAATAATTTTATGAATTAATTTTTTGCATAAAATAATTATATTTTGGTGATAGGGAAAAAAAACTATATCATAGAATAACAATTTTCAAAAAAACACCATGTTTGGTTTCAGAAAATTGAGTTTTTTGCTTTTTTATTTTTTTAGTGAATTTTTTAAATATTTTATGGTTTTTTTTAAAATTTTTTAGATACACCTAATCAAAGTACACTTAAAAATGTAATATTTGTGAAAAAGAAAATCAAAAAAAATCACCAAGTACAAAAAAAAATACAAAAATTCAATACATTTTTATAATTTGTATATATTCAATGAATTTTGTAAATATTTTTTACTTTTTAAATAAATTAAAATGATGTAAATTTAAAAATTAAAAAAATAATTAATTAAAATATTTTAAAAAAATTAAAAATATAAAAACACAAATTAAAAACTCAAAAGACTTCAACTCTAATTTTGGACGAGTTATGTCAGGGATTCTAAATATTTTACCAAATTTTTCATTTAAATGTGAGACCCACAAACATGTAAATTTATGTAAATTTCATCCATATAAAAAAAATTAATAAAATATTTAAGATACCTGCCATTTCTCATTTTGAAAGTTACAACTCTTTCTGTAAAGAATTGCGGCACCGCGTATTGTCTTCGATACGCGAGTTTGACCAGAAAAATTCGCGGATTGCGTGAAAAATTCCAGTCTGATTTGCTAATTCATTTGTGAATAAATTATGAGTGGCCCTAATAATGTTCTTTCAATTCCATTTTTAATGGTGTGATTCATTCATATGAAGTAGTACCATACTTCTCTACCTCTCATTTTTAATTACACCTCTAAGAATTCATTTTTTAATTACACCTCTAAGGATGTGATTCATGTCATATAGAGTGGTTTTGTACTAGTCTCCTTCTCATTTTTAGTTTTTCTAGTTTCACGTCATTATGAATAAAATTAAAAAAATAAAATTAGGAGATGAATCATTATGTAATTTGAGAAGTGTTTTTTTCATCCACTTCGTTAGAGGTGCAATTGGAAGTGATGAAATGAAAATATAACACCACCGATAAAAATGTAGATTCATACACTTTTTAGGTGCAATTACTTTTATTTGTACTTATAATGAGACTAAGGGTGTATTTGGCAGGTTGTCTTTTTAGCTAAAATAGTCAAAAAATCAAAACACCCAATTATATCACTCGTTTTATTTTTTACACTTTTTTTTTTTTTTTTATAAAAAACTAAAAAATCAACTAAAAAATCAATTTCTAAACCAACTCTAAAACACATTTGTTGCTTTTCTTTTCATTTTCCTCTTTTTTTTTTTTTTAATTTATTTATATATATATATATATATTATATACCTTTTCACCTCCTTATTTTTATATGATTTTTTTTCCAATTTTTTTTTCTTCTTGAAATCACAGAGAGAGTTTGAAATGGTCACCCTCACGTGATAGTTTCTTTTTGTTTTGTTTTGCTTTATTTTTTTTTTATCTTACATCTATTTGTACATTCTATGTTTAAAATTTTAGGTATATATAAACATTTTCATAATTTTTGCATGCCTAAACATCTGAAAAATTATTTCATGATACTGGACATCAGAACACTAAGTGATTCTATCTTGGAAAAATTACTTATAAATCTCATTTGGAGAAAAGTTATTTCATTTAGTCCTAGAAGTTTTCTTTCAAACCAATTAGTCCTTTTTATTTTGGATATATTTTATTTCCTTAATTTGGGGATTTGAAAGTTTACTTGTTTGCCCTTGTGTGTGATTTTGTTTGGATTTTTTTTCTAATGTTGAGTATGTATAGGTAAGGTAGGTTTTTACGTTTCTATTTTTTTGTGGGGATTTAGTGGAGTGATTTGTAGGTGGATGATGTTACCTCGTTTGTAATGTTATTGAGCACCCTGTCAGCAAATTGATCACTTTCTCACCTAACAAAATGTTTTTTGTTTTTTTGATTGACACCTAACAAAATGTTGAAATGTTGAAATGTTGGGATATTTACTTTGGGATAAATGAGTAAGTGGGCGTTCGGAATGTGTTTGGTTGTGTTTTCAAACAATGATTCTACACTCATATTTAAATATGATGTTTGGTTGCAAGTCTCAAATCACGTTTTTAAAACTTTGTAGAAAATTTTGTTTCAGGCGCATTTTTCAAAATTTTTTTTTTAAAAATTTGGCCTAACCGGTCGTTTGGCCGGTTGTCCGAAACAGTGATTTTTTTTTTTTACAATTGACATATGTTAATTTTTATATATTCGAAAAAAATATTTTCTAAATTTTTAAATTTTTTTTATGTGTTTTAATAGAATTTTGAGTTGGATGTTTGGTTATGAGTTGTAAGTTTTTGTATCAAATATCATATGTCACATAAAAAATTCTCCATTTAATTCAAAACTCTTTTCAAAACTCTTTCACTAAACAAATTTTTTACACTCAAATCATAATTCCAAAACTCACAAACTCAAAATACAACTCATACTCTCAAATTATATTTACAAAACTCCATCAAAGGCAATCTTTTTTCTTGTTGTGTTTTGTCTTTTTCCATTTTTTTTTGTTTTTGTTTTTGTTTAGGCATTGTCAGTTCAGTAGAGCTGCTTTTAAAAGAGCTCTATTAAAGCTCTCTATCATTTGGGTGTGTGCTATTGCTAAATAAACTAATAAAATTTCTTACTACACCTATATGTGTTGTTAGGAATGCTTTATTTTGCAATAAACAATTTGGATGTTGTTCATATTCCACCCTAAAATATTGAAGCACTCAATTTTTACAAGGGTATTTTGGGTTTTTCCTTTAAACACATTTGAGAGAGAGAGAGAGAGACCTAAATGAGTAATGTGACCTTATAAAATTAAATACTCTTTCCATCTTTTTTGTTCTCCATTTTTCAAGGAAAATGATTTTTTTCCCGATTTTTGCCCCTCCGAACAGCCCGAAACAGATAGAAGAGAAAGAGAAAGAGAGAAAGAGGGAATGGAGAGAGAGAGAGAGAGAGAGAGGGCCCCTTTGCTTCCGCCGATCGATCGCAGATCGCCCGGCCGATCATCGCAGCTCGTCGCAGCCCCGCTTCCGGGCCTTCCCCCCCCCCCCCCCGCCGTCGTCGTCGCCTCCGCCGCCTTCGCCCGTCGCAGAAGCTCCGATCGTCGCAGCCCCGCCGCAGCTCGTCGCAGCCCCGCCTCCGGCCCCGACTCCTCCTCCAGCCATTTTTATGGCCCCCTCCCCTCCCTCCTCCTTCCTCCTCCTCCTTCTCCTCCCTCCTCCTTCTCCTACTGAAAACAGAAATCAAGCCACTCTCGAGCCACAAGATTCGAGCTACGAATCACTGCCGTTTTTTTTTATCCTACATTGTAATAATTAAATAATTTTATTGTCGATTTTGTACCCATAAATGGGATAGTTTTGTCCACATAAAAGAAATGTATTAGATTTATTAGTTTATTGAAAAACACTAAGGTAGTGTTTGATAAAATTGAAAATTAAATATTAAAAATTAAATGTTGAATTTTTTAAATTGAAAAGTTATTTGATGAAAATTTAAATGTTGAGTTAAAAATAATTCATTTGATATGTGTAAGATAAAATTTAAAATTTATTATTTTTAAGTTATATGTTTTAATTTTTATATTGTGATAATGGTTGTGGGGAGTTGGGGTGCCTCACCCAACACAGCAGGCACTGTTGTGCGGCTTTATGGGCTTATTTTGGGATCCGTTTTGATAATTTGAACCATTCACATTTTAGAGTACATCGAGTAGAATATACCTGTAAAAAATTAAATTAATAAGATATCGTTAACCCTTTCATCCACTCACATTTGTATAAATTTTAATACTTTAAATCACAATGTCATTTATTTTTAAAGATACAAATATGAGTGGACGAAAGGATTAACGATATCCGATTAACTTAATTTTTTACAAGTATATTCTACTTGATGTACTCTAAAATGTAAACGGTTCGGATTATCAAAACGAATCTCGAAATAAGTTCATAGGGTCGCATAGCAGTGCTTGTTGTGCTAGGTGCACAGCAGGCACCCCAACTCCTGGTTATGGTGGTAGTAGTAGTGATAGTGATAGTGATAATGATGGCACGGGGATCCAAATGGCTGACTTTGGGGGACCAAAACACTAGGGCCTTGTTTGGTTTGTATTTGAGAAACATGTTTTGAGATAAAAAGTACGAAAATTTGTTTGGTTTGGTTTTTTTTCAAAAGATGTTTTGAGAAATTATTTTGAGAGAGAGTTTTGAAAAAAGTGATTGATTTGATGTGTATGAGAGAGAGATTTGTTTGGAAAATTTGTAAATCAAACAAGTTTTGAAAAAAATTTTTGGGAAAATTTGTTTCGTTTGATTACTTTTGAAAACTTATTTGTAGAGAATTTTTTCCGAAATTTTTTGAGAAATACAAACCAAACAAGGCCTAGATTTTTCCATATTTCTACCCTTACCAAAAGGAGGAAACTTAAAATTAATGTTCTTAAGGATGAGGAGGGCAACTGGATCTCTGGTATGGATGAACTTAAAGCCCACATCACTGACCACTTTATTAACCTTTTCAAGTTTGAAGAAACTACCATTGTGGAGGGGTGGAATAATATTGCTAGAATTAGACTCACAACCGAAGACAATGATAGGCTCTTAGCTCCCATATCCAACACTGAAATTTGGCAGGCCATTAAGAATATCAAAGCTTTTAAAGCCCTAGGCAAGGATGGTATTGAAGCAATTTTTTACAATCAATACTGGAACATTGTTGGCCCTTCCTTCTGCCATTTCATCAAAACCTGTTTTCAAAATCACTCTGTCCCTCAGGATATCAATGAAACTCAGATCGTCCTCATCCCTAAAATTGACAATCCTGAGTCTATTAAACAATTCAGGCCTATCAGCCTTTGTAATGTCACTTATAAGGCTATTACCAAGGTCATTGTCAACAGACTTAGACCTCTCCTCCCTGACCTCATCAGTCCTAATCAGAGTAGTTTTATATCGGGTAGAACTACTACAGATAATATTATCGTTACCCAGGAGATTATACACACTCTTAGGCTCAAGAAAGGCAAGTCTGGGGGTATGGTTCTCAAAATTGACCTGGAAAAAACCTATGATAGGTTATCTTGGGATTTCATACAACATTCTCTAAAGGAATTTGGCCTTAATTCTGATTGGATTACCCTTATTATGAGTTGTGTTTCTAATGTCAGATCCTCTATTATCTAGAATGGGGAAACTCTCCCCAGCATTAACATGGGCAGAGGCCTCTGTCAAGGAGACCCTCTCTCCCCCTATCTCTTTGTTCTTTGCATGGAAATTCTTTCAAACCAGATTAAAATTAAAACAGATTGTGGCAGGTGAAAGGGCCTAAAGGCTTCCAAAGATGGCCCCTCTATTTCCCACCTGTTTTTTGCTGATGATATCATTTTATTTGCCAAAGCTGATAATAGAAATTGTGACTGTATTATGGAAGTTCTCTCTGAGTTCTGTGACATGTTTGGTCAAAAAGTTAACCTGATCAAATCGAAAATGTTTGTCTCTTCAAACATTTCCTGTAGGGAAGCCCTCCTTCTCAGCCACAAGTGTGGCATACCTTTGACAGATGACTTAGGTAAATACCTAGGCACACCCATTCTTCACCACAGAATCAATAAGACTCTCATAAAAAATATTATTGAGAAAATGTCTAAAAAACTGTCTGGTTGGAAAACCAAGAATCTGTCTTTAGCTGGTAGAACTACTTTGGTTAAATCTGTCACTGCTGCTATACCCAACCATGTGATGCAAACCTTGGAAATCCCCAAAAATGTTTGTGATCACATTGATAAACTGAATAGAAATTTCCTGTGGGGCAACACTGAAGGGGTTACGAAAATCCATCTGGTTAATTGGAACCAAGTGTGTAAAAACAAAAAATATGGTGGGCTTGGTATCAGGAAAGCTAGAGAGCAAAATTCTGCCTTTATCTCCAAATTGGGCTGGAAGTTAGTTAGTAATGCTGAGGACCTTTGGTGTAAAGTTCTCAAAGCAAAGTACCTCAGGAACAATACCCTATCCAACTGGCCAACCAAAAGAAGAGCATCTCACACTTGGAAAAGCATTATCAAGAATAGGGATGTCTTGGATAAGAACATCAAGTGGAATGTGGGTACAGGGGAGAACATCTCTCTATGGACTGACTGGTGGTGCGGATCACAGCCCTTCTGCAACAAATACAAAGGTCCTCTTATTGATAACTCCACTAGAGTTAGTTCTCTACTTGATGATGAGGGACAATGGAACCTGTCTTCTATTACAACAGTCATATCTCAACAAGATAAGGATGATATTCTCAGTATATTTAGGCCAATGTATGTGACTTTTTCTGATGGCCCTATTTGACAGGGCTCTACTAATGGTAACTATTCCACTGCTGCTGCTTATCAAGCCATTTCAGGGCAGGTTAATAATGGGGAAGACTAGCAGTGGCTGTGGAGGCTGAGGCCCCCCAAAAAATCAAAAGCTTCCTGTGGCTGGTGCTGCAAGAAAGCTCCTTACTAATCACCAGAGGCTAATCAGAAATCTCTCCTTGATTGATACATGCCCCAAATGTCAGTGCAGCAGGGAAGACACCATTCATCTTCTCAGAGGCTGTCCTAAAACCAAATCTGTTTGGCTTATTCTGAAAGATCCCAGCTGGTGACAACAAAGCATTTATACTTCAATTCAAGATTGGATCAAATCTAATATTAAAAGTAAGGTGAAAGTCAATGAAGTACAATGGCCCTTAATCTTCATTATTGCACTTTGGAACATTTGGAAGGAGCGAAACAGATTTGTCTTTGAGAACCAAACTCAATCCCCATCTATAAGTGCCAAACTCATCCTAGAGCAAGTAGGGGAAACTCAACAAGCTTTTCGGAATGCCCTCAATCCAAATTACCTAAATTCTGTACTAACTGTTTGGTTTTGTCCCATTGCAGGAAAACTTAAACTCAATACAAATGGATGCTCCAAAGGGGATCCAGGACAGGCAGGTTACGGTGGACTACTCAGAGATGAAGTTGGCTCTTGGATATGGGGCTATCATGGATACCTAGGCCATTGTACTAGCCTAGAAGCAGAGATTTGGGGGATATACAGAGGACTGACCATTATTATGCAAAAAGGGCTATCCAATATCATCATTGAAACAGACTCTCACAATGCTACGGAAATGCTCACGGAAAGTGCTTCCAACAGTTCACCTTATCGAGCCATTATTGAGGATGCCAAATTCCTTCTCAACAGGTGCCAGTGCTCCATTCAACATACTCCCCGAGAAGGCAACCACTGTGCTGATGCTTTGGCCAACGTTGGAGTCAATCAACAAGACCACCTTGTGTTTCTGGAGAATCCTCCTACATCTCTTTCATCTTTTCTTATCACTGATATGGTGAATGCCAACTCTGTAAGGGATTGAATATCCCAGGACTACTACTACTTTGTTCTTCTTATTCTCATGAATCAAAAAAAAAAAAAGAGATAATGATGGCATGGGCATTCTTCCACTAACGCCTAAGTTAATGGAGCTAATAGGTAATGTGAAATTACTGTTTTGTCCTCATGAAATTATTGGTCTTTAACAAGTCAAGCACAATAATATCCCCCAATCACAGAACCAATGGCCAACGAGTTGAGCATAATCATCTTCAACTCTTCTTTTTTTTTATCAGTAAAGAAAAATTTCATTAATAGTATGAAATTAAAGGTACAGGAAGATGACATGCATCGAGAGAGATTCAGAAAGTACAAAAATACCCCTACTACTGCTACTCGTATCCATACAATCAACCCCTTGGCCTCACGATTTTTTTTAAACAAAAAAAGTTAAGAATGATGGTCGGAAAATCTACACCATATGTCAATTTTTTTTTTTTTGATCAACAAAGAAAAATTTCATTGAAAACATGAAATTAAAGGTACAGGAAGACGAAATGCATCGAGAGAGGTTCGGGCTACTCGCAATCATACAACCAACCCCTTGGGCCTCACGATTTTTTTTTAAACAAAAAAAAGTTAAGAATGACTTAACTAGAAAATAAAATACATGAATCCTCACAAAATCAACCCACCAAATCTCCCAAGCTACTCCTGCAATCCTCTTATCAACAAACTGAAATTTTCTTTTCCAACACCCAAGTTGCTGAACACCTCTAATCAACCCAATTATTTTATTCACCTTTTCTGTTGCCCTCCCAATGCCCATACCACCCAAACTAAAATCTTTTCAACAACCCACACTGCCAAGACCCACGCCTATGCGGCTACAACTCCCAATGCCCACACCACCCACGTTTATGCTGCTGCCCACACCATGCCTATGCTGCAGCAACTCCCAATGCCCACACCACCCACGCCTAAGCTGCTGCCTACACCACGCCTATGTTGCTGCAACTCCTAATACCCACACCTATGCTGCTAATTCGACCGAGAAAACTCTATAGCCAACATCGGAAAACTCCAACGCCTATGCTGCTGCAACTCCCCCTGCAACTTTGAACTTGACATTGCAGCTCCAACATTAGCTGCAGTAGACAGATCATCTCTCTGATTAATTACCTCATTGGAAGACCAACTCCCACTGCCACCGCTATCTCTTCCGCTAATAGGCTCGCTGATTCCTTCTCCAGGGGTGGTGGCGGTGGATCCAGTACTCCTCTCCGACTAATTACATTGCCTCGGCTGAGTCTGATAGAATATCTTTGAAACCACAAGTTTTTCTTCTTTCTCACACCCACTGCAGATCCAAACACCGACCAAACACCAACCCACCACTGGGACACCTCCATACATTTGGAAGAAGTTCACCCCTCAAACTCTTACTTGAAGAGGAGCGCACGAATGAAAACCAGACAGATCTGGATCGACTTCGACACCCATGTTTCCGCCCAAACAAAGCATCGATACTTCTTCAAAAATCTGAACCAGCATTCATCCCTCAAGCTCTTACTCGCAAAAGAGCGCTCGAATGAAGATCCTGGACGACCCCTGATGAAAACAACACACCACTACCCCTAATGAATCAGCTATAACGGGCCCCGAATCACCAAAAAATAAAGTCTACAGCAGCACACAAAACACACCTAGGTGGGAAAATAATGGGAGAATCAAGTTTATTAAAGGAAAAAACTAACAAACAAACGCCGGAAAGAGCTAGCCCAGCCGACCGCCATAGCCAAAGGCGGCGGCCGGTCGGCCCACATATAGGCCTAGGGAGGTGGTTTTTAGAGAGAGAGAAAGAGGTGTGTCGTTTTCATCTTCAACTCTTCTTATTATTTACATATTAAATTTTAGGGTAAATTATACCTTTTCCCCTTATATTTGATCACTTTTTTTATTTTGACCCTTAAAATTTATTTATTTTTCACTTTAGCACTTCATCTTTCAAGTTTTTTTCAATTTACTCCTAAAATTAATTTACTTATGTTCAAAATTAGATAGAAAAATGTTACAATAATTGTCACATAACATAAAAATATATATTTTATTAGAGTTTAAGTTTGTAATAAAATATTTTTATGCTACATAATTGTCAATGTATTATTTTCTGTATAGTTTTTAACAAAAATTAACTTTAGGAAGTAAAGTAAAAAAATTTTTTAAAAAAAAACTTGAAACATAAAAGGTTAAAGTAGAAAAAAAATAAACTTTACATGCTAAAATAAAAACTGACAAAACATAAAAGAGACAAAGTGTAATTTACCCTAAATTTTATTAAATTAGTGACAAGGATCGAACTTTACATGGGATTGCTTAGACAATAATAATTGACAAAAAGTGACAGATTCTGTTTCCATATGTCAAAAACCAATTTGGTAAATTTCTATTTTTTATTTTTATTTTTGAAATATCATCATAATATGAAGATGGGGTATCCCTATTCGGGATTGTATATAAAGGAATCATGTGAAATTGCTGTTTATAACACAAGAATGATTCCTCTAAAAAGTAAAACTTTACAACAATGATTTAGACCACTAAAAAATACACCACTAATAGCACTAATGCATTGGGAATGATAAAAAAAAAGAAAAAAAAAAGAAACAAGGCATAGAAAGTGGGCGGGGCCCACTGCCACATCATTAGTGGTCCTTCTAGTGCTCTATTTCTAGTGCTCCCAAGCATTTTTCAAAACTTTAACATATTCCCCTCTCTCTCTCTCTCAAATTCATCTGAAATTCGTGAAAAAGAAACTAAAAAAAATCACTAAGTATAAAAAAATACAAAAAATTCAATACATTTTTATATTTTGTTATATTCAATAAATTTTGTAAAGATTTTTTAGAATTTTTTTTTTACTTTTTAAATAAGTTAAAATTACGTAAATTTAAAAATTAAAAAAATAAATAATTAAAATATTTAAAATATTTATTAAAAATATAAAAATACAAATTAAAAACTCAAAAAACTTCGACTCTAATTTTGAACGTTACAAGTCTTTGTGTAAAGAATTGCGGCACCGCGTATTGTCTTTGATACGCTAGTTTGACCAAAAAAATTCGCGGATTACGTGAAAAATTCTAATCTGATTTGCCGATTCATTTGTAAATAAATTATGAGTGGCCCTAATCATGTTCTTTCAATTTCATTTTTAATGGTGTGATTCATTCATATGAAGTAGTACCATGCTTCTCTGCCTCTCATTTTTTAATTACACCTCTAACGATGTGATTCATCTCATACATCATCATAGATAAAATTAGGAAAAAAATTATGCAACGAATCATTATTTAATTTGAAAAGTGCTTTTTTCATCCACCTCATTAGAGGTGCAATTGGAAGTGATAAAACGAAAATATAGCACCACTGATAAAAACATAGATATATACGCTCTTTAGGTGCAATTTTTTTTGCTTATATTTAAAATGAGACTAAGGATGTGTTTGGCATGTTGTCTTTTTAGCTAAAATAGTCAAAAAATCAAAATGCCCAATTACATCACTCGTTTTATTTTTTTACACTTCTTCTTTTAAAAAATTAAAAAATCAATTAAAATAATCAATTTCTGAACCAACTCTAAAAGACACTTGTTGCTTTTCTTTTCATTTTCCTTTTCTTTATATATATATATATATATATCTTTTCACCTCCTTATTTTTATATGATTTTTTTTCCAATTTTTTTTTTTGAAAACTTAAAAACATACTTTTTTTGAATTTATTTAAGTCAAGTAATTTTCTTTTTCTTTTTTTGTTTCACTACTCACTTCCTCTCAACCATTAGTGACTTAAGTAGTGGTCGATATTCCTCCTGCTCAACGGATCAAAGGTACGCTAGGGTAGGAATGTAAAAATAACCCGCGACCCGTGAGCGGTCTGAAACCCGCTCGTGGCCCGGGGTGGACCTGGCTCATTTGGGTCCGAGCTCGGGTCCAAGACCTTAGGCCATCATTTTGAAACCTGGCCCATCGGCCCACTCAAGGTTTGACTCGCGATGCCCAGTTTTTTTTTTAATGAAAAATAATAAAATTTTGGTAGAAAAAAAAAAAAAAAAAATTGTTCAGGCCCTCCCAAGCTCGGCCCAAGCCTAAGCCCAGGCTCAGGCCCACTAGTCCGTCCTGAGGCTTAGCACACCGACCCGCCCAAGGCCCGAATATCCCTTATGCTTGGGCCTAGTTTTTCTGGCCCGTGGCCCAGCCTGAATTTTGGCGGGAGCCCGTGAGGCTTGACATGAGCTGGGCCGGACCAAATTTAGAACCCTACGCCAAAACGTCTAGTGAGTCACAGACCGAGTTTGAAAAGGTCACTCTCATGTGATAGTTTGTTTTTGTTTTTGTTTTTATTTTTTCATCCTACATTGTAATAATTAAATAATTTTATTGCAGATTTTGTACCCATAAACGGGGTAGTTTTGTCCACATAAAAGAAATATATTAGATTTATTAGTTTATTGAAAAACACTAAAGTAGTGTTTGATAAAATTGAAAATTAAGTATTAAAAATTAAATGTTAAATTTTTTAAATTGAAAAGTTATTTGGTAAAAATTTAAATGCTGAATTAAAAATAAATTATTTCATATGTGTAAGTTAAAATTTAAAATTTATTATTTTAAAAATATATATTTTAATTTTTATATTGTGATAATGATTGTGGTGATTGTGGTAGTAGCAGTGATAGTGACAATAATGACAGCCGCCTTCTTCCACTAACGCCTAAGTTAACAGAGCTAATAGGTAATGTGAAATTACTTTTTTGTCCCCATGAAATTATTGGTCTTCAACAAGTCAAGCACAATAATGTCCGCCAATCACAGAACCAATGGCCAACAAGTTGAGCATAATCATCTTCAACTGTTCTTAGTATTTACATAATTTTAGGTTAAGTTATACTTTTCTCCTTTATGTTTGGTCACTTTTTTTTTATTTTGACTCTTAAAATTTATTTTTTTCACTTTAATAATTCATGTTTTAAGTTTTTTTCAATTTACTCTTAAAATTAATTTAATTCTGTTCAAAATTAGATAGAAAAGTGCTACAATAATTGTCACATAACATAAAAATTATATTATATTAGAGTTTAAGATTATAATAAAATATTTTTGTGCTACGTAATTGTCAATATATTAGTTTTTGTCTAGTTTTTAACAAAAATTAACTTTAAGAAGTACAGTAGAGTAAAAAAAAAAAAAAAAAAAAACTTAAAACATAAAAGGCTAAAGTCGAAAAACAAAAAAAAAAAAATTTTAAAGGCCAAAATAAAAAGTGACAACATAAATAAGACAAGTGTAATTTACCCTAAATTTTATTAAATTAGTGACAAGGACCAAACTTTACATGGGATTGCTTAGACAAGAATAATTGACAAAACAAAAAGTGACAGATTCTTTTTCCAAATGTTAAAACCAATTTGATAAATTTCTATTTTTTTATTTATTTTTGAAATATCATCATAATACGAAGATGGGGTATCCATATTCGGGATGGTAAATAAAGGAATCATGTGAAATTGCTGTTTATAACACATGAATGATTCCTCTAAAAAGAAAAACTTTAACATATTCCCCTCTCTCTCTCAAATTCATCTGAAATTCGTGAAAGAATAAATTCTATACTTCATCTAGAAACCAAAACAAGAATATATATACATGTTTGACACTACAACAAGGCTTCCTTGTTTTTCTTTTATATTTATTTATTATTTGTGCTTTTTACTTTATCAGTAATGCTGGGGACCCCAGTGACCAGGGACGGATCCAGGATTATGACTTTGGGAGGGTCAAAGTACGTTTAACCTCTAACCAATAAAATTTGAAGTTCAATACCAATTTCTACTAACATGAAAAAAAATAA
Source organism: Camellia sinensis (assembly GCF_004153795.1). Taxonomy (NCBI): domain Eukaryota; kingdom Viridiplantae; phylum Streptophyta; class Magnoliopsida; order Ericales; family Theaceae; genus Camellia; species Camellia sinensis. Next base: position 1,696,026 of record NW_021027479.1, on the reverse strand, counting down.
AAAATGATATGATAAAATATTGGGCTATATATTCCTTGTCAACATAGTTGAGTACCAAAAAATGATCATGCAATTGAGAATATTTTTTTGCCTATATTCACTTACAAAAAGTAGTAACTATTTCTATATGCATTTATTTACTAAAATTAGGCATCTTCAATTGAGCTCGATGCTCTTTCATAATATCAAAAGTATGAATGGTAGAGTCTAAATCAAACCCTCGAGCAATGTATTTTTCAATGTACGTAATGAAGTATCTAGCCAGAAAATCATCTTCCATTCTATTACACAATTTAGACTTAACGAGTTTCATAGTTGAAATGCACGTTCCGATGTAGCAGTTGAAACAAGTAAAGTCAACACAAGACGGATCAATCTATCAATAAGAGGATAACTTGTCGACTTTTTTGTTTTTGCCAACATTTGACACAACTCAGAAATGGTTGACAGCTTCTGAAACTCAGGAAGTATGGAAATATCAAGCTTATAGTTTTCCAACTGATACTTCAAATGCAATTTTTCTTGCTCGGAGAAATCCATGGGATAAAATTTATTTGCAAGTTTGCAAATATCCTAAATTTTGAATGATCTATAACCATCCCTAGAATCCAAAGCTGAGCTAAAAACAAGCAATTCCATTACATCTTCCTTAAACCTTTTGTTTAACTCTTGTAACTGAGAATCAATTGTAACCATAAAAATATCAACTCGAAAATGGTATTCCATGGTGAGCTGATCTTTTTCAGAACGAGACTGACCTCGGCCTCCGTTATAAGGACAACTCATATAAGGAATCTGTATACCATGATCATTAGAAAATAATTTAATTTTCTCCAATAATGGAACCCATCCATCTTCTCTAAATTTTTGAATAAGTATCTTCGTTGTAGACACCAAATCATAGTATTAAAAAAAAAATCACAATATGTAGTTAATCATTGTACCAATAACAATTATCATATTTTCATCGCACTAATAAAAAATTAAAAGCAAAATAATCACATTATTTAGTCTAAAATCACAATCAATCATAGATTAATAATATTCAATCTAAAAGCAGAATAATCACATCACATTGAAGCTGAAGGGATATCATATATCAGATAACTTACCAGATTCATAACTCTTCATTTGTAAATATCAGATAACTTATGCCCCCACAGATTATTTTATCTGATATCCTTTCAGATTCATAACTTATTTTTTTGGCAAACAACAGTGCAATTCCTTACTCTTCGTTTGTGAATATTAGATAATTTCGTCTGAAGGGATATCCACGGTTCGACCATCCATGTCGATAACTCTGACGAAGCCTCCATCGGACCACCGACAACAAAGCTTCTTCGTATCCCTTGTTGCTTTGCTTCTCTCTCTTTCTCAGAATCACAGCAAGTCTCTCAGATCAGATCAGTTGTTTTCTTTTCTTTTTTTAAATCTTAGTGCTTTGTTTAAAGCTTCTCCAGCAAGCCTTACATATATATAAAAGTTTCATATTTTGAAGCCTCCATCGGACCACCGACAACAAAGCTTCTTCGTATCCCTTGTTGCTTTGCTTCTCTCTCTTTCTCAGAATCACAGCAAGTCTCTCAGATCAGATCAGTTGTTTTCTTTTCTTTTTTTAAATCTTAGTGCTTTGTTTAAAGCTTCTCCAGCAAGCCTTATAGCTTACATATATATAAAAGTTTCATATTTTACACTTTGACCCACTAAAGTTTCTAAATTTTGCTTTCATCTTGACCTAATTTAAAAAATACATATACATGAAATTTAAAATAGATTATTATATATGTTAACTAATTCAAAAAAAAAATTCCAAACAGTTTAAAAAATTGGGGGGCTACTCTATATAATTTTGAAATTATCTAAAAAAAAATTTGGGGGTGCAAACTCTTATAATTTTAAATTATTTTGAAATTTCTAGTATAATAGATGATATTTTTCAATTTTTGGGGGTGTGGCCGCCCCCCCTAGATCCATCCTTGCCAGTGACACCCCACCCCTCCCCCCCACACCCCCACAGTGCCATGCGTTAGCCTGGGGTTGGCTAAAAACACACAACAAAAAAAAATAAAAAATATTTTTTGGGCCAATCACAGGAGACTCCTGGCATCCCCACTGGGGGGTCTCAAGCTTTATTGTTACTTTATTAAGATGGATCAAGTGAAAACGAAAAACTATTTGTTATTATGTTCAAATTCAAACCACTATTTGTGGACATAGAACCATTTTGGTATAGCTCTGTTTTTGCTTCTTCTTACTTCTTTTTTATTTTTTATTTTTGAATAAATTACACCAACACGCCCTAAGATTTATATTTAATACAGATTACTTCCTAAGGTTTTGTGAATTACACTTTTCTCACACAAGTTTGTATTTGCATTACAAATTACTCCTTCCCCCTGGTCAACCATAAAACAACTTGACAGATTTTGCCTAGGTCAGTTATTAAATTATTTACAATGCCAATTTTACACTGTCACTCTTCTTTATCATTTTGATATATGTTGTGTAGGTTTCTCTAGCACATTTTTTTTTTCAGAAACCCATTCCGAAAAATTTAAAACTGGACAAACCAAACAAATCAAACAAAACCATTTCAGTTGTCATTCAATGAGAGCATGAGAACCCATACGGCAAATTTTTTTATAATTGGATACAACTTACAGATTCATATCTTATGAAAAGTACTCCATCATTCTAGAAACAAGTTTGTGGAGCAATGGATTTTGGAAATACTTCTCCTGTCCAGCCAGGCCTATAAGATCTTAGTAATGTCACCTGAAATAAAGAGTAAACATTCCGGTTGGCAGTGTCGGAAGTGGTGCTCTGACGAACAAGTCAGTATTGTTACATTTCTGAAGTTCTTTCTTTTCCCACAAGTTTCTAGATCTTTCTTTTTTTTATTTACGGTGAGTCGGTCTCCCCCTTTTATAATGCCTCCCCACTATGTCCTTGCTGTCTTTTCAGGGTCCACTTCCCTATAATTAAACCACCTGGCCTCCATTCGGGCCTCGCCATTTACTATCACTTATTCGGTATGTGTTGGGATTGTCTGTATGCACTCGGCAATAGCCTACGAACCAATGGGCTTCACATCATTGGGCCACTGGGTGCCGTTCGTATTGCAATCAACTCCGATAATTTCCCTTAGAGTTTCCGACTAAATATTGCGTAGTCGGCATACTCAGCTAATGGGAACATATTCGGCTTGAGTTTGTTTGTCAGAACGCCTTGGAATTCGGAAATACGGCACAGGCACCCCTCTTGTTACTGATTCGGCAGGAGATACGATATGAAATGATTACAGCTTCCCGCTCCTTCGTATTTGACATTCATTTAATGCAATTTGAAAACTCTTCGCCTTTTCATTATTTGAAAGGTTTTCTCTCCTCATTGCGCCTTTGACATCTCTCCATCTTCAGCTTCTTTTGCATGCTTACGTTTTCAAGACCCTGTGCACCATATTCCGTTTCTTCTGTAGCTTGTATCTGTTTCATTTCTCTCTGTAAGTCTCTCACAGTCCCTTTATTTTTCTTGTATTGTTTCAGTCCACTCCTTTTTTATTTGTCCTTGTATCTTTTCTGGTCTTCCAACTCTGTTGCCATGGTGAATCAATTGAAAGTTCTCCTTTCTGAAGGTCGTATTACCGCCTTTTGTCAGCATTTTTTGATCGCCAACGACGTGCAATTGACCCTCATTGGTAATGACATGGTTGACATAAAGAAGGTTAACGTTAACACAATCGTCTTTCCTTTGATGTCGATCGCTAAGGGTAGGGTCCATTTTCCTCTCCACCCTTTCCTTAGATTCGTTTTATGCTACTGGGGTTTAATACCTTCCCACCCCAATGTTAATTTCTATCGAATAATAATGAGCATAATAGCTTTAAACCGTTGACTCAAACTTAACCTAGGATTCCCAACTATTCGACATTGCTACGTTTTGGCCAAATCATCTGGTCGGCAAGGCCGCTATTTCTTAAGAGCCAAGGACATAAATCACTATCTAGTAACCATGCTTGCTAGCTCTGGCAAGAGGGTTGACGATGTCATGGTCGCTGTCCATGGTAATTCGAAATTCAGTGAGGGAGAAGATCACGTAGACCTAGTGCCTAGGCAGAAAGGAGAACCAGGTGGCCGAATATAACTTTCGTTAGTTTAGCTTTTATTCAGTTTAACTTCATTTCTGACTCTTATTTTTGTGCAAGAAATGACCTTAAAAAAGCCCTTACTTCAGCGAACGAATTCGTGCTTGCCCAAGTAAGGTCGTCCTTGACTACGTTGGCCATCTAAATCTTCAAGGACAAGGACATGTTGCCCATATCTTATTAAGATACGACCCCACCTACTCCATATTTTTGGCGGTAGATCGCATTCTAATTCCAAAGAGTGAGGAACAACTCACAGCCTTAATATTCCCTAACTTCAACAATATAAGAGACATTGGACTCAGAGAGTCTCCCCTACCAATGAGCGGGGTGGAGATAACGGCGGACAGGGATGACAAGATGCCGAACAAGGTACTAAAGAACCTCAGCCAGACTCTGCTGATTTGATTGCCTTGGGCAAATTGGACATCCGTTTGGTAGAGGAGCAGGAGTTGGATAGAGAAATTGGTGCAGCCTTTGAACAAGTTGGCACCTATGAAAGAACTGGTAGTCCTTCTTTTGGCTGAATAGATTTGACCTCCCGTGAAGAGGATATCTTCATTTACTTGGAAGATTTGCTTAGAGTGCCTGGAGTAGGGTTTGAAGATATGGCCAGGGAGTCACTTGCATGGTTTATGAGAAGAAGGAAAGCTAAGAAGATGGCGGCTTGGAAGAAGGCGAAAGTTGCTGAGGGGAACCGAGAAGCTCCTCTGCCAGTGGTGACCCACACTAAGGCAATCACTGAAGTCGTGCTTGATGAATTTGCCAGGAAACCTCAGAAAGCAGCGAATGAGGAAGTGGCTGAATAGTAAGGGGAGAAATCCCTCAATCAAACTGTTGAGGGTGCTACCGTGTCACGCCCCAAAATTTGGATAATTAAATATTAAATTAGGACTAAACCCCAATCAATATTCCATCATCCAAACCCTAGGGGTGAAACAAAATCTAAAAAAAACTAAACGTTCTTGTCTCCATAAGGTCTAAGTAAATTTCCATCCTCCAAAAGATTACAAGGGATAAAAAAAACTAACAAAATGCCAACCAATCCATCTACCATAATTTCATAACTAACCAATACCTTCAACATTTAAGTAACAATAAATAGTCAAAATAACTTAAATAATGTAAAGTTACAAACCATACCAAATTGTCAAAATACTAAGGTCAAAAATAAATAAATAAATAAATAACTAAACTAATTTCAACCCTAACTCAAGAAAACATAAGAAGTCCAAGCGACATATTCAACAACTATAGTTATTCCACGTCACCACCGTAGCCCCAACTAATCCTGGAAAGGAAGCTCGGCTGCGTTCAAACAGAACGCACCCGAGTTGCCAAAAGATAAAACCGGTCAATATACAAGTATACTGGTATGAGTACAAGATTTAACACCCACATGTCCACCAGACACAAACAAAAATACATTTAATTCTTGTTACAGGACAAGACAAGTAGTTACATCCGCACTGAGATGAATGGGTAGTTTCTCGAGATACGGTGGCATTTAGTTTCTTACCCGTACACAACAAAATATAAATTGAGTATTGTAACATTGCCCGCGGGGGACCTCGCTACAGCTCGGACTCGACTTTTTGTAGTCACGGTTCCTAATCTGAACCAAAGAGTCCAAATCTGGCAAATCGTCTTTAGAAAACAGATTTTTTTGAAAGAAGTGCCAAACATGGACTGCTTTGCCAGATACAGAGTCGCCACCTAAATATTTTATTTTGGGAAATTTAGGAAACCCTGACTCGGTGCCAAAAGGCCACGTGTCCGTCATCACCAAAGCTGCTTCGGCTCGGGAACTTGGGTACGATTGGGGGAGGTCACTTCGTGAGCACCCCCGCTCGCCCCGGTCATAGACCGGCCTCTACTAACCATGATATCAATTTTTGAAAACATTGTGAGTTCTTATACCGGTTATTAGCCTAGGTTACTATGTGATGCGCACAGCATATAAGTATAGACCGGGTCGCCCGAATTGGAACAAAACATTTCATGTTTGCCTTTTTTGAAAGAGGTTTTGCTACCCGCAGGTAGGCTTGAAACATTTGATGATTTACTCCAATTCAGATAACCCAACCTTCACCCACAGGCATTCAGGCAGTTATATCATATAAGCACATAGCCTCATGGTAAGCATGCTATTCATGGCAAAACTCACACGCATGCAAGGATGCTAAAGCATAGAAACTTACCGGGTACTCTAAGCCAAAACAAAAGCTGTATTGGAAATCATGCATGATCCTAAGTATACAGAAATGCCTAATGCAACACATGCAAAGTGCAACTATGGCAAGCTCGGCTATTCTAAGATGGCATATGAAATGTTACAACTATCATGTATTCAACTTTGAATTTAAAAGTACAATGCAGTTAGTATGATTCGCCGAGCCCGGTGCATGCAATACAGATGAATGAATGCAAACATGCTGTCATGCTGTATGCTAATTTAAATATGCCCTAATCTAACCATCATAAGCAGGTAAATAAAAGGGAAGAAAGACGTGGGGTTGGAAGACATACAACACACACACGCACACTTATTACAACATTGCACAGTTATGCCCTCACTCGGAGGGTCCGAATAAATAATACAGTCCAAATATTACAGTCCAAAATATTACAGAATTCTAATTAATTAATGAATTAACTAGAAAGCAAATAAAACTGCGCTGCAAGCCAGGGACTGTCTTGCTTCTGGTGGATGATGCACGTCCGGGTTGTCTTGCGCGGAAATCCACCGGAATGCCCCAATTAGCCTCTGTTTACACCTGTTGTTCTTGAAAAGCGTGCCAAGTCCCGGAAAGTTGCTGATTCCTGATTTTGCTGTAACAGAGAGCAGGAAAGGGGCATAGCAATGTATTTGCACAAATATATGCATGTCTCGATCCTCGTGCCACCAATCACGCATACCGAGGCATGATGACAGAGGAGTCGAAATGCACAACTCAATATAGGATGAATGCACATGAAATTCTAGCTAAAACCTAACTCCATCATGGATAATCCGGAGTGTCGGTGACTGGGGAATTGAGACATATTCCGTTACTCGGAGTACGAAATGTACCTCGTTTCCCGTGCCCGGCTAACTCCTATTCCGGACATGATGCAATATGCACGAAATGCAACTAAGATGCAATCCTAACAAACACAATGCTATGAAAATGAGGTGTCTCGAAATGCGTGCACAGGCACGCAAATCAAGGCGATGATATGTGTCTCGAAATATGTGGACGCGGGCACGTAAACCGAGGCGAATATGTGTCTCGAAATTGTGCACGCGGGCACGCATCCGAGGCGACGATACGTGTCTCAAATACGTGCACGCGGGCCGCAAACCGAGGCGACGATATGTGTCTCGAAATAGTGCACGCGGGCACGCAAACCGAGGCGACGATATGTGTCTCGAAATACGTGCACGCGGGCATGCAAACCGAGGCAACGATATGTGTCTCGAAATACGTGCACGTGGGCACGCAAACCGAGCAATGGCGGAATGATGTAATGACATGGAAAATGTAAATGGACTTATACCAACATCAGAGAGCCTCAGCCGCACTCACATAAGATGCCGTCGGATAAAAAAGAAGTGCCTCGAAATGCGTGCACACGGGCACGCAAACCGAGGCAATGATGAAATGGCATGGAAATGACAAATGGGCTATACCAACATGAGTGAGCCTCAGCCACACTCACATAGGATGCGGTGGCAGAAAATGAAGTGCCTCGAAATGCGTGCACACGGGCACGCACACCGAGGCAATGGCAAAATGATGCGAATGACATGGAAATGACAAATGGGCTTATACCAACATGAGTGAGCCTCAGCCACACTCACATAGGATGCGGTGGCAGAAAATGAAGTGCCTCGAAATGCGTGCACACGGGCACGCACACCGAGGCAATGGCAAATGATGCGAATGACATGGAAATGACAAATGGGCTTATACCAACATGAGTGAGCCTCAGCCACACTCACATAGGATGCCGGTGGCAGAAAATGAAGTGCCTCGAAATGCGTGCACACGGGCACGCAAACCGAGGCAATGGCAAAATGATGCGAATGACATGGAAAATGCAACATGGACTTATACTAACATGAGAGAGCCTCAGCCACACTCACATAAGATGCCGTCGGATAAAAAAAGAAGTGCCTCGAAATGCGTGCACACGGGCACGCAACCGAGGCGATGCTAAAAGGTGATGAAATATGGCAAAAATGATATGCAAGCATACTAATGGAATTTCAGCACTAAAATATGGGGAAAAACAGTCCCGAAATGAAGCAAAATGACATGAAATGCAAGGAAAAGCCCGAAAATGCCATTAGCACCCGAAATGGCCTATAGCTATGCCAAACATGCCAACATGGACATGCAATGCAAAGACAGAAGCTAGACAGTCCCAAAAGATGCACTTTCACAGTTATAAACATGGCCAAACAGCAAGTATAGGTAGGGGAAAAATAGCATGCAAGAATAGGGGCCAAAAGAGGGGTAATGAAGCAAGTGGTATAAGCAAAACCCAAACTGGAAAATTTCCTTCTACAACAATGAAGATGGACCAAAAATATGAACATTTACAGTATATGGCAGACCTCAAATCAGTATACAAATATGCCAAAATGTGATGCAAGACAAGGCTCAAAAGGTGCTATAACATGAAGTATATAAAATAATCACCAAACAGAAAAAAAGTGTGAATGAAACATGAAGTATAGGCCAAAATAAGACCACTTTCAGTTCGGACCAAGGTCCAAAAACAGAAGCAAAGAGGGTTGCCATTTATGCAAAAATGGGCCAAATAAGGGTATAACTACAAGTGACACATGGAGACACCAAACAATGTTGAGCCTTTCTCCAATGTTGAAGAGGGCTCAAAATAAGCCTTATATCAGTTTATAACATGCTCAAAAACAGATTGCTCATGGGCCAAAAATAGCATGCAAAATCATGACATACAAGATGATCAATGAAGCAAGTATATTATGGAGGCTCAAACAGGGTTGAGCCCTTAATGAGAAGTGAAGATGAGCTCAAAATATGGCCTTTTTCAGTTAGGGCCGGAGCTTGAAACAAAAAGAAGTGGGGTTTAGAAATAGATCAAGAAAAAGGTTCAAAAGGTTAAAAGTGTTACTTACCCTTGAAGATTCAAACTTTTGTTGCTTTTTGGATGGATTTGCAGCTTCTCTAGCCTTCAAGAATCCTTCCTTGTTGCTGGAAATGAGATGGTGGTGGTAGAGCTTGGTGGTGTAGAAGGAATGATGATTAGGAGTTAGGGTTTTTTGAAGAATTGAGAAGGAAGAAGATGGAGTTGGCTATGGAAGCTTGAAGAGTAAATTTTCTAACCCCAAAAGAGAAGACACCAGCTGGTTATAAGGATCAAAAGGGGGTGTAAAGGTGGGGAGAAGGAGAGCAAAACTCTCCCACAAAATATCCCCCGGTACAGAAATATCTGGGGGATATTGCCCCACAGCTGTAAAGTACACAGTGCAAGGAAGCAGGCCGGCCTCTTACTTTTGCTGGAGGTGGCCGGCCGGCCACACCCCTAGCCGGCCGCTAGGGGTCAAAAGGGTCAATGAGATTTTGTGGCCGGCCAGCTATTGGAGAGGTACCCCTATGTGTGTACAACACAACCATGTGGTTGAATTTCCAAGAAAGTGGGTCCAAGGGGTTCAACATTAGCTCGGAAAGAGGGGTCAAAAGGGTCAAGTTGACTTACTGGTCGGCCATGAACTTTTAGGGCCTCTCAGATGTGTAGATCACAAATATGTGGTTAAAAGTTCGAGAAAAAAGGTTCAAGGGTTCAACATTAGCCCGGAAGAAAGGGTCAAAAGGGTCAGTGACCTTAATGGCCGGCCACCAACTTTTAGGGGCCTCTCAGATGTGTAGATCACAGATATGTGGTTGAAAGTTGGCAACACTAGCTCCAAGGTATTCAACATTAGCCCGGAAGTGCGAAAAACGGGCGCCGGGAGGCTCCGGAAGAGAGATAACTGGTTGTGCAACAATTGCTGGCCTCCCACCCTTCAGTGACCTTCCTTGTGATAAAACAGAGGTACCTGCCAAAAATGAACGAAAACCGTTGCAAAACGAATGTTCCGGGGCCAAAACACGCAGTTCGGGGTCCCGAAAATGGGCTGTTAAGCACCGAAAATGGTATTCGACCTCGAAGTGGGTTTCTCAGCCCCCAGTGTCCCTCAAAAGGGATGAAATAAGATGTATGCCAAAATCAGAGCAATAGGAGATGGTTAAGCGGTCCCGAACCGAGGCACACGGCCTGACGGCTCCGAAAACCGGGAACCGGACTCCGAAATGGGCAAAATGGCCTACGGCCACCAAATGTAGCCTATGGACATTGAGATGGTCTACGGGACCTCTCCCTTCCCTCGGAAAAAGAAACAGAGAAACCGAGTCTGGTTCGCAAACCGAGACAAGGCACAGAAAGGGTTCGGAATCCGGAGGCAGGGCTCACGGCCGCGACTCTGAGACTTCTGAACGAGCACATTATGCAACATCACCAAGCGCTCAATCGGTGACGTCTGAGTCTTAAGGTCGCGTCAAAAATGGTGTCTACAAGTATGAAATAAACAAAATAGAAATAAAAATATGGTGGGTCAGCCCTGTATAAAAGTTAGTAAGACTCACGATTCTGGAAAAAAAATAAAGTTAGTATAATTTAATCATAAGTAATTTACTAAAGAAGTATAAAAATGCACCGTTTCATACTTAAATAATTCGAATTAACCAAAACTCAAAGAACAAAAGTTGTACAGAACAAATTTCCTAAAAAGGATAGGCGAACGAATTTAGTAGAAACCAAACAGGTTGAGAGAAAAACTTAATAGAAAATCCTAACCAAAATTGATCGAAAAATCTAGAACTGAAAACAAAAAAAAACATTGCATCTCTCTC